>CM055098.1:8969745-9542245 GCA_029204225.1 Diphasiastrum complanatum | reverse complement strand
AATTTGTAGATATGCTACCAAAAATTAGATTGGCATAACAACATCCTACTCATAAACCATTCTTACTGGAAGATTTAGCTTGTCCATTTCCCCTTGGGTGTACTAAACCAATGTATAACAAAGAACTCTTCCAACATGACCTTGATGGTTTCATTGACAAAATGAGTGCCCTGATCACTCAAAAGAACGATCATCAATAGGGCATTGACAAGGGCGTTAAAAAACCCTATAACTGCGAGTTTCAATCACTTCTCTAGGGAAACTAAACCTACTGAGTTTGGGTATTGATACCCATCGATTATACTTGAGCTTATGGTATGCTTGCCCAACACCAGTTTTTACCCCCTCAACGTGGTGGATGTTATTTTGAGGGTTCACCGACCATGGCTCTATTATGGTTTGGTGCTAAAGTGAGCCAAATGCCAGTTTTGCCTTTAAGGTGAGATGTGCCCTGACTAATGGGGGTGATAGCCTTCTTCCCCTCCACCCTCATGTTATGTAATAAGAGCCCTAAAATAATTAGGTTTTGTTTTGTTGGTGGACGTCCATATATATATATATATACACTGCTGCTGCTTTTTGCTTCACATTTTGATCTTAGCTTTCTCTGTCTCGTTATCTGCTACGATCCATCGTTTGATCGAGAGAGAGAGAGAGAGAGCGAGCGAGCGAAAAAGAGTTGGATCGGTCGGCGAGATGGGAGCAAGGAAGGATTTCAAGTGGGGAGACGCAGCTGATGAGGATGACGGTCTAGAGGATGTGCTGCCGCCAACGCAAGTGATCGGGCCTGACGAAAAGGGCATCAAAATCGTGATAGAATGGCGCAAAAACGACGACGGTGTGAAGATTAAGGTCACCAAAACGGTGCGCGTGAAGAAGCAGGTGAAGAAGCTTAGCCCGGCGGTGCTGCGGCGGCGGCAGCTCAAGAAGTTCGGCGATGCCGTTGGACAGAATTCGTCTGATAACCTCACGGTTGTTTCCACAGAAGAAATCTTTCTTGAGAGGGCACGGCCTGCTGGCCAGACGGGCAGCAGCAAGCAGGATGACAAGGGCTCCGATCTGGCGACGCTCGGCAATGCTTCGCTGATCGTGTGCAGAACGTGTGGCAAGAAGGGGGATCACTGGACCTCCAAGTGCCCTTTCAAGGAGCTTGCCGCCAGCAAGGGTTTTGCTTTGGGCGAGAAGCCACCGATGGATGATGAGACCCCCGGGCTCCCACTGCCAGGGGCAGGGTCCGGGACTGCGAACAAGGGTTCGTATATTCCTCCGAGCATGCGAGGTGGTTCAAAGGCTGACGGCGGTGAGACAATGCGGAGGGGGAGGGATGATAACTCCATTAGGGTTACTAATCTCTCTGAGGACACCAGGGAGCAAGATCTGCAGGAGCTATTCCGACCGTTTGGTCCCATTTCCAGGATCTATGTGGCATTTGATCGGGAGACTGGCCTCAGCCGTGGATTCGCTTTCATCAATTTTGTGAACAGGTAAAGCTTTATTTGCTGATCTGCATTACAAGGGTTTGTAAAAAGAGCGTATTCCCGAGTATCCTTCTATATCAATCATTGATCTGATGTTTGAGGTCTTGGCTAGGAGGGGAGTATAATAGTGACTGCAGTACTTTTTTCATGCTATACATGGCATTTAATTAGCAGGGATCTTCTGATTCAACAGTGTACTTTTAGATTTGGCTATCTGATGTTTTGGGTAGACATGTATCATTGTTGCGCCAGTTAACACATTACCATTCCCAGGAACACTAGTTGCACTTGTTCTACGAAGTTTCCCAGACAGCTTGAGGCACATCTTGTTGTCTCCCACTGATCCTGATGCTTTTTATCCTTACATTTTTATTTTCTATGTCTATTATATGTAATTTGTGTGCATGAATTTTGTTTCAAGGAATCAAAATATCAGAATATCAAATTTTATTTCAAATCAAATGTGACGACGAGCCTTCATTCCATGCTTTTAATTCCCATTTTGCAGAACATTTTCATTCCTGGGGTTTAGACATTTTTCCATTCCCATTCCTTGGAAATTATGATTTCTATAGATTGTTTTGTGCTCTATGTTGTTAGGTAGGTCACTCCACTACTATTGTGACTCTCCTCTCCCAAAGGAAAGTAAAAAAGTATTCAGAAGAGTTGTGTTGAATTTTGCCTTTCCGATGGTGGGTTACAAAATTAGGGCTTATGCCTTGGTTTCTGAGTCCTAGAGTGAAGCCAGTTTTGGAACGCCGATGCAAACCTTTTCAAACTGCAAAGTCCCATGGTGTATTAATCACTTTGATGTTTTGTCACACCGATTGATTTATGTTTCATAAAAGTGTCGCTTGCATTTCAACCTTTTAACGGTCCGACAGGTCCACTTGGATGAGTAACAACATTAAAAACATTTTCATACAAGAAAAAAATTTAAACTGATAATCTAATGTACAAATTCAAGCTAAGTATAAAAAAAAGGTCATGAATTTGATTAAAATCGACAACAGAAAGGAAAAGCAGGAACAACTCTGCACACAAGCATCTCCAACAACTATATTAGACTTTGCCAGGTGTCTAAGTTTGTCCAATGTGGCCTTACTGCTTGTCCCCTGTTCGTAACAACCACCAGTCTTTTCAAGGCCCAGTAGATCTGTGATTGGGGTCTAACAACCTTCCTTTCCAACTATATGCCAAAACTCCAAGAGAGTGAGATGGGACTTTCTCCTCCCAAAGCTTTAGATAGTTTGAATGATTCTCCTTCTCTTTCCAGCTCCTAATGCTCCTTCCTTCACTTCACAAAGCACACTGGTGGATGGCATTTCTCTATGCCCTACTTCCTTCGTATTATGTGGAGATTGGATAGGGATAGAGCTGGGCGCTCTTTTTTAAGCCACATCCCTTCTTTCAGTAGGTTGCCCTCCTCCCTAGAACCCATCCCTGCAATCATGTCTAGTGAATGTGCCCTAGAAAATGATATGTTCAAAGTCAGTCAGGTGACCAACTGCCTAAAAATAGCATCTTGGACCATAACTTTGCTTTGGTCACCGCATGTGACATGCAAAGATACCATTAAAAAGCTTTTGAGCTTGAAAGCAGAATTGAGCTCAATGTGACAAAAGATAAACAAACAACTCGAGAAACATTCAAAGTTATGTATATGGTAGTCAACTCGTAAAGCAAATGTTAAAGAACTATTTATGCTGCATGCAAAGAACTAAATGAGCTAAGTTTAGGGATGGCCTTGTGTAAGAACGTGCTTGAACTGTGATAATGTATAAAAGTGCATACAGTCCAGCTATAAAGTATTTCTAACAACTGTTTTGCATTTCCTTATCGATCCAAGAGAGCCTATAGGCCAGCAAAGAGTCCAAAGAGACTTCCTATCTAACATCTAAACATCAAGAACAGCTCAAGCAGCTGGCTGAAAATATTAGTAGTACAAACGTCTGTTTGTTTAAATTAATTTGCCATAGAGATTGTTGGGTGACATGAAGCAATAAGCAGATAATACGAAACTTTTATGACGCTGTAAAGAATTGACAGCTATCAAATGAGCTCACAATGAAGCAATAAACCATAAAAATTCTTCAAATAGGAAACCTTCAACTGAATGCTACCAAATACGCTCATGGTTGTGAACAATGGCTGTCAACATGAGACTTTTATGGCTTCCATTGATTGTTAGGAGCTTTCTGAGAAGGCAACCTCAATACTTCCATGAAGTAGTAGCATTGCCAGGGTTGATTGGAGAAAAACGATTGGTTGTAATCTAAGTGCAGCAAAGGTTGATTGAAGAGAAACAATGCAGATGCAGAAGCTCTTCTACCTACCACAAGCAACGATAGCTTCCTTAAGGTGCTAGAGTGTTAACAGTTTACATGGTATTGGAGGAGACGGTGATCCACTTTCACTATTCTGCCATGGTTGAGTAACAAAATCCATCCAATCTTAATTTCTTAAATATAGTTCTTTCACGAAGCAAGTGAACAGCTTTCAAGAGATAAGGGACTGCGTTGGTTGGATGACCTAGCAAAGGAGTTAAAATAAACTCTTCAGGAAGTTTTCAAGCTGCCACGAATGAGCTCCCATGTCATATTTGTACTATGATGAAACTAGGGCAACAAGAAGAATATAGAAAGCCACAACCAGCAATATTTTCTTCTAGTAGGAATGATCCTCATGTAGAAGACTAGGGAGATACACTTATGAGCTCTTTCGGAGTCGTAGAAGCTGCCACGAAAATCTCTAGGACTCATAGACAAATGTCAGTTTTTTTAGTAAGGTCTCCAGCTAGTTTTCAAGTTCTACATTGTGTTTTAGTAAGGTCCCAGTTTTAGTTTAGATTAGTTTAAACTTAGTGTCAGTTGAATTTTGTAGCTAGTTTTAATTCTAAAACATTCTAAGTTTTTGGTCTTGTGTTGAAAGCTTGTAAGGGCTCTGAAGTGCTATTTAGCAGGCCCTTCTAAATTTATAGCGAATTTCAATGTACAAATTTGCTTAGATAATCTCTACAATTAGAATCTTATATTTTTCCCAGATGTTTGATTAAAGACTGATAAGCCTAGCTTGGGATGTTGTCGTTGTATTTCTTTCTCATTCTTGCATTTACTGGCTCACATCTAGGCCATGCTTTTCAGTTCCATAGAAAACTGCTTTCAATCTGTGTGCTTGATCATTTAATGGAATGTGATTTGTCCACGGAGCCAAATCTGAAGTTCTTGAGAGAGCTACTCCCAGTTCCTTATTCCCAAAACAGAGAGGACTCATGGACCAACAGTAGCTTTTGATTTAACTGTTTCAAGGGGGGAGCAGTTGCAATTCTTAGAGCCTGGAGTTCCTGGTAGCACTGATATATTTGCAAGTAAGGCAAGTATGCATTAAAAAAAAAATCCAATTTCTAAGGACAACTTGAATAAATTTACTTTTAGCTGAAAAGGAAGCGGTTTTGTTCTAGAGTGTAAAAGGACTTGTTTAAGCTTTCACATATTTGAAAGCTAAATTGAAAAGTGCCGGAGATATCATTCATTTTGTAATGTTTGAGTAAACTAGTTTAGTATTATGTATGGTCTGTGCTTACACATATAGCATTTCCATAACATAAACATATTAAAAGTTGGACATTTTGCTTCAAGTTGCATCCATCTTTGACGTTCCATGTTTTTTCCAGGATTGTTTTTGTATTTGTTTGTAAAGCACAAAGTTTTTGTTGTCTGTATGCCATATAATGTTGCCACTGTACCTTCCTATAGACCCAACGAGTAGTAGTGACAAAACTGGGTTGGAGTTATTGAACTCATGTATCTTCGGCTTATGTGAAACATTTGAGGTAAAGCTGCATTGTACATGTATCTATTATTTTGACAGGGAAAGGGGCCTGTCAAGGTACCATCATAGTGGGAAAATCAACAATCTGCAGCATTGCAGAAGTTTGCATACCTTAAGCAGAATTTGTTACTGTCATTGAAGAATGCCTTTTTAATAAAGCCACCTTTCTGCACGAGTCATCTTGAATGTCAAGTCAGCTTGTGAAAATGCCAAATACACAATCACATGTCAACAATCTGTTTGTATACCTTCTATTCCAACCTGTCATTTTGAAAGGCAAGGCCACCTGTCAAAATAGACATTGGATGGTAAAAATTTTCTTACATGCACTTGCTGACTAGGTGTATGGTCTACACCCCATATAGCACACATATGGACGACCATGTAGCCACAAAACAGTTCTGTTATATCTAGTTGTGAAGTTTCTTCCTTTCTGTTGTTCAAGCTGTGGTGAAAGGGCTTTTATGTACCAACACAATGACTTGTTAAAGCATTAGATATGCTCTTACATCTGGAATTTATATATTGTTCATCTGCTTTTTGGATGAGAATTGCAGAGATGTAAATCGATAGGCTGATTTGTTCATGGGTCTTCATTGGCTATTTTTTGCAGGGAAGATGCAGTCAGAGCTATCAACAAGCTAGATGGGTACGGTTACGACAACCTCATTCTTCGTGTCGAGTGGGCAACTCCAAGAGCAGATAGATCATAATCTGCAACAATTAGCAGCTTGATCCGCTGTTGTTTTAGATTATGATATGTAACAAATTGTCTAGAAGACTCGGCTATGGAGTATGACGAGCAAATCGCTTAGTTTGATTGCAGCTTGCTTCACAATAAAGACCTCAATGTAGTCACAACTAGCTATTTCATCCATATGCATTAGATTCTATTTCATCCTTGTGCATTAGATTCTTGCCCTTTAAGATGCCACTTTTTTACTATATGGATTTTGCTGCTTACAATTTTTCTTCAAGGCATCGTGAAAGAAAATTTCATAACAGTTGTTATGTTATGTTGATTGATTGATAGATCTGTTTGGTCACGTTCTTTGGAATCAGCCTTTAGCTTACAATATTTTATGTGGGCAGGGTTTCTACTAGTGTGCTTCTTTTCACTCCTTTTTTGTTGATGTGGATGTGTTTCTTTGGGCCATATTGTTGTTGCAAATACATCTATCCTTCCCTCGTCTTTATTTTGAAAGAGGCTTTTTCTAAAGACCCTGAATTTTGTCATCCTATATTCAAGTGATGCATGCCTATTAGATTCTATAACTAGGAGTATTACTGTGAACCCTGGATAAATGGTACCTTTGTATATGTTAACCTTGTCTATTAGTTAGTTTCTTGTTACACCCAGGGATTTTACACAGCAAAAGTGTTCATTGTTATTTGTTAACATAATTTACTCCCACCTTAAAGAACCAGACCTGGATAAAAAATATTTTACACAAATATGCAATGTCTTAAGATTTAGGGTTTCATTAAAAATGCTCTCAAATCCATCAATAAGGCTTTCAACACGTCATTTTTCTCTTTTCGCGCATTTTGCTAGCCCAGCTCCGATCATTACCCCTCCAGTCCAGCATAAAATTATCAGATTTCTAGCAGTTGCACAATGCAACGATCATCAATTTTCATTTGCCAATCGTTTTCCCTCTGTGTTAACCCTATCTATTACTTAGTTTTCTGTTACTCCCAAGGCCTAACATTTATTGTGTAATAAGTTCACTCATATTATTAAAGAATTTTTTGTAGTCCACGGTTTGTTGTGGAAAAGGAAAGCTAACATTTTAACTCACTTCGAATTTGAAGCAAATCTCATCTCTTCCATCTTCTAACATTTATACTTAATCTTCTATTGAGGAGGAAGTCCTTTGTAAGTTTTAATGCTCAAACTTTTTCTATGTTTGCAAAAATTTACATTTGGAATTCTGATTGAGACAAGTCCATTTTTCAGTTGGAACTTATTGCACTTATTCTTTTTTTAGTGAGAATGTAAAAAGTCTCGGTTTTTGTCATTCCTAAGCTTTATTATTTTACCAGGATCTTCCTTTTTTTTTTTTAAAACTATGTGGACATTCCATAAAGTTTTTTAAAAACCTAGGTTTTTCCATCAACTTGTAACACTACTCTAGCTGACGTTTTTAGTGCCCAAGCAAATGCTATGAAGACTTGCTTAATTTAGTCTTCAAACTTTGAATAAGCTTAATTAGCTTAATTAAGGATGGAAGTGGTATTGTAGTCAGTGGTTGGAATTTTAATAATTATGTTGATTTTATAGAGGTAATAAAGTTTTTTGATTCTTTTCCAAAAATAGGAGAAAAAACTCAACACATGTTTCTTCAACCCTATGATGTTAATGCCATCCAATTTAGTTGTTTGCACAATCGAATAATTTATATTGATGTGTCAAACTTTAAGAAAAACTTCGGTGATAAATACAATGCAACACTTAAACCTCTTATTGGCATGTATTGTTGCACTAATTGACTCCTAAAAAAGAATTTGCTCCATATGTCCATTGTAGTGGGGTGTATAGGTAGAGTTGTTGATTGCCACCGGAAAGGTGCAGGCTCGAATCCCGACCACTGTGTAGTGACATCTAAGGAGCCTAGCTTTGAAATGGCATTGCCGTGTTGTATATAATGACCATTAGTTGCTTAACATGTATGCAAATTTTTTTTTGCTCCATATGATAGTCCCCCTCCTATGCTACTAACCATGTTATGAAGTTGCTTTAGACATCACTGGGTGCTTGATAACTAGAAAGCTCATAATTTAAAAATTTTAATCACAACCTTTTTAAGTGTATTCCGTAAAAGGAAAATTGGGAAACCTTACATAAATTTAAGTTAATACTAGTCATTGGCCATCAATCCCTTTGTGATGCTCCTGATTTGGAAGGACATAAGCAAGATGGTCTAATTTGATAAAAGAGAATTCGATTTTGAGATAAGGTTTAGGAAGGTACATCAAACTGGGTTGTTGATGGATTGCATATGATTGGGGAAAATAATAAATTATGCTTTGTTGAGATCCATTGCAAATGTCCTCTGTCGGAGATCTTTGTCAAAATAGATGCTTATTATGATTGGATGCCGCATGAAGTCCAAGCAACAAGCTCCAACAGCAATGGTTAACCAAATTAGAGTGCCTACAATTAATTTTAGTCATTGTCCTTACATAATGGCAAAAGAAGAAAATAATTGAGCATTCAAGCATGCTAACTTTAGCACGTTTTCTTTAGGAGTAAATCACTTACAAATGTTGGTGTTGAAAGTGAATAACTTGCAATAATTAAAGTTTTATTGCGTGGTGCATGTATGTACTGTGCAGCACACCAAGTTTGGTAGCTAAGGAGCACTTAAGTTTTTTTCCTGACATTGGCAAATCGAAGCCAAATACTTTGACAAAATATCTACGGGCACGAACTAAAAACGCTTGTAATGGGAGAATGAAAAACGAAATTTGCTAAAATGGCAATCAAATGAGTGCAAAATATTCTAGATGCATGTTTCGTGAATGGTGGTAGTGATCGTCTGGGAATAAGCTCAAAAGCATATGGCATAATCTGTGAAGTTAAACGTTTCATCTTAACAACTGCACAAATATGAGAGTAGAGCTCTAGAATACAAGGATTGCATCGATATCTTTCGCGATCTTCCCTTTTCCACGGAAGCCTATTATAGTGGGCTCATAACTTGATTGTGCTGAATTATGTTAAGTTGAGCTTGATTGTATTCGTTGCTGCTGCTGCTGCTGATGCCATGCAGGCTTCATTTAGAAGAATAGGAAAGCTGAGTTTAGGAAAATTGTTGCCAACCCAACTAATTTTCAAGTTTCTGACAGGGATTCATCGAAATTTTTGCACTTGTGAAACATGTTTTTCATTCGTTGGTTCACAGGAATTCATAAAATTGCCCAGCTTCAAGCGATTCAAAACGGCTCCCACAGACCTTTCTGAGTGTGGTTTTCTAGATTTCTTTGCAAGAAGAGTCGTTTACCAACACTATACTGATTTATGTTAAGGATTCTGCAACCACAACCCTTTAATGCAAATCTACTACACTATTTGGCTTTTCATAAAGCAAGGCTGACTAGAACATTCCTCACAATGGTTTTCATTTTCTAATAGTTGGATCCTTTCAAACTAATAGGACCTCAATAGTTTTATGCTGCGAATCTGCATGCATACATAGTAAATTGAGGAGCTTTCCTGTCCCGTCGCTAACCCATGCATGTTTCAATGATTGATTTCTTCCAATGAGTTCGGTTTTTGTCAAGATTTGACGGTAGCAAGCCATCTCAGGTTGTTTCACAGCCATACTTCCGTTGTCGTTGGCTATCCACATGCACATTTCATCATAACTATGTTCACTTGAAATTTATGATAAAAATGCTCACAACAAATTTTGGTTCTAAATTTACATGAACATTGTGCTTTTGAAGGTGACTCCACAATGCAAAGAAAATGGAAGCACTTGGCATTACCAGGTACAAATCAGCTTAAAAAGAGACCTACTTCGAGCAAACGATTGGTAATGCATCTCACCTCCCTTTTGCATCGTATCGTCCCTTGCATTTTCATTTCTTCCTCACCTTCATCATCCTCGTAAGTTCCTATCCCCCCACCCACTCGTGTTCCTTGTCAAGGTTGTGAATGTTTATATGTGGCAAATGTGGGCCTTTTCTGTCATCAAAATGCATGCACCACCTTTTGTCAGCGAGCTTCCCTACTAGCAACACCAAACACTCCACATCTAGCTCGTCTTTTTTTTTCTTTTTGACTCTAGCTCGTCTTTCTCCTCCTATTGACTCCAGTTGGAGCTTGGATATTTTCGGTTCTTTTTATCTCAATTTCTCTTTTTCTCACCTATATGCTCACATTCCATTTGCCCTTTTGCCTAGATGTCCAATCGAGCTCTTCATGTGTGTTTATCTCATTTAGGTACCAATCCTTCTTATATTGTTGCTTGGCATGCTTTTTGCTCTTTACTCTGTGTTGTTCACTTCTTCCTCCTAGAGGTGGTGAAGCAAGTCATCGTGAAACCCTTAACAAGATTCGACGTTTCATATTAGGTGATTGGCTAAATATTCAAGAAGAACATTTCCTTCATTTTGATTCATTTGCAACAAAACGTAAGTGTGATTATGCCTCAGACTCGTCGACCTTCGTTCCTCATGTTTATAGTCATCTATGTCGCTATGTTTTGCTATAAGCTTACCATTATTCCGATTTGGACACAAGAAGCATTGGAGTCAGGGCATATTTCTATGTATTAGTATGAAGATGAGATTCGATCGTCCAATTTGGAGCTCGCAAAATTGGTGTGGATATCAACGCAATTTTCAATTTCGGTCGGATTTGGACCCATTCTAATTGGCTAGATTTCATACATTGCATCTAGACTAGAATTTCTAGGTTTTTTTGATAAAGTTATCATTTAGGGAAAGTTTAGGGCAATTGGCCAAATGACATTTTAGCAGCTATAAATAGTTGTACTAGCATGGAGAAAGTATCTTTGTATTCTCATTTTATGTGGACAATTCATTTCTTTTGATTCTATGTCCATCTCATGTGTATTTCTCAAGATATCTTGATTTCTGTTGTGAAGAATGCCATTTTTGTTGTTGATCTTGCATCCACGTGTGAAGGTCAGTAGGCTGTTGTTGTTGTACAGACATGGACAATACCTTATTGTATATAAGTGCTTATGATCAGATCTTAGCGATTTATGCAATTCTAGCATGTGTAAATTAATGATTTCTATCTTGTAGCCAAATCCAGATGTGCATCCAAATTTGGTCAAGATCTTAGATCAAGTGTGTTTTGGATCTTTTTTCTTCACAGTCGAGACTCCCTCTTTTTTTAAAGTTTGTGCCCTTGTGGCAAGTCAAAATAAAGGATCGACAACTCAATGGTGGTGAATAGAAATAAAAGATTGAGAGCTCAATGGCGGTGAATAGAATTTCTATGAATAGTGAATCAAGTGTGCACGAGCACATGCATTAATGAGAGAGAGAGAGAGAGAGAGAGAGAGAGAGAGAGAGAGAGAGAGAGAGAGAGAGAGAGAGAGAGAGAGAGAGAGAGAGAGAGAGAGAGAGAGATACAAAAGGTTATGCCACCTATTAAGTTAATGTTTCTCAATTCAACTAGCCATAAGATGCTTAGGCTATTATATATGCAATAGCAAACTAACAAGTTGCTATTTCCAAAGTTGGATTTGTATTACATGTGATTGACAATTGAAGATTTAACATGGAAGCATATACATGAATCATACAATGATATGCATACTTGCTATATCAAGCCCAACACCAACCATCAACAAATATACATGTCACGGTCAAGACCATTATCGGGCTAGTATTGAAGTTTTTAGTACCAATCGAGTATGAATATAAGCATGTACACAAGTTGGTGGTTGGTATCAACTAGCTTGGGTATTGCAAGGGAAATGCCAATCGAGCATAAACTAAAGTGCATCAGTTTAAGTTGAAATCATAATCTGTGATATAACTATATAAATTTAATTTGAGATCACATTTAGAGAAAAGCATCTTTAGAGGAAATATGCACAAGATTTAAAGGGCCAATACTTTGTCGGGCACCATGAATATGTAATTTACTACATATGAAAATTTTGTATATCAGGAAAAAAAAAAGGATATCGTATTGATACCATGGCAAAATCAACTCTTTTGCCCCTAATCCATGTATTAATATGAGCATTGATTAGGCTAAAACTAGCCCTAGTTGAGTAATCAACCCTAGTAATAGATAATCATATACGAGTTTGGTCTCTACTTTGATACCCATGATGCTCTTGTTGGAAACCTATACACCCGCCCAACATTGGTTTAGACTTCTTATTTTAGAAAAGTTTTAGGAAAGTTTGTGCCCCTTTGCGGCAAGTCAGAAAGAAAGATCAAGAGCTCAATTGTAGCAAATACAAGTGCTTAAAAAATATGTTTAGAGAGTCGAGTCTCAAGCACATGCATGTGTGTGTGTGTGAGAGAGAGAGAGAGAGAGAGAGAGAGAGAGAGAGAGAGAGAGAGAGAGAGAGAGAGAGAATGTGGGCAATGATAGACAAAAAGGGTTTTGTCTATTGTCATTGGTCCACGTTTGCCCTAAAGTTTGTTTGAAGTGCATTTGAAATGCTTGAAAATGACGTGTGCATTTAAATTTTTTTAGAGAGAGAACATGTGACTTTAGAAATTCATAGAAAGAGAAGTTTCTAGAAAGAGAGAAAGGTATAAAAGGGCAAGAGAGAGAAGAAGAGGCGTGCATACAAGAGAGAGAGCCGCTGTTTTTTAATCCTTTAGGGTTCTTAGGGTTTTTTAGGGTTTTTTAGGTTTCACTGGAAAAATAACAATAATGTGAGTTGAGAGAGAGAGAGAGAGAGAGAGTGAGAGAGAGAGAGAGAGAGAGAGAGAGAGAGAGAGAGAGAGAGAGAGTAGGCTGTTATAGACAAAAGGAGATTCTGAAATTTTGATTGGGCCACGTGTGCCCTAAAACTTCATCCTTGCAACTTCGAGAAGAGAGAATGTTCTAGAATCGTAACGCCCTAAAACTTCATCCTTGCAACTTTGAAAAGAGAGAATGTTCTAGAATCATAGCGCTTGAAAGTTCGAGAGAAAGAGACTATGTGAGCGATGGAGAGACAGAGAGGTTTTGCGAACGAGAGAGAGAGAGAGAGAGAGAGAGAGAGAGAGAGAGAGAGAGAGATAGAGAATGCACGATTCGAAAGAGAAAGAGAGAGGAACGCTCATGAGTTGCTATTTTGTTATTATTTGAAATGTGATTTATTTGTATGAAAGCGTTGTCATGAGTATGGGTAGCACTAGCGGGTTGTGAGGACGTCGATGAGGAGCAGAGGTTCTTGATGAGGGAGAATGTGAGGAGAGAGAGAGGGAGATAAGGTGAGTATAGAGAGAAAGTCGATGAGCGAGGGGAGAGAGAGGAGGGAGATAAGGGGAGAGAGAGAGAGAGAGAGAGAGAGAGAGAGAGAGAGAGAGAGAGAGAGTGGGTGAGCAAGGGAGAGGAGAGCAAGTGTTGACTTTTAGGCTTTTTTAGGGTTTTTATTTAGGGTTAGAATTTTTTTTAGGTTGTGGGTGGGATAAAAAATAGCAATAAAGTGAGGTGTTGAAGAGAGAGAATGTTCATAGTGATGGACAACACATGATTCTCGCGTTTTAATTAGGCCATTGATGGGTAGTAGAGCTGTTGACGAGCGATGGTGGAGATGTTTCTGGAATGTTCCAAAAAAAGAGAGTTTTCTAGAAGGTTTGGCAGAGAGAGAGAGAGCGCGTCAGGGATTTATATGCATGGTGAGAAACACGAGTGCGATTGAGAGAAACAAAGTGTGCGTACTTTTTTTTTTTATCTTTTAGGGTTTTTTAAAGGGTTTTTTGAAGGTTTCTAAATGAAAAATAGCTATATAATGTGAGGAGAGAGAGAGAGAGACAGAGAGAGAGAGAGAGAGAGGATTTGTTTGCTAAGAAATTGGGCATAAAAACCAGTAAAATAGAAGAGGAAAATTTTCATTATCCATGCCTCTTACATTACACCAAGCTTATGTCAGCACCATGTCAAATGCTTGCTCTCATCAAAAGGCATTTAGCGCACAGAGATAATCATGTGTAAATGAGAACACCACAACACATGTGTCAGATCTAATTTTCCTTTATCTCGGATATGTTGGACTCAATTTAAGCTAACAAGGGCATCGTAAAAGGTTTTTACTCATTAACTGTTGGCACAGCAATTTTATTGGTGCTTCATTCACATACATATCTCCAGTTGTTTGATCCACATTCATCTCCACCTCAGAAGTGAACACTGCTCCTTGCAACCCAGTTCAAGGCATCTTGCCAACTACCCAGAACAGAATACTCGTTGCATTGTGATACGAACCATGTCCAGAGGTAAATGCCGATTCAGTAATTCATTGTGATTGTAGCATGATTCTAAAGCATTCTTGTACGAGGGGCAATCTGCCAAAGGTTACTCTCTACGTCTGCACATTGCATTATTGAACTTGATCACAAGTTTTTATTATATTTGGGCTATGTCTGCACATTGCATTATTGATCTCGATCACTAATTTGTACGATAAAAGTTACGTTGGGTAAACTGCAAGAGCGCAGTTTCCACTGTCAGGCCAGATTCCGAAATGATGAGACTTCGAAGTAATGCCCATTTGTCCATGAGGAACCGACAAAAAGATGGACGTTTCGATAGCAGCACAGGTATATAAGTAAGTGCTTTTACATATAGCAGTTCAAACTAGGTGAAAAAATGGCTTCTATCAAAACTATAAATGGCATAAATTTCTACCGGCCGTCTTAAATTCGACTTCAGACAACCTATTATTTTGGAAATAGGCTTCCAAAAACAATGATAAATATTCCGAGAGATGAACTGAGGATCAATAGCTGTGAAGCGTTTCCTTTAATCACCAGCTACAAAAAGTCCTTTAATATGGTACTTTATGCATACAAAACAATGTGGTAATGGCTCGCGACTTTTGAGTTAGAGAAAGCAAATAGCTGATCATGTCCCTCGAGAACTCTCAAATACTTCATTCAGGACCAGTTGCAAACTGCGGAAGCCTTCAACCGAAATATTCCTCCTTACAGCAGAGTTTAATGCAAGTCTGGGTGCTGGCTCAGCAGCGGGGGGTGGGCTGGCATGAAAGCAGACTGTTAAAACTGTCAGATTATCCAAAGTTTCACGTCGCAATGCTTCTCCAACTAATTCCTTAGAGCATCGTTCGGGATCGTTATGCAGCTGTAGCTTCTTCCGAGCAAAATCTACAGCATTTTGGCTCGTAAAAACATCCCACAAACCATCACAGCCGATGATCATGAATTCATCTTCCTCAGTCAAAACTGCCTGCTGAATTTCTGGTTCCGCAGTCAGAGGACAGTCAACACCAGATGCTTTCAATCCGTCTATGTGCCAATCCCCCAATGCTCTGGCTACACCAAGTTGGCCATTTAAGTATCCATCATCCACATACCCCCCCAAAGACTCGATACGAATTTTCTCTGTAACAGAACAAGGTTTGTGGTCTCTTGACATCTCCACAGCTATTCCTCGCCTAGATAGTACTGCCCGACAATCTCCTGCATTGGCCACCAACAACATCCTGCAAATTTGGAGACAGCATAAGTTGTGTGTATGTAAATCCTTGTTTGCGTGTGCGTGTGAGAGAGAGGGACAGAGAAAGAACCTTCCAAATATTAGAGCTGTGAGAGCTGTCGTTCCCGAAGAAAGTTCCCTGTCAACCAAACATGCTTCAGCAAAGGCATGATCAGCCTGCAGGAAGGCATGCTTAACAGCATCTTCAACTGCATCTGGAAATGAATAATCCTCAACAATGAACTTCAGCAAATTTTCTCTAACAAAATTTGCTGCATCCTTGCCACCATGCCCATCAAAGACCTGGCAGAATGAAAAACATATCACGCATTCATTTCAATAAAATAGGTTCAATGTTCATTTAAGCCAACCTCAACATCAGGCATAATGTACCAACCGACCAAAAAATTTATTCCAACATCTTCAAGAAAAGAGAGCGGGGAAACATATAAGAAGTAAACTATATGATCCGAAAAGTCAATAGCTAGACTCTGCAAAATCCACGTTAACTCACCCCATAGAAAGCCCCAGGACTGTCGCCAACAAAAGGAAAACCTAAGTGTTCTATAAGATCGTCAATCCGCACATGTGCATCTTCCATGATGGGCCGGGATCCCTTTTCTGCCCACCCTCCAGAACGTATAATTGGCAAAAATTCCACACTTGAGCCTCCATTGGAATCTACAGCTGGAATATCCTGTTCATCATACGGTAAGATCTGTAGTCAGTCAAAGTTGTAGCTCAAAAACATAGAAAACAAAGGTAACTAGAGTGATTTAGTGATCACAAGACAATGAAAATTATTCGACTTAAATGAAAATTTTGAACAAGGTTGTTTCCATAATAGAGTTTTTAGTTTCCTCCAGAAATCGCGAATTTCATTGCTTTATTTATTGAAATTCAGCCATGTCCATATACTTTTCAATACTCTAAAATAGCTTCAACATTATACGAAGGAATCAAAGAATTTGTGCTTTTGAAAAGGAGTACAGCATCCCTAGATCTTATGTTTGCGACAGGTTATGAGCCCTGACAATGGGAATTGGATTATTGATTATGATCATGACCTTAGATTTGTATTTGATGGAAAAGACTACTACAACCCAAACTCTCTATTGGCAGTGACTTACATGGTATGCTATTGGCTTACAACATATAACTGACTTTTAATCCGTGTCACAGCCGGACCCAATCGACAATACATGATGTCATAAAGACACATAGCCCTGGGGGCCACACAAGATAAAATACGTACAGTAGACATTACTTCTACAACCAACACATTTCTTCTACAACCAAACACTTTAGAGGCATAGTGAGAACACACTTTATAGACTTAAAATCCTGCCTTCAGTAGGGGACTTGATTTCTTAAAAGTAGCTTCTGTCATGCAGGAAAGTCAACTTTTTCATTTTGTTTGCATATATAAATAGCTTGCCGTTTGGGGCTGAAGAATAGGTAAAATTTTGTCATTTTAATTTTTGAGTAGTAAAAGGTGGCAGCTGGATTTTCGATTTTTGCCAATTTCCCCAGATGTTTCCACTTTTGTCCTTTCTTTAGCACTTTTGTGGAGATTAATGCACTTTTACAGATTAATGAAGATGTGTAGAAGTCCAATTCGATTTTCTTCCAGTTTTTGTCACTTAAAATCTTTTTTGAAAATATTCGCGTACTTTTTTCGATCTGTTTGGATCTTTCATCTTCTGCAGCTGGTAATATCCTTGTTAAAGTAAGTCTCAGCGCTAATGCTAACAGCGTTAATGGTCCTAAGCGCCTTGGGACAGTGAACTCATAAAATCATGCAAACTAAGTAGACTAGGAATTGAGCTGCCAGAAAAGGGCACTGTCCCTGGCCTCCTGCAGGAATGAATCGGGGATGTGCGCAACAATTTACTAGGCGGTAACAAAATAGCTACAAGTGAACATACCACTGCATATTTTTTACCTATCTGAAACATTGTTGTGAATTCTCACTACTCCTGCTGTCAGCTGTCCTAAGACATTTCACCTACATAAAGCATACGCAAGTAGAGCGAACTACCCACTGAAATAGATTAAAGAATGCCGGCAGCAAGAAAGCTACTAATATTACCAGCGGCTGATTGGAGTGGTACCACTGAACTTTTTACCCATCTAAAGAACGTCACATCAAAGTCTACACGCTAAAGGCCTGATAAGTGCCACTTAGCATATCCCAAACAGCATGAGAGCCACAAAGGATGCGAGCTACTTTCGTGTTATCGAAAATTCATTATACTAATACATGTATTACGTGTTACTAAGACGACCCGAATGCAGACTATAAAAGAATGAATCACGGAGAAAAAGCCTCAATCATCTTGGCCCCTTTCAATTATGACAATCAAAACAACAAAACTAGCCTCACTCACGAGCTCAAATAAAGAGTGCAAGCATCATGTTCCCTTCTGCTCATCACATGGGGCAGACTGCATCTTCACTTTATGGGAGAACTTCCCCCCAGAATGAATGAGTAAAGTCATCTCAGGAAGAATAAAAAGATCCAGTTTTGATACTTGTAACTCCAAATTAACTCTTCAAATTTTCCCCCACTCCAGGGAACAGAATATACAAATTTGTTAGCAGGATCATACTTGTTTAATAGCAAATAACCGTAGAAGCAAAAATTGATCACAACAAAAGTTCCTTAGAAGAAGAAGTCGTACGGTACTCGTACCACTAAGATTTCACTGAATCCCGACTTCCTGCGACCCCAATTCAAGCCAGAGTCTGACGATTCAAATTGGATCTCTGATTTCCATTCAACCTGTTGCAAATAACAAACAGCAAAAATTACAGGATGAATGTTCGTTAAAACATATGATTTAACCCATGTTTGTCATACAAAGTACACTGATATGGCCCATGATGTCCAATAAATCTTAACGAATGTTTGTAGATTGGAGAGCTGGAACTATTCAAAGCTGCAACTTCCTCATTTGTTTAAAGTCCAGATTTACGACAGTTTCAATTTCACAAAATTGTCAATAATCGTTGCAAATGATGAATTATGAATCCGATTATCTACAATTGCTGTAGAATGTAATCTTTAAGAGTTTAGTAGGTTCTCATGACTCGGGACTCGGTCAGCATTTCAAATATGCAAAGCATAATCCACAGTTAGTTTTTAGCTGTACTGTAAGTAGAATAAAGTTTTTATTCCTTAATCTTTTTGGCAATCTGATTCTCTAATTCGAAAAGACTAAAGCCAAATCAGAATCGGCTCCGTCCGGCGGGCGAATGGGCCAGTTTCGAATTGGTTAGAAAACTTGTATATAAAAAATATAGCAATTCACAGTGACAGAACACCTTTTGGTGTCATACCTTACTAAGTTAGCATCTAGAGGGGTATACTGTTGCATACCAGTCGGGACTGCGAAGACACGGACACAAAGGGGAAGCCGTTGCAGCAGAGGATGGGTTCAATATTGCAAGATGCAACTTTTCCTTCCAGATCAGAAATTTCCGTCTCCTCGCAAGCATTCTTATCCGCCGCAACGCTGCTCTCGTTTGTGGTGGGCACCGAGTCCAAAGGGAGGGAACTGTATGCCCCTCCTCCTAAAACACATGTAGCCTGCGGAATTTCTGTGCCTGCTGCCATACCACACGCTGCTATGAATCATGTAGTCACCTATCTTGACTCCTAGGGTTTTACTGCCACAAACTTTTGTGACACAAAATTCTGCACAACAAATCAGGCTTCGCCACTCCTCCTCATAAATTCCACAACAACAGAGGAAATCCAAACAGCCTGCAAGCGCCTTGTCTTTCTTACTTGAACTACTAAAGGCTTTCCTTGTCTATTTTGCTATATTCATGTGTATATGACGTTCAAAATTAGAACAGAAAACAGCCTCGCTTACAAATCTGAAACAAAACAGAGCGAATAAAAGCAGAAGAGCAAATCTAACCAGCCTTCCGTGATCTGAAGAGCCTTTTGTTTCTCCTTTCAACTACTGAAAGCCTGTCTTGTCTAATTTTCTGTACTTACGTGTCTACGATCTTCAGAATTGGTATGAAAAACACAACTGTAGACCTCAGAAGAAGAATCTAAAAGCAAGCAAGCCTTTTTTGTTCCTGCTTGAACTACTAAAGCCCTTCCTGCTGTACTTTTTTGTATTTACGTGCCTATGATCTTCTAAATTGGTATGAAAAACAGAATTGCCGACCCCAGAAGAAGGATCTAGAAGCAAAAACACATTCAATTGAAAGCAGAAACTCGTAAGTTCATAAAAATACAAGCATCCAAAATTCTGGATCGCAATCGAAGACGCTGGATCGTTCTCTCTCTCTCGCCCTTTCCTTTTGCCTTCGCTTCTTTTTTTTTTCTCTCTCTATCTCGACTCTCACCTTTTCCTTCGTCTCTCCCTTTTGTATTCCAATTCCAGTTGCAGTGGCGACCAGCATGTCCAAATCGCAGCGGCAATCCCAAATCTAATCGGCAAATCACCACCGTCAAATAATAGCATTATCTTCTTATATACGGAAAAGTATTTCCTCGGGAGATACACCGTACATGTATGCAAAAAGCCTTGTGTCCGAGCCACACACGTGTTTAGATACTTGCAGGACACGTGGAGGACACGCATGCATAGGCTGACATGATCGCTGACGTTGACACAATTGGTCCAAACCAAAGCTGTTTTAGCTGCCACTGGTCACTTGCCAAGCCTCCCACGTGGACTTTATCTTCAAGATTCTTTAGGTTTGAGGAGAGGACACATGGCTATTTTCTGGCCAAGTGGCCAGGTACCCGCACAACCTCAAGCCTTGAGGAATGAGCATAAGGGTCTCTTCACATGAGGCATCACCCGGCCATCTTGATGTCAAGAACGGGCTCCACGTGAAGAACGGGCTTCAGGTGCCTCGGGTTTCCGGAGCCCGTTCTCCCTGGCCGATCCAGCCAGGCCACGCAATTCCTCAAAACGGGTTTTTGGTCTCCATGGGTCCCGGCCTCTGGTGTACGTCATTCATGGGGCTGGGCCGGGCATGTGAATAGGCCCTAAGGGTGTGGAGTGGTGTGGGGTGTGTCGATGGGGAGAGCCCAATTTGAAAATGTCTGGGATACTTTTTTGAGGTGAAATCCACTATGTTCCATTTTCTTGGCTTTAATGCAAAGCAAAGGAGATGTTTTGATGATCCTATCCTTTAAGGTATTAGGATGTCGTGCAAGAGGTTGTTGACGTGTCTTTCCTTGGTGAGTTTGAGCATAAAAATATTGCTTTCATTTAGCACGGTGATTTGAAACGTCACTCCAAGGTGAGAATGAGCACAAAAATGAGATCTTTTTATTTTTAGATTCTCCAATATTACAATCTTGGTTTTTTAACGGTAAGTTATTGCAACGATTTGCTAAAAGTTGAGGGGTCGCTCCTAGGTGAGTTTGATCATCAAAATAAGTTGTTTTTTAAATGCAATTTTTTCTTTTAACAATTTGAATGCCCAACTGTAACTCAAAGCCTTTCCGTGAGCCTTTCAGTGGTATATCAATCACCTTATTTCCTTTCCCAACAATTTAATGCTTCTTGAACATAGACATGCATGGGCAAAGCTTCTTGCAATTTTTAAGATCACACTATGTAAATAATTATAAATTGCAATGATTCGGTTTTTTTGTTTTTTAGCAATTTGATGCTTATTAACTTTTGAGTGTGTGTCACATGACAAAACTCTTTCAAAGCACCTTGTTGAAAAGTTGTTGTTTTTGGGCTGCCTCCAAGCACAAGGTACATTATATGTATCATTTTGCTATGTACCTTGTGTCTAGATGCTCGCATGGTCGCATCCCTAAAGGCATTTGAGCAAAGCATTCCTTATTTAACATTTGCATGCAGTTTTTTTTTGCTTTCTAAATTCAGAAGTTCATACATCTCTCTCTCTCTCTCTCTCTCTCTCTCTCTCTCTCTCTCTCTCTCTCTCTCTCTCTCTCTCTCTCTCGCTCACACACACACACACACACACACACACACACACACACACACACACACACACACACACACACACACAACACAACTTCATGGCATTCTGAAACAACATAAAAACTAGAAAATTTTTAAATAGAAGCTAATTTTATTTCCAAACTAGGTATTTTATGATAATTTCAAAATGTTTTACAAAAATATGTTTCATGTTTTATTCATAATTGTTTGTCTTAAAAAAAAAACAGGAAATAGAGGTGATTTTTGTTCACGTGTCAAAGTCACTTTTTTAGCTCATTATTTCAAGTTTTATGAATCGATGGTTAAAACGGCTAGTGCCTCAATCAAGTAAACTAAGCATGATAAAAATCACCCATCTACTAGTGGATGGGTGAATTTCACTTTTCTACGTGGCTCATTTTTATAGCTCGCTATTACAAACATCATTCTACAATCATAATCTTTTATGTTTGAATCATTAGCTCGCTATTTTAGTCTTCATACTATCATGTCAAATAGATGTTTGCTTAAGTCATTAGCTCACTATCTCCAATATCATTATGTGCTCGGAGTTGCTTCTATTGCATTTGTAATCGACTTGCGTAGCCTAGTACACTCACATGCTACATTCGTTGTTGCCTTGTATTTAGCTGCAATTGAGAATAATCCAATTTGCTTCTTCCTAGTCCATGAGATTGCTGCCAAACCAAGAGTAAAAACATAACCGCTTTTCAATATCACCTACAATCACTTTGTGCACACTATGGAATTTGTCACTGGAAGGAAATGCATCTTGGATGGCAAAGTTAGGACTAAGTTGGAGAACTCATCTCCTAGTCCATTAAGGATCACTTGGACAAGTTCTTTATCTTGGATCTTATCACCTATTGAAGCAAGCTCTTTGTTAAGTGATTTGATCCTAAGCACATAGTCTTGTGCACTCTCATCGCTTCTTCTCATGCTTTGGAGAACATGATTTCTTAGCATAAGAACTCTTGAGGTGTTATTGGACTCATATATAGATTTTAAAGAGTCCCAATTTTCTTTAGCCGAGGTGCAAGTTGCAACCTCAAGAAAATCATTACTTAACATCCATTTTTATGCAAAGTAGTGCAAGTCTAGCTCTCTTCTTAACTTTTATCAACTCTTGTCCACCTTGAGGTTCATTCTCCTCACCAAGGACAAGGTCAAAAAGGCCTTGGAGTACCAAAAGTGATTCCATTCTCACCTTCCAAATTGAGTAGTTTGTAGAATTAAGCCTCTCACTAGACTCCAAGAATAATGCTCCAATTGATCCCATCTTGATTCTATGATTTGTGCCACCATGTAAATGCCAATCGATATTCTTTTGAGTCGACATTTTTGTTGACTGGTCAAAGTAGGCATGTCTTCGCAAGGGTGCATCTCGCATTTTTCCTTGAGTCGACATTTCCAAAAAATGTCATTCAACAATTTCTAAATTGACTAGTTGAAGTAGGGATTTACACCAACCAATGTCTTTTGGTGTGTGATGAAATTTAGTGTATTTTTGCAAACTATGTCGAAGTCCATTTATTTCTATAGAAAAATTTAACCATGCCAAACTCCATGTATTTCTACAAATTGTTAAATAACTGAGTATTTATGTAGATTTGATGGGTTCTCATTAAAAGAAGAATTAAGTGGGAATCACTTAGTGTATTTATGCAAATTGTGCCGAACTTCATGTATATCTATAGATTGTTAAAAAAGTGAGTATTTTGTGCATATTTGATAGGTCCTCATTAAAAGAAAATTTTAATGGGAGTTTTAACAAGTGAATGATGAAGAGGAGATAAAATCAATAACCAAAATCTAGAAACTAGAAGTGTAGGTGGACAAGCTCCTTTTCGGTCTATATAGACTTCAGGGTCTTGTGCATGTGTTGTCAAGCATGCCTAGGGACACTTCCATAGATAACTTAAATTATGATCGTCACACACCATGCACTCATACATGTGTCGTGTATTGGCATGAATAACACATCATTGCCTTTACAACTCTACACTCTCATTAAACAAAATTGTTGGTATACACAATGAGGGAAGATTGGATCTAGGAAAGTTTATGTGTTGGTGTTCTATCCTCTCCATCCCTATCGTTCTGCTAATCTAGATCCATTCACTAGAATACTTGTATAGTTGCATACTCTATAGAAATACACTTGTTTTCTAACAGTTTGCAAAAATATAAAAGAATCAATGACAGTGTCTCCCCGATTGTTTGAACACTTAGAATTTGCTTCGAACAGGAACACAGATCATGCTACACAGTAATACAGACAGAAAACACTCTCCACAACAAGCTCACATAGCAATTGTATTTCTCAAAATGAAATTACACTATACATATAGTTGTTCACTCAGGCAACCCATGCATGACCCAGGTTGCCGTTGACGGGACACGTGTCCCGTCGACTTGCCTCGTGGCGAGGCCAACTGATCCTTATCAACTGATAGGACCCACAGTACAGTAGCACAGTGATTCTACTTTAACTCTTACTCTCTCCCTTAAAGTAGAGTCAACTTTTTATACAGTCATATACATAGCTTTAAAGTCAACAAACTTTAAGTACAGAAAGCTTTGATCTAAACTTATCAAACTTTTCTCCAACAAGTGGCTTAGTGAAAATATCAGCTAGTTGTTCTTTTATGCTACAATGAACAACATAAATTTCACGACTCAGCAGCCTCTCACGTATAAAGTGATACTGAATCTCAATGTGTTTGGTTCTCGCATGGAACACTAAATTCTTGACTAGCTGAATGCCACTCTGACTGTCGCTATGTAATGTCGTGGAATTTTTCTACTTCATGCGAATTGCTTCCAAGATTTGTCTCAACCATATAGCTTCCTGTGCTGCACTACACATTGCCTTATACTCTGCTTCTGTGGTGGATAGAGCAATTGTACTTTGCTTCTTACTAGACCAGGAAAAGCAACTACCACAAAACTGGAGTACATACCCTGTGGTGGATCTACAATCATCATAGTCACCTCCCCAATCCGCATCCACATAGCCACACAACTCAGGTTAACCATCATGCTTCCTGTAAATCAAGCCATAATATGAAGTGCCTTTCACATAACGCAAAATGCGTTTAGCTGCCTTCCAATGCGTTTCCGTAGGTGTTGCCATAAACTGACTTAGAATGCCAACAACATAGCATATATTTGGTCTAGTCATGGTAAGGTAAATCAAGCTCCCTACTAACTGCCTATACAGCGTAGCATCAAATGTCTGTGATTCATCAAGCTTAGAAAGCTTTTTACCTGGTTAAATAGGAGTATTCACTGGTTTGCAATCCTGCAACCTAAACTTGTGCAACAACTCTTTGACATACTTCACCTGTGTTAAACCCACTTCATGTCCTTTTTGCCACACCTCTACTCCAAGGCAATAATGCATCAAGATGAGATCTGTCATCTTGAATTGTTCCATGAGGTCTTTCTTGATCATATCTATCATCTCTTGATTATTTTCCATAATAATCAAGTCATCAACATAAAGAGCAATCAAAGCAACCATACCATCAAAGCATAAGACATATAGATTTGGATCAGAGTGTGTTCTCACCATCCCCTTTGAACGAAAGTAGGCATCAATCCTGCTATACCACGCACGTGGTGCCTGTTTAAGACCATAAAGTGATTTCTTCAAGCGACATACTTTATTTTCATGTCCCTTCACTACACAGCCTTCAGGTTGATCCATGAACACCTCTTCTTCTAACTCACCATTTAGAAAAGCAGATTTCACATCCATCTGATGCAAAGGCCAACCAAAATGTGAAGCTAAAGCAACAAGTAGATGTAGAGTATTCCACTTACATACCGGTGCAAAGGTCTCCTCATAGTTGATGCCTTTACTTTGTGCATACCCTTTGATCACCAATCTTGCCTTGTGCTATTCTATGCTTCCATCTGCATGGTACTTAGTCCTGTATACCCATTTACAACCAATGGGTTTCTTGCCAACTGGTGGTCTATGCTTAGCAATTGACTCCATCTCCTCTCCCATGGCCTGACCCAAATGTCATCATCCTTTGCTTTACCATAAGTCAAAGGTTATTTGCTTTGAATAATGCTAGATAAGAGAGCATAATTTGCTTCATACCTTTCAGTTTGTGTCTTCTCTCTTGTTGATCTTCGTAGCTCTCCCTGGCTAGATGATCCTGGAAAGTCATCCATGTCACGGCTCTCCAACAATTTCTCAAACCACTTAGGGAGCTTCCTGTCAGGTGATCGGCTTCCTGGTGAAAATGTATCCCATGGTACATCCTTCTCCTTGCGTTTGTGGGCCTGCAACTTCAATCCTTCTTGCACCAAAAGGTTTGTCTCTACCTCTCCAACTTGTCTCTTGAGGTTGAGTAGTAGTATCTTGAGATGTATTCTCATGTTCATCACTCGGAAGGTCAATGAATGGATCATCATTAGGGGGTATCCTCACTATACCATCTTTCTCACTGGATGTGTCTATCTTCTCAGCATCCTCGTCTTCATACATTTTGGATTCATCAAAGATAACATCACAACTTACATGGATTTTGTTTTCCACTGGATCAAAACATCTATAGCCCTTCACACGTTCATCATATCCTAGGAATATACACTTGATAGCTTTCACATCAAGTTTACATCTCTCTTCCTTAGGAATGTGTACAAAGGCTTACATCCAAAGATTCGCAAGTGGTTCACCTTTGGCTTCTTCTTCGTGAATGTTTTCTAATGTGTTATCTTTGGTATGGCAATGGTAGGACTTCTATTTTGAAGATAGACTGCCGTACTGCATGCTTCTGACCAAAAATCTTTAGGTAGTTTGATCTCAGCTAGCATAGATCTGGCACTTTCCACAATCGTATGATTCTTGCGCTCAGCTACACCATTGAGAGCATGAGTATGAGCTTGCATAAATTGTCTTTTGATCCCACATTGATCACAAAGATCATTGAAGTCATTAGACTTGTACTCACCTCCACTATCTGATCTTAGGACTTTGATCTTCCTACCTGTCTGATTTTCAACCAATGCTTTGAAGCTCTTGAAATTGTCAAATGCATCCAATTTCTTCTTCAAGAAGTAGATCCATGTCTTACGTGACATATCGTCAATAAAAATCATGAAATAGAATGCTTTACCTAAGGACATGGTCCTCATAGGCCCGCATGAATATGTGTGGATCAAATCCAGGATGCTCTTTGCCCTTGCAACATCCCCTTTATTGAACTTCTCTTGATGCTGCTTCCCATATACACATGATTCGCAAATCGATTTCAAGTGGTCTTCTATAGTAGGCAATCCTGTTACCATCTCCAATCTCCTCATCAAACTAAGGCTTCCCAAGTTCAAGTGACCAAGCCTCTTATGCCACAACTCAGTTTGCAATGGAATGGATGACACGAGTCCATGTTGCCCCTTGATTGTAGCATTCAACCAGTACAATTTTGTATTGGGCTCCCTTACTCCATCTGCAATAACTTTGAACTTTTGGTTCACATCCTTCACAAAGCAACGATCATGGGCGAATTCTACTTTCAACTTTTGATCAATAATGACTCCAAAAAAAAGTAGATTTTTCTTCAAACCTGGTACGTAAAGTACCTCCCTGATCATCTTGATTTTGCCATCAGGTAGTTGGATTGAAACGGTGCCTATCCCCTTGATCTTGCACACATCACCATTTTCTTGTGAAACAGACGTTCCATTATCCAACACTTTCAAACTATTGAGCCAATTCTTGTTACCTGTCATGTGTCTTGTGGCTTCCGAGTCAATATACCATGCTTGATCATCTTGATTAGATGATAATGCAGATATGAAGATGCTAGAGTCTTCAATCTTACCCTCATCAACAAGGTTGCCTGCTTGCTTTGGTTTCCCCTTGCCTTGTTCCACCAGGAATTTGCGACATTCACTCTTCCAATGGCCCCCTTTTATCACAATGGAAGCACTTGTCTTTCTTCTTGGTCTTACTGGAAGATCCCTCGTCCTCTTGAGACTTGGCAAATTGCTGTTTAGACTTCTTCTTGCCCTTGCCCTTGCCTTGTTTTTGGCATGTCGCGAGTGCCTGATCGTCAGTATTTTGACGTCTAGCTTCACCATTTCTTGCCGTTGCTCTTCCTACATCAAGATTCCTATGAGCTCGTCAAAGGTTGGCAATCTTTCCCTTGATGCTATTCCACTCACAAACATCTGATAGGATTCTGCAATGCCGCACAATGCATTGTGAACCAGCTCCACATCACGTATGCGCTCACCAATAGAATGCAGTTCATCCCTCATTGTCTTGATTCTGGTCATGTACATCTGAATGTGCTCTCCTTGCTCCATGTGGACACTATTTAGCTTTGACTTCAGAAACATGATTCTAAACGGATTTGACGTCTCAAACTGCTCCTTTAGCACATCCCATGCTTGTCTGGGTGTAACAACATCACAAATGTGGGTAATGATGTGATCCTTCACTGACAAGTTAATGAAGGTCAAAGCTTTCCTCATCCTTTTGTCGAACACTCGGCCTTCTTTCATCACCTGTGACGACTTCCCACATGTCTTTCTCCATCAGTGTGTTTTTCATTTTGAATTTCCATACTGCATAGTTGGAAATCCCGTCCAATTTGCTACTTTCACTCAAAATGGACTCTCCCATGTTTGCCATCACAAAACTGTTTGAAACTTCTGCCGTAGGCTAAAAACAGTATGCCGAGGCCAACTGTGATGTCAGAAGTTTAAAATAATGACCTTCACTTTTTCCCTTACCAGGCCACTCGCCGTTTTCCACCAATTTGAAAGCCAAATCGGCGTCGCGTTCCGAAATGCACTCAGTCGTCAACTCCCAACTACGTGCCTAGTGGAATGGTGAAATCACTTTTGGCGCACTCCGAACACTTTCTCCGTTGCAATTAGTCTGTTTTGTTGTACCATACTTGTAGGTACAAACCGGGTGCCCTTTGTTTGGAGGTTATAGCCTTTCGTTTGGGTCAAAATGGGCAAAGGACCCAAAAACAGGGATTTTTCCTTGTTTTTGAACTGTTTCTTCACCTTGAAGAAACTTCACTCTTCACTTGTGAAGGGACCCAGCACTTTGAAAATTTTTAATGAAGTTGAAGTCCAAAATGCACTTCAATTCTTCAGGGCCCACTTCAGTTAAATCCAACGATAGATTTCAATCTTGTGATCCAGATGCAATTAATCCTATCCATCGATCGTTGTGAAGATTGATCTTGTGGACTTTGTTGCATCGGCGCGTTGAATTACACTCCTGAAGCTGCTATCCTCTTGCAAACGCTACATGCTCATTGTGGTTCCTCGCGCGAGCAGGTCTGCGACCTCCTCCATCTCTCTCTTTTCCACGTTGTAGCTATGGCTGCCCTCATGGAATTCTGATTGTTTTACGACTGAAGCGCGGCTTTCCACGACCACTTCAGACCTTCTACAACCGATCAGGACGCCCTCCTCTGGATTCTTACAGCTTTCAAAACAGTTTAGAGAGAAATCTCTAATTTTGTGCTCCCAAACCCCAGACCAGGGTTTTTTACACAAATCTCTTCTTGGCTTCCAATTCACAGTATTCTAGCAGGCCTATCCTCTTACTCTGAGGTCACCCTACTGCTAGAACTCTGATGCTTCAATCCGTTTGTCAAACGGTGTTCGATTGAATGCACACTGACTGCAAACACCAAATAACCTTCCTTCAGAATTTCAAAATTCCATTTGCTGAGGTTCTGATTCAGCCGACAACCCTTGTCTCTGAATCCTCACACAGTCTCAAGCTCACCAAGCTTCTGTGTGCTAAACTCTCTGCACCAATGGTTCTCCTTCCGTCTTCAACCCGCCGTAAACCTCAAACTCTCAGAAGACAGTTCTCCCAAAGCTCTCTTCAACGACGATGTTATACTGTGTACACTCCCTGTACGGCTCTGATACCAATTTAGAATTTGCTTCGAACAAGAACACAGATCATGCTACATAGTAACACAGACAGAAAACACTCTCCACAGCAAGCTCACATAGCAACTGTATTTCTCAAAATGAAATTACACTGTACATATAGTTGTTCACTCAGGCAACCCATGCATGACCCATGTTGCCGTTGACGGGACGCGTGTCCCATCGACTTGCCTCGTGGCGAGGCCAACTGATCCTTATCAACTGATAGGACCCACAGTATAGTAGCACAATGATTCTACATTAATTCTAACTTGAACACCTTCAATTGTTTAGCCATCCTCAATAGTTTGACCATCTCAGACCATCTGACCAGATTCGATTATTCGGCCATCCTCAAACAATTGACCATAATCCAACTATTGGCTGATCAACAAGTACATTGAATCACGCTCGGACAAAATTAAACTAGATACTGTCTGAGGGTGACTGCCAATAGCACGTAGTGCCTTAATCCTAATTGTAAAGTACAGATTAGGCATTCTTTTAATCAGTTAGCCATGTGTATATAATCCAGCAATTTATCAGTTGCTCGGTTGGACAAGATAAGACAAGTAGAGATCGATTAGCTCAATAATCTATCCGATCAATCGAACATCGAGAGTGCAATTGCTTTGTTCTTTATCTTTTTTATTACAGAGTAATGTTTCAGGAAGAACGTGACTATGAGATGGTTTGAATTACCAGTTATGAAAATTCAAGATGAGAGTAGTATTGATGGCCAAGGAGCTTTGGGAAATAGTCACTGGAATTGAACTACTTCCTAGTGTCGATGAGCAAGCCATTTCCAAGTGGAAGCTTAGGGATGACAAGGCTTTTGCCTTGATCACCCTTAACATCTCCAACACACCAATTGGCCACATCAGACAAGCCCAATTTTTTCAGGAGGCTTGAGATATATTGAAAACACTTTACGAAGTGAGAGATGTCACTTCAAAGCTACATCTGAGGAGAAAGTTTTTCACTCAGAATGTCAGAAAGTAATGAACTTATTGTCCAGCTTGCCATTCTCATATGAAAATTGGCTGATAATGATTTTCACACACTCAGATATTACATTATCTAGAGTCATAATTATGCTGTTGCAAGAGGAGACAAGAAGGAATGGAGTATATTCATTCTCCATCAACGACTCACAAGCATTATTCTCGAAGAAGAACACAATGATATTTCTATAGGCTTAGTCATTGTAACTCTGCGACTGATTGTGTTTTAGGCAGTTCATCATCAATCAATAAAGAATTGATTTGGCATTAAAGACTTGGTCACCTTAATCATGTATCGACAAGTAACATGTCTAGATGTTCTTCAGTTCTTGATTTAGACCATCGAATTGTCGACCCTCCTGTTTGCCAAAGCTGTATCGTAGGAAAGCATACAAGAAGGCCATTTAAGTCAAATCAAGAACACATCTCTAAAAATTTGCTAGACATTGTACATACTGATGTATGTGGTCCGATGCAAACACCATCACTGCTTGGTGCAAGATTCTTTATTACATTTATAGATGACTATTCTAAAAGATCTATTGTATATTTTCTGAAGCACAAATATGAAGCCTTTCCGTTCTTCAAAAAATAAAAAGAAAATGCTGAGTTGTAGACAGGCAAGAAGAACAAAGCTCTTAGGAGCGACAATGTCGGCAAAAACATCTCAAATGAATTCAAGGATTATTGCTCAGCCAATGGCATCGAGCAACAGTTTGCTGCTTCCTATTCTCCACAGTCGAATAGATTGGTAGAAAGGAAGAACATGACCTTAGTTGAGTATGCCAAATGCATGATAACTCATGCTTAATTGCCCAAATCGTCTTGGTTGTATCAACATCAGCTTACGTGCAGAACTGATGTATAACTACAGGCCTCCTTGACAGCAAAACCCCTCATGAAGTCTGGAGAGGATCCAAGCCTTCATTGAAACATTTGAGAGTATTCAGATGTACTGTCTATGCTCATGTCCCAAAGGACAACGGAAAGAAATTAGATTAGCATTCAATCAAAACTAATTTTTTTGGCTATTGTACTTTTGATGGAATGCATAGACTGTAAAATATAGAAACCTGTAAAGTTTTCACTAACAAGGATGTGACCTTCATTGAAGATCAATTTATTGATTTGAAGGGCAAGGACTAGATGCAGTCTACAATTTCTGACCTGACAACTGATACATATCGAAAGACTATTTTGATTTCCTTCAGCAGTCACTCTGTACAATTAGACCCAGAAGAAAATGAAAAAGCTACAAATCAGGAGCAGCCGACACAAAGTTGAATTTTGCAGCCAAAAACTTCAACCAAAAAATCAACAAGAACCCGAACTCACCATGTCCGATATATTGATGAGTTCGCTCACTATTCCATTCAGGAGCCAACCATAATTGAGAAAGCTATGTCACCAGCCGATTCATATATCTGAAAAGAAACAATGTACAAGGAGTACAACTCACTACTAAGGAACAACACATGGATTGTCACCAAGCTGCCAGCAGACAGAAAGGTAATCAACTACAAATGGATCTTTAAGATCAAATACAAAGCCGATGTGATAGAAAGAAAGCTTGACTCGTGGCAACGAGATTATCACAAATTTCAAAACTTTTAGTTCGGTAGCATACTTCCATTTGACTGCTATTGTCATATGCTGCTGCAACAGATCTTGAGGTACACCAAATGGATGTACAAACAACATTCCTCAATGGAGTTTTTGAGAAGGACATTTACATGATCCAGCCAAAAGGCTACATCCTTAATGGTCGAGAAGATCAGGTATGCAAACTCCAAAAAGAATTTTATGGTCTGAAACAATCATCCAGAGCATAGTTCCATCGAATCAACACATTCTTGATCGATCATGGATTCGAACCAAATTCTGCAGACTGTAATGTATATTTCAAAGCTATTAATCAATTCTTTGTCATCATCACACTTGATGTTGATGATACATTGCTGTTCAGCAACAATATCGAACTGACAAATGATACTAAGAGAATGCTTGTAAGAATCGCCTTATGAAGATCGGATTAGATCCTATTGCAAACAGCCAAAAGCACACATGTGGAGCAAAACCATCCAACCAATAGGAAATGGCTAGTCAATACCCTAACCACTTCACCCCCATGCCGTGGTGAATGAATGCAAGAGAGGAGAGAAAACCTAGCTCAAGAATCTAAAATTCCAATAGGGAGATGGGCGAGTTTCCATGGTATGTATTCTCTCCAAGAGGAGAGAATATTTTTCTTAGGATTCCCATGCAGCCTATAATAAGCTATTGACCTCCTATTCTTGCATTATAGCAGTCAGACACCATGCAAGTGCTCCTATGTCCAATTATAGGTCTGGTCCCTCATATGATTATTAATTATCTTTACAGGCCAATCTCGGAATGACAAGGCATAACCAATAATCATATACACTGGAGGGATTGACTATCCATGTCAGAAATCACTCCGAATCTCACATATGGGACATGGACGTAACATTTCTCCCCCTTAAACCAGTTTTGTCCTCAGAACGAGTAACTAGGGAAGATCCAATTTGTATACTTTTAACTCTTTCCCATGAATCAATATCATCAATTTGACCAACCAACCTAAGCAAGTCTCAGAGATACAATTTCTCAATTGTTTATCTCTGATTCTGAGTACTCATTCAGGGTTCAAAGGTACATTGAGCGATAAGTCCTCCAAATGGGCAAAATCTTCAATACATCTAACTGTCATCATCATATAAACTAAATTTATATGATACATGAGCAGTCGACCAAACCTGAAGATTAAGTTCAAAAGCTAACAAATTAATCATTTAACTTTCACTTTTACCCTGAGAATCAATCCTTAGTAGGACTTCAATATCAGATAAGTACTTAGAGATGGAATAATTTACAAATTATCTATCTCTGCACCAAAGTACTATATATTGACTTTTAGAAGTACACTAAGAGATAAATTCTCCTATTGGGTCTTATCTCTCCAATCTAGTAATGTCACCTTCATGTAACCTCAATTATTTACATGAATACCTGGGGTGAAATGTCACTTTTCATTGGAAATCAATGTTCAAAAGTTAAAGATCCAAACAATTATAGTCCAAGACTATCCACAATTTCTTGCAGACTTGTCATAAATGTTTCTTGGTACCAATACACTTAGTTTGTTTTAGAAACTAAGTTACAAAACCTCATCCCAACAAATTCTCTTAGGAGATCCATCGAGATAAAAATGACTTTAATCAGTCCTGAGTACCCCATATACTCTCTTGAATTAAGTGCTCTTATTCCTAGCAACATATGCAACAAAATAGCAACCTTCAATCTTGATAGACTTGTCTGTCTCCTAATTAACCGGAGATTTAGGCTGAAAACAATACACAAGCATCCCTTGACTACAATCTGTAGTAGAATTTCCTCCACTAAAATAAGCAAATTCCTCATAAGTAAACAAATTACTTAATGAACATGCCTGTGAAATCCATACAATCTCAAGTATGAATTGGAGTAAAGAAATTTATAGTTCAAATAACAAATCTAAATTTTTTGACTCAACCAATTGATTAAGAATTACTCACTATCTTAAAAATTATCATATTTCCATATAATCTTCTAATGACCTTTAAGTATCAATTTATGATCCACTAATCATAAACATTTAGAATCTTACGATTCGTCAATCATAATTTACCATACTTAATCATTGAGAGATACTGGAGTATATTCACAACATACCACTTAGTAAATATAAGAAACATTCTAAAATATTTTCCACAAGGAAAATTACTGGATTCCAAGAATATTCTTCCAACCCAATTCTTAACCTGATTATTCGTTCCAAATTCTACAATCACCAAAGCAATTAAAGACTATTTTAACAACCGTCTTTAACAACATAAAATTTATACAATCACCTAGAACAAAATCTAGAGATTACAAAGTTATGTTGAATTCCAACTGAATTCAGTTATCCTTGATATTAGTTAGACTCTGTCATCCAATATAAACTCACTGGGATACAGTCAATAACTTAGGATATCCGCATTCAAGAAATATTCTATATCAAGAATTTTCTATATTCTATGCACACAATTTTCATAGATGAATTCTGATGACTCACAAATCATGTGTCTTATAAGCAATATAGATCCAAATAAACAGTTTTTGGTGAATTCTCTTCACACTACTTATTCTACCAATTAACTTCAAATCAGGAGTAATCCAATTACTCAAGTCAATCGTAAATGATTCAGAAATCTTAAATGTCTAAGTGCAGACTAGTATAACACCACATTTAGATCCTCTTCTAAACCATCATTAAGTTAATGAATTATCCTTTCCACAAAAAGAACCATTAACTTGCCAGTAATTGTTCCATACATTACTTGTTTATATGCCTATGCACTTTGACTAGTTTAAGTATACGATATAGACTCAGTACATAGGAAACACATAGTAGATCCACAAGATTAAGATGTACATAAACAACATATCCAACTATGTTCCTACACATAAACATAGGCTATCGACTGATAGATATCCATAATCCGCATATGTTACTCACAAAAACTCACTGAGAATCTTGCAACTCAACTACAAACAAACTTTATTTCTCATGAGTAAATAATATATCTGGGAAGTCTCTGAAGTGAATAATTTCACATCACAAGTTTTCCAACCATTTAACTCTTATTAACAAAATTTCTTCTACCAATCAACCTACAACGGATCTTAAGGAACAAACCAAGATTAGGCTAACTTATACAGACATCTTTGGACAGAAGGTTAAGATTAAAGTTGTATTCCTCTGACCCAATCCATAACAAAATGGTACTTGGTAACAATCAATGAACCTTAATATAATCTTTACCACTACTTCCCATATTCATGAATATCTCATAGCTTAATATCCCCAAAACTCCTCTAGTTCCATATTATAAAAAATAATCACTTAGAGAATTCCTCTATTTCAACTAGGTAGTTCTACCTTTGCACACATACAAGATTTTTTTTTCCAAAAATCTATGTAACTGGCTGATTCCTCAAAAGTCTTATTCCTATCTTCTCTTCTCCCCCTTCTAAAAAGAAATTTCATAATTTCGATTGAAAAGTTCTCAGGAGACAACGTATAAGATGTCAAAGATTCGAAAAAGTCAGTAATGAGTATCCAATAATATTACAAACCGGACTTTTTTCTCAGAATCATAGAATATCTTATCCCGAGTGATAGAAATATTACATCTCAATAGTCAACTATCAAATAGAGATAAACATTTGGGTTCAGGAAGTTTGAATTCCACTTAATCAATTTGAAAACATCAATAGATTCTGAGCTATATTCACCCTTGTATGGAAGTACAATTTCATATAATTTTATCAATCCTTCAAAGCCAAGTTCTACACTGGAAGGAATTAAATGAATCTCAATCCAATTGTCTTGTATTTAAGAAATTTCTAAAAGGTAGAGGTTTAAATTAAAATGAGAAATAGATTTAAGGGCCTCTAGATTTTGTAAATAATGAGATACCGTTTTGGGATTGATCTATATCTCATAATTTTCCAAACTATCCTAAACAAAAAAACTAGTGGATTTCTCTGTTAGTATTACCATTATAGTAATCACTAACCATTGGTCTATAGATCATTCTACCCAAGAAATCCCCTTTGGAATCACTGATGTCCCATACCACCAGCTTTTCCTCCAAGAATCCCCTGCATCCAGATCTGTTTTGTCCAAAAAGTCAAAAAAGACTATTTGTCTATCCTATATCCGACTATAGGATCAGAATCACAAACAATTCCAGGAAATACATCTAACCATTGAAATTCCTCATGCCCTTTAAGCGTTACTCAAAGAATACCACTCTGCATTGTACCCCGGCATGGACGAGACGAAAATGTATCGTTCAAGTACAGTTGAAATGTCGCAAGTGTATTCAATAACCCAAAAGGAACATGGATCTCAACAAAACCGAATATCTATTTCAGAATCGATAAAAGAACTTAATTTTTTCACAAGTTAGAATTTCTCTTGGTTGTCTCAGTCACTATAAAGAAATACTCTATTACAGGAAATAATCCAAATTACTAGATTCTTGTATGGAACACCTTCCATCTGCTTTACTTTGCAAGATCCAAATCTAATTGCAAAATAGAGATGGTTCCATAAATGGATTATCAGTCCTGCCACTCTCTTTTCCCTTAGATTCATCGATTTCTCAAAATTCTAATTAACATTGGAAAAAAGGAATCCAAATTCCTTGAGGCGGTCTTCTTAAATAATTCCCAATTGTTATTCTCACTTGCAATTAGTTATACTTCAGAAATTGAAAGTAAATGAAATAACTGGATCATTGTACAATCCAACAACTACTTCTCAGACTTCCACTCTTTCCCCCCTTCCAAAAATGGTTCAAGTTTTAAAACACCCCAAATTTGTACTAGAAAAAAGTTCAATTTGGTATCAGTAACTTTAACTACTAATCAACTAACAGTTTTGATTGTTCAATCATAAAGTGCCGCACTTAATTTATGCCAAATCCCCTTATGGATCAGCATAGCAACTGTTCCAATAAGATTTGCGTAATTCTTGGTCTTTATTGATCCATAGAAACAAGAAATACTCCTTAATTGACAGATTCACAAAATCTTCAACTAAAAGTGAAGGGTACATTGACCTTGTAGAACTGACCGATTTCAACTCAATTAGATCATTCACTTTACAAGCGATTTCTGTTTGATCAATAACCAACGAATTTGAACAAATCTAAAACATCCATGGTTTCTTCAAATTTCACGTAAACTGGGATTTTCAAATTCCGTTCAATATGGACCTAAACTGTGAAAATTGATCTAAACATCAACTCGACAATTTCACAGTTACCATCACATATCATAAGGATTTCGAAACATCCAACATGCATCAGACATGACATGCAGTGATTTCTAAAAAAATCAAATTTTTACATAAATTGCCTAGAAACTGGGTCAGTACTAGGATTTTAGAAATCCGTTTAAAATGGACCAACTATGAAAATTGATTAAGAAGATCGATCTATCAAATTTATAGGGACTGTCACATATCGAGATCATTTCAAAACATCATGTATGCAACAAGCTTGACATGCACTGACTTTTTTGAAAAACGAAAAATTTTCGTAAATAGTCTAGCCACTAGGAAATCTGCTTTTTGATCTAGAATTACCAAAAATAGCTTCATGCAAGAAATCTTCTGATTAAGAATGCAACATGCATCCAAGCATGCATACAAGTTTATCCATACATTTTTATCAACAGACAAGCACTACACTGAGTTACAAGCATGCATGCATCAGAACATTTTGAAAATTTTGCAAATTTTAGCTCAAAAACGGCCAAACTTTCGACAGCCATAACTTTCTCTACAAGACACCAAATTGGTCGTTGTAAAGCACAGTATGGAGGGAGAGTGGGTCTACAAGGCACTTGACACATCTCACTTTCACCTAGGATTCACATGTGAGAGCAGTAAATGGCCAAAAATCAGCTAGGAGGGTGCACTTTTCCAAGGAGATATCATCAAAAATTCAACTCCAGCCCAATAAGCATCCAATCAGAGGTCATAAGCACTCTACTAAGGTTCATTAGAGAGGCATAGAAGCTTCTAATAGGTCCAGGAAGCAATCATAAGGTCAGATCATGCAAAAAATGCATTTTTGGCCTCCTTCAACAAGCAAAACTTCAACATGATGGTGTCTAATGCTCACCTATCCAAATTGGATGCATGATGGCTCAAATAAGAGGAAATCCATCATATCATTAAGCTTGTAATGAGAACCAATAGGTTCAGACCCCCATTTGATAGGTATTAATGCTCAAAGACCCCCAAAAATACACTATTTTTTGACTTTTTGAGCCTCGTATGGTGTCCAATCCTAACCAAACTTTATGAAAGCCTTAGGAAAGCTTCATTACACCTTTGAAAACGTGCATGAAAAATATTGGCTATGAATTTTGAGAATTACCCCAAAATTAAAAAAACATCAAAAGACCATGTTTTTTGACCAATTTTGACCAAAATTTGTGGGTCAAATCCACAAATAAGTGCAATCAGATCCAAATCCCTGTAATTCCATTACATGAAAGCACTAAAGGTTCTGATTTCAGTCAAATATGGATTCTATAGCCCATTTCTACTCCAAAAACCCCAATTTTTGGTCCAAAATCACTATCTAATCATCCTTTTGACTATTCAACCGACATGCAATCATTAGATCTTATCATTAATGACTGTAAAACAACAAGTAAAATATGGAAAACGTACTACATCAATATCTATGACCAATTCCAAGCAAAAATCATGAATTCTAGGTGAAAAATTCACTAAAACCATAAAAAATCCTTTGATTTCCATCAAAATCCATAGAGAAAATCCATAATTATGATCTCAAGGCTGAAAGTACACCAAATTCAGAGAAGCCACCTACTTGGAGATCAATTCCACCACCTGGAAGTAACATGCAAGGAGAAATCCACCAAAAACTGAGAAAAACAAGAAGCAGCTCCACCTTCCGATTGATGCAAATCCTTGTTCTGATTCCACTGTAAGAATCACCTTAGAGATCGGACTAGATCCTATAGCAAATGACCAAAAGGACACATGTGGAGCAAAACCACCCAACCAACAGGAAATGCCTAGTCAATACCCTAACCACTTCACCCCATGTCATGGTGAATGAATGCAAGAGAGGAGAGGAAACCTGGCTCAAGAATCTGAAATTCCAATAGGGAGATGGGCGAGTTTCCATGGTATGTATTTTCTCCAAGAGGAGAGAATATTCTCCTTAGGATCCCCATGCGGTCTATAATAAGCTATTGACCTCCTATTCTTGCATTATAGCAGTCAGACACCATGCAAGTGCTCCTATGTCCAATTATAGGTCTGGGCCCTCATATGATTATTAATTATCTTTACTGGCCAAGCTCGGAATGACGAGGCATAACCAATAACCATATATACGTTGGAGTGACCGGCTTTCCATGTCAGGAACTACTTTGAATCCCACATACTGGACATGGATGTAACAATGCTATCCCAAGAATTTGAGATGACAGATATGGGAGAAGTGCATTATTGTCTCGGGATTCAGATGCATAGAGACAGGAGTAGAAGACTTCCCTATATCACCTAGCAAAGGTACTTCTATAATTTGTTGACGAAATTCAATTTTATGAATTGCAAGTTTGTACATAATCTTATGGACCCAGGTCTAAAATTATCCAAGGAGCAATGCCCTCAGACCAATGAAAAAAAGACTGAAATGAAGGGATTTTCATATCAATCAATTATCGGATCCCTGATGTATGCAATGATCTCCACCAGGCCCGATCTTGCATATGCCATCAACTCCTTGAGACAATACATGGCCAACTTTGGTATGACCTATTGGAAAGCTCTTTTCAGAGTAATCATATATGTATTGACCTCTATATTTGCTATGGTGACGTCGATTCATCCTATATCCATACACTTCATGGATATACAGATGCAAATTGGGCAGGTGATATCGACACTAGAAGATCGACTTCTAGACTTGTCTTCATATTCAATAATGGTACAATATCATGGAACATTCAAAAACAAACCTCCATCACAATGTCATCGACATAATGAAAATACATTGCAGCCTCTCAAGCTACCAAAGAGACAATTTGGTTGAGAAATTTATTGTTAGATATTGGTCTCAGACAATCTACTCCAACAATTATTCAGTGCGACAATCAGAGTGCTATTGCATTATCGATCAATCCTAGATTTCACTCTAGGAGCAAGCACATCGAGATTAAGTACCACCACATCAGGAGCAAAATACTCAACAAGGAAGTAAGTCTGAAATTTTGCAGAACCCAGTACATGGCAGTTGATATATTTACAAAAGGGTTAAATCAAGAAGCACATAAGAATTTTTGTGCAATCTTGAATTTGAAAATCAAGGCATTCCAGGATCCAGATTAAAGGGGGGTGTTGGATTTCTATTCTCTCCATCCCTATCTTTTTGCTAATCTAGATCCATTCACTAGTTGTTGTAAATACTTGTACAGTTGCATACTCTACAGAAATACGCTTGTTTTCTGACCGTCTGCATAAAGACAAAAGAATCAATGATAGTGTCTCCCCAATTGTTTGGAAACCTTTGATTGTTTGACCATCCTCGATAGTTTGACCATTTCGGACCATCTGGCCAGATTCGATTATTCGGCCATCCTCGAACAATCAGCTGTAATCCAGCTATCGGCTTATCAACAAGTACATTGAATCACGCTCGGACAAAACTGAATCAGATATTGTTCAAAGGCGACTGCCAATAGCATGTAGTGGCTTAATCTTAATTGCAAAGTACAGATTAAGCATTCTTTTAATTAGTTAGCCATGTGTAAATTAACCATCAATTTATCATTTGCTCGGTTGGACAAGATAAGACAAGTAGAGATCGGTTAGCTCAATAATATATCCGATCAATCGAACATTCAGAACGCAATTGCTTTGTTCTTTTTCTCTGTTATTATAGAGTATTGTTTTAGGAAGAACGTGACTCTGGCTGCATTTAGACTGTATCTATTTGTGACTTAATAATCAATGTTCCAGTAATCTAGGTCATGTATACTATGATTGAATGCTCATTTATTTCATGTTCAGATTCTTTCTTGCTCACAGATAAACTTACTCATAGATTAAACGGTCCTCTATGACTGATAGTCTGAGTCAATCGTAACGCTCTAATCTTTGCATCTAATACGCTTCCGCAAAGCTAAATCTAAAACCAATTTAATCTATGCATGGCTATGGAATCAATTGCATCGATCTAGTGACTTAGAAGTTGTGATCAAGTAGGGAAGACTTTGAACTATCGAAGTTAGTCTGAATACGATAGTTGCATGCAACGAGGATTTTTGCTTGCCTCTCTCTGTCCGACATGCAGACCTCCGCAATCCCAACATTCTGGACATACCCAACCATGTGATTTGACAAATAAAGTCTAATACACATAAATTACTATTGCTGAGGGCTAGTCATAAATTGACTATTCACACCAATTTTCATATCGCCATATAATTAGCCTTATCGATTAATCATTCGTGATGACCCACAAACATTCAATAATGATTTGATTTTTGAGATTACAAAAGATTTCAAATTTATTGATCTTTGTAATCCATGTCTCGATATTCGCAACTATATCACAATGGCAATCATTTCAGATTTTGGCACTATCACCTGCACGATGCTTAAAAAAATTTTCTTTCAATTTCGGATCATCTCTATTAATATGAGGTATCGGTTCAACGTGCCCGACGGAACTGCTCAGTTTCCCTTCCAAACTCCCGTGTGCCCATCCACTATCGATAGCTCATTAAAGACTTTTCTTTCCGATATTGGTTCGGTGCGCCCGACTTCCATTCTGATTCTGGGACCTCTCTACGTGCGCGCTCATTCGACATTGGGTCCTAATGGCGTGCACGAAGCAAACTGCACGTATCCATCCTGGAGGTACTCAATTCAAGGAGGCCATGAAAATCCACCACCGCCTCGTCCACCACCACCTCCTCCTAGGTCAAGGGGACCACGAGACCCGCCATGGCTAAAGGATATCCGGAAGCTTCAGAAGACCAATAATCTTCTGATTTCGAAAGCTCACATACAGAGATCCATCAGATAGGTAACAAGAAGTCTCTCTGCAGATGTGAGATGGACACTAACGGCAGTTGAAGCTCTGCACACTACATATGAGGATTTTCAAGTGAATTTTTTTTTCAGATAGTGTTGTTGCAGCTGTCCATGCCAAGAGGGTGACCATCATGCCAAAGGATTTCACCCTTGTGTTCAAGCTACGGGACACATATGACAAATTTGTTAAGTACTTCAGACCAACTCCGTCATCTCCTCCAAAATAAGATGCATAAAAAAAACAACGGAAGCAATCTCAACCGACCCGGCTTGTATTTCGAAATCAAAGCGGGAGAGTTTCAAAAAAGATAAAGTCTCTTGACTATCCTAATAAATCCAGATATTTTTCAAAGTTGTCTTCTCTGCATGATATTCTAATAGCTAGACAACCTCCTCCGAGGTCTCCTTCTCCTCATTCAAAATCGCCTCCTAAATATTCCTCTCCACCTAAACCTTAGTCTCCTTCTCCTCCTAGAAAGTTTTCTCCTCCTAAATCCCACTCTCCTTCTTCTCCTCCTAAAGATTTCTCTCCTAATAAATCTCCTCCTCTAGCATCTCAGTCTCCTAAATCTCAGTCTCCTAAATCTCAATCTTCTAAATCTCAGTCTCCTAAATCTCCGTCTCCTAAATCAAAATCTCCTCCTACTTCCCCCCATATTAGGTCCCCCCCTACAGCATCAAGAGAAGTGTTAGATGATTTTGTAAATTTAAAGGTTGAATCGATTTTACATGACAATTCATTCTGTGGTTTATTTGTAAATTCTTCTCAATATGTACAGTATGACCAATTGCTAAATACTTATCTTAAAGCTCTAGGTCCTAAATACAATTTTAAGATGCCGAAGACTAAGATAGGTCTTCCCCTTAGTAAATTAGATACAGGTGAATTAGAAAGTAGGGATAACATGTTAGGCGACAATGTAGGAGGGGGGCCCATTCAATATTGGATGGAGTTTTTCCAGACCCCAATTTTTATAGATGTCGCATTGTTTCATCTACAATTCATGGTTGTTTTTTATTTTCCTGATTTGAAAAGTTTGCATGCTGATATGCTTAAGTACATCAGACTGGAGACTCCATTGCTCATGCTCCCATACATAACCAAGTAAGTGTATGCTTTTCGGATTTTATTGAGATAATCTCAAAAAATGAGGACTTTATAACTTTCTCCTATCTCAACAAATTTTCGCTCCATTTGATCTTACACAACCTTTCTCCAATCTATTAGAATGAAGAGGATGTTCCCCACTAGTGATTTGAAGATTTATGCCTACAAACAAACTGAGCAAGGAGTATTTCCCCCCTACCCCCTTCAACTCTTGCAATTTACAGCATAACCAATTGTAGGAATAGAGACTATAGACACAAAAATTTATTCATAACGACATGCAACCATCCAACACATTTCCTACTCTAATAGCAATCTCACAATAATGAAAGCAACAATACACTGAAGAGAGGAATGAGCTCACACATCATTGCCTATACAACTATACACTCTCATTAAAAAAACTCGTTGGTGTATATCGGAAATGGTGACGGGCTAAGATGATGAAGCAGCGGATGATTCCTCGGTGCATACACTATGCCTATCGAATCGAATCAAAATGGTGAGTCGAACGACTCGATTGATTTTACTTAATTCTAACTTCAAAGTTGTTAGAATCGATGGTATTGATTACGCAGACAAACACAATTTCAATTGAGTTGCGGAAGCGAAAGAATATAATTCAGACAAAACAATCAAAGAATTCAAATGGAATGATTAAGAAAGCATTGCATGTATACTAACGACAATCTGAATGGAACAAGATGATGATTTAATTCCTAAAGAGTATAAAAAATACAAGTCAATCAATGCTGGAGCACAAGACAATTGCAGGCGCATGCTCAAAATTTTCTTAGTTTTGTGATAGTTATGAGCTTATTCTGACTCTCTGTCTGAAAAAAAGAATCCATGTGTGAAAGCATCTACAATGTCTGTCTTACAAGATCATATATTTAATTTATATTTTGTGCAGATATATGTACAAGAATGGCATAGGGTAGTTGAGCCATCAAAAAATAGATTGTGGTTGCTGTCATTATCGAAACCGTTGCACAACAACATGAGTGGGTGAGTGGTATGATATCAACAATCGATTTGGGCTCAATCGATTTGTGGGCTGGAGCTTGACAGTAGTTCGATTGTTTGATTCGACAGTTTGTCGAATCAAATGGTTAAACATTTGTCGATAGTTGATAGATGATGATAGTCTAACTTAGCTCAATAGTTTGGCTGCCTTCAATAATTTGATTGTTGATCTTCGACACTAGAGTATTTCTACAGACTGTGCGACAATGAGAGTTAAACTAAAGCACTATGAATAGAACTAGATTAACATGGGGTTTAGGATAGTAGAGGACTAAATCCAACACCCCTCTATAATCTAGATCCATGAATGTCTTGATCTTTAGACTAACTGATGCACAAAATTTGTTGTGTGCATCAATACTCAGTGCCCTAGTAAGAATATCTACCATCATGTCCTACGTTAGATAGTGCATTAAGCTTACCTGTTTGTTGAGAACTTGTACCCCTGACATAGTGATATCAGATTTCAATGTATTTACTTCTAAAATAAAATCTTTGATTGGCCGATAAGGCAATGTCACTATGATTTATCACATAATATATTTGTCAGAGTGTATTGATCCAGACTAATGTCTGATAGTAAAATTGCTTCTTTAATAACTTGCAAAGCAGTGATATACTCTACTTCTGTCAAAGAGAGAGTGATAGAGGTTTGCTTACAACTGTTTCAAGGGATGGGACTTCCATTGAAGAAGAACGTAAATTCAGATGTGGATTTATCTGTATCTACATCTCCTCCCCAACTTGCATCTGTATATCCACTAAGTTGGTGGAGATTGTCAATGCCAATGTCTCCATAGAAGATGCATAGATCCATTGTAGTTTGAATGTTTCTCATAACTCGAATTAGAGCCTTTTAATAGATGACACCAAGATTAGCCATGAATTGGCTTAATGAGCTGACTACAAAGGAGATATCATGTCTAGTACAGACCATTGCATACATGAGAGATCCAAGTATCAATTGATAAGAATACTCTGTCATTTGCTCCTTTTTCTGCTTTGTTTGAGGATATTTGTCCTTTGACAGTCACATGCCTAGGTCCATTGGTGAGTGAGCTTCTTTACAATTGATCAAATTATATATTGATAAGGCTATCATGAAGGTACCTTTGTTGAGTGATATAAATCAGTCTTCTCACTCTAACCATATGGATTTGAATTCCCAAACAATAGTGAGCTTCATCATGATGGAATGTAACCGAATGATCGCGAAGCAAAATGAAACAAAACCAAGCGAAATGGCTCGGTCCAATTCGCGATGAAGTCTGGATAGAGCCGACTTGGCAGGAGTAGCTACTGCTACTAACAGCATTCTAATTCTCTTCCAAGCCCCAGATTGCTACTACAGATCTGTTGTGAAAATTAAACTTGTAAACATCAGATAATGTTGAGATATAACAACAAAAATATATTTACTAATAGCATGCATTCCAATATTGCAGATCATACACATCATTGGATAGAGTATTGAGAAAACTACTTCGATTATCAGAACTGAGTTTACAATACAATTTTTGAGCACTGTCTATTTCCCAGATCAACATGTTGGCGTGAGAGAGGTATTCTCTCTCACGAAAAACTTACTAGCTATTGCTAGTTTGTAAAACTCACTCTGGAGCTATCTCAGATTGTCTATATCCGTGTGACTGCCTTCATTCTGTATCTGTGATCTCCTTCTTATGTGATCAAACCAGGGAACTGATTAATTTAAAAGATCTAATGAAAAGAAATGCACTAGGCTTAATCAAAACTATTTCTAGTTCCCTGTTGCTGTCCTTCGTGCATTAGTCGCCTTCTGCCCGTTGAACAATGCCTTCACGCTGTAGATCTTCGCTCTTCGCCAAAGGACATTTTAGCGACTTTAAGGGCACCTTTGCTTTTATCCGGAAGGCATTCGGCGATAGTCTCGCTTTTTTCTGAAGGGCAAAAAATGCGAAGGTCGACAAGAAAACATTTCTAAGGGCAGTGTCCCTTTTTCTAAGGAGGCAAAAAACATGACTGTAGGACAATGTCTCTTTTCTAAGGGTAGGTGTTGCTTTTTTCCGAAAGGCGAGAAAGCCGACAGTAGGACAAAAACTGGTTTCAAGGCAAGTGTCACTTTTCTAAGGGCTAGTGTCGCTTTTTTCCGAAGGGCAAAAAAGCCGACAGTAGTCCTAAAAAGGGTTTTAAGACATTTTGGTGACAGTGTCGCTTTTTTCTAAAAGGCGAAAAACGTGACAGTAGGGCAGAAACCATTTCTAAGGCAAATGTTGCTTTTCTAAGGGTGAGTGTCCCTATTTCTAAGGGTCTAAACTTTTGTAAGGCATTTTAGAGACGGTGTCATCTTTTTTGTAGAATTGCGAGAAATGCGACAATGTCGAAAAAAGTTCTCAGAATTATTTTTAAGTGTTTTAGACCTAGGGATGAATTTTTCTCATGACCCTAAAAATGCAGACTATGCGAAACCTAGTTCAAAATACACAGTCGCTAAAAACAGCAAAGGAAAAACTAAGGAAAAATGCTAAGGCTTTGAAAGATAGAAACTCTTGGTTTCTTAAGCTCTCTCTCAAAGCTGGTATTTTTTCGATTCCTAAGCTTGCTCGCTACTTTTCAAAAATCGCCTTGTCAAGAGGCTTTGTGAAGATATCAGCCACCATCTCCTTCGTTGGAACAAACTTGGTCTTCAGCCTGTCTTTTTCAACTAGATTTCTTATTAGATGATATCTGATAGCAATGTCTTATCCATGAATAGTAGCAGCGACTCGTTGGAGTTCTCTCCCAGTCTGTCAAGGAACTGTTTGAGCCATGTAAGCTCGTTAGCCATCTTGGCTGCTGCAACATACTCTGCTTCGCAAGATGATATCTAGAATGAAACACTGGATCCTTCGTCAGATGAATGGTGGATGTATTATCCATGAATAGTAGCAGCGGCTCGTTGGAGTTCTCTCCCAGTCTGTCAAGGAACTGTTTGAGCCATGTAAGCTCATTAGCCATCTTGGCTACTGCAACATACTCTGCTTCACAGGATGATTACGCAGTTATGGTCTGCTTCCTACTGATCCATATCATAGCTGCACCGGTTGCTATTCCTCCTGAGATGCTCTTGTAGTGATCTTTCAGGGATGACCAACTTGCATCGCTTTAGGATTTAATCTGGAATCCTTTATGCTGAGAGAAACATAGCCCATAATCTCTCATTTGTTGAAGGTATTACATAATTCTCTTGGCTATCTTCCAGTGCATAGGGCCTGGATTGATATTGAACTGGCTCATTTGAAAAACTACATAAGCAATATCAGGACTTGTATTATCTGCCAAGTACATGAGAGATCCGATTAACCTCCTGTAAAGCACGTTGTGCATGGCTTCCTGCTCTTTTGCATTCTGCGGGCAGTCTAGCTTGGTCAGAATTGTTTCAGCTACCATCGGCATATTAGCTCTCTTGCAGTCTGTCATTTGAAAATCTTTCTGGATGTATCTTGACTGGTGAAGATACACCTTCCATTCATCAAGATCTCTGTCAACTTGCAATCCTAGATAGCATCTTGCTTCCCCTAGGTCTGATATTTCAAAATGCTGTGAAATATCATGCTTCATTTGAGAAATCAGCTCGTTGCTTTTAGACAGAGTCAAAGTGTCATCCATGTAGACTGTTATGTTTATGATTTTCCGATCTGTGATCTTTGTATAGACATTGTAGTCGGCCATCAATGGTTGAAATTCGAAGGATCTGAGAGTGTGATCCTTCTTCTTATACCACTGCCTGGCAGACTGCTTCAGTTCGTATATGCTTCTTTACATTCGACAGACATAGTTAGCAAAGCATGAGCAGATGAATCCCGATAATTGGTCCATATAGACCTCTGTAATCCCGATGGTTGGTCCATATAGACCTCTTCATTCAACTCGTCGTGTAGGAAGGCGGTCTTTTCATCCACTATGTGGATCTTGAGTCTGTATGCTACTGCATATGCAAATAGTAGGCATAAGGACGAATGCTTTGTGACTGGAGAAAAGGTTTGAGTATAGTCAACACCATACTTCTGAGAGAAACCTTTCGCCACCAATCTGGCTTTGTATTTTGACATGTTGCCATCAGGTCCATACTTGTATTTGAAAATCCATTTGCACTTTACAATCTTTCTGTCTGCTGGTAATGGCTCCAGATTTCAAACATTGTTCTACTCCATGGAATTCATCTCATCTTCCATTGCTTTAATCCATTTGTTCTTATCTGGACAGTTGATAGCTTTCTCATATATTTGAGGTTCTCTGCCAAATTCACAGAATTCCTTTGATATAGAGGCTGAGCTATTAGGTATGAATCTGACCAGTGCCCTTCTTTCTCTTGTGGATCTTCTTAGAGTGTTCGCAGTCAGATCAATGGCCTTGTCTTTGTCAAGCTTCGTGCCTTTGCTGACTATTGAGTTGTGGTGATAGCAGGTGTCCTGGGTATAGGATGTGCACCTTGCTGCTCGTCATCTGAACAGTCACTCTGTCCATCTGGAATTTGAGCATCTTGTTCAGGGTGTTCAGGGTCCGCTCCCTCCGTAGATGTCGGCAGGTCATAGTAGCCTCTTGTCAAGATTTCGTAGCCAACTGGATCTATGTCAGCCATTGTATTTGACTCATCAAATCTAACATCTCTGATAGTCTTGATCTGTCCACTGTCAGACATGTAGATCATGTAGTATGATGAATGGACATCATATCCTATAAGGAATCCCTGCTCCACCTTTTCATCCAGCTTCTTTCTTTTCTGATCTGGAATGTGGGCGTATGTGATGCATCCAAAAATGTGCACATGTGTCAGACTTGGTTTGTTGCCCCACCAAACCTCGTGTGGCATGGTATGTGCAACACTGGATCTACCTGTCATGTTTTGCAGATAGTTGGCTGTAGCTACTGCTTCAGCTCATAAGAATTTTGATGTCTTTGAATAGGCCATCATGGATCTCGCAGCTTCCATGAGAGTCCGATTTCTCCTCTCTGCCACACCATTGTGCTATGGTGTGTATGTTGCAGTCTTCAAGTGAAGTATGCCTTTGCTAGTGCAAAACTCAGCAAAGCATTTGGAGACGTATTCTCTTCCTCTGTCTGTTCTCAACTGCTTCACCTTCTTGTCAGTCCATTTCTCAGCCCAATTCACGAACTCTGTGAATTTGTCCAGGGCCTTCGACTTGTTGTGGATAAAGTACACAGTTGCAAACTTGTTGAAGTCGTCAATGAAAGTGACGTAGTACTTTGAACCTCCCAAGGAGACTACGTCAAACGGTCCACAGATGTCAGAGTGTACCAGTTTCAGGAGTTCTTTCATTCTGAAAGAGTCCTTGGTAAATGGTATACATGACATCTTGTATTTGTTAGAGGCATCACATGATTTTGATTGTTTCATCTTTGATATTGACAATAGTGAATGCTTCGCTCCAGCTAGCGTTGTATAAAGCAACTGTATTCATGTGATATAGCCTCCTGTGCCATGAGTGGTTGCAGTTTCAACCACTTCGCAGGTATCGCCAGCAAAGGTGACTCTTAATCCTGCATCTACCATCTTAGCAACAAATAGTAGGTCCTTTTGAAGAGTGGGCACGTATAAAGTGTCATCGAGCCTTCTGTCTATTCCTTCAGTGCTTAACCACAATGCTCTAGTTCCACTGACTTTGTGTCTGGAACCATCTCCCAAGATTATGTATCTGGAGGATTCTGATTCTTGATAATCAGTGATCATGTGCCTTGTTGCCACGAAGTGTGACGTTGCACCTGAATCAATAATTATCTCTTGTGTATCTGAAGTTGATGTCGCACAGACATCAGCACACAAGTAAGCTACTGGGTTCTTGCCTTTGTTGGCTCTGTCTTCAGCCATCTTGGAGGACTCTCGTTCCTCCACGTAGGATGAGCTATTGTCGCTCTCCCATCTACTCTGAGCTTTCTTGTTTCTGGGATATTGGTTGCAGTCAAGGGTTGCATGACCCTTTTTGTGACAGTGGATGCACTCCATCTTTGGATTGAGTTGCATTCTCTTCTCTGGAATTGTGTAATGAGAGGAACATGTCCTTCATTCTTCTGATGAAGGAGTTGAGGTCTTTACCATCCCATCTCAGATTGGTTAGCTGATCTTCAAGAAGCATAATTTGGCTTTGTGATTTCATTTGAAATCTGGTCAGCAAAGTATCATACGTTTCCTTTGCTTTGGAGAGTGTGGCTAGATCAAGTGTCAAGCTGTCGATGGAGGAGGATAGGACGGTTACTGCCTTGTTGTTTTTCTCTCTCCATTCCCATAGCTCTTTTCCAGTGGTTGTGGGCATCTCTTCTGTGCCATCAACCCAAGGCCATAGACCTTCTCCTTTTCGTATGAGAGAAGTCTTTACCTTCTATGCTAGGAAGTTTGATCCTGAAGAATCAAGGATCGTGCAGATCTTTGATTGAATGCTGCTAATGGATGCCATGGGCTCTGATAATCAAAGCTGTGGCACTGATACCACTGATGGAATGTAACCAAATGATCACGAAGCAGAATAAAGCGAAACCAAGTGAAACGCCTCGGTCCAATTCGCGATGAAGACCGGATAGAGCCGACTTGGCAGGAGTAGCTACTGCTACTGACTATGGTCTAATTCTCTTCCAAGGCCCCGATTGCTACTGTAGGTCTACTGTAAAAATTAAACTTGTAAACAGCAGATAATGTTGAGAAATAACAACAACAGAAATTTATCTACTGATAGCATGCATTTCAATATTGCAGATCATACACATCACTAAATAGAGTATTGAAAAAATTGCTTCTATTATCAAAACTGAGTTTACAATACAATTCTTGAGCGTTGTCTGTTTCTCAGATCAGCGCGTTGGCGCGAGAGAGGCATTCTCTCTCACACAAAACTTACTAGCTACTGCTAATTTGTAAAACTCACTCTTGAGCTATCTCAAGACTGTCTGTATCTGTGTGACTGCCTTCATTTTGTATCTGTGATCTCCTTCTTATGTGATCAAACTAGGGAACTGATTAAGTTAAAAGATCTAATGAAAAAAAATGCATTAGGCTTAGCCAAAACTGTTTCTAGTTCCCTGTCGCTTTCCTTTTTGCATTAGCCGCCTTTTGCCCATTGCACAGTGCCTTCACACTGCAAATCTTCGCTCTTTGCCAAAGGACATTTTAGTGACTTTAAGGGCAGCTTCGCTTTTAACCGGAAGGCATTCGGCGACAGTGTCGATTTTTCCTAAAGGGCGAAAAATGTGAAGGTTGGCAAGAAAACATTTCTAAGGGCAATGTCCCTTTTTCTAAGGAGGCAAAAAACACGGCTGTAGAACAATGTCCCTTTTCTAACGACATGTGTCACTTTTTTCCGAAAGGCGAGATAGCCGATAGCAGGGCAGAAACTTGTTTCAAGACAAGTGTCGCTTTTTTTCGAAGGGCAAAAAGCCGACAGTAGTCCTAAAAATGGTTTTAAGGCATTTTGGCGACAATGTTGCTTTTTTCCGAAAGGCGAAAAACGCGACAGTAGGGCAGAAACCATTTCTAAGGAAAACGTTGCTTTTCTAAGGGTGAGTGTCCCTATTTCTAAGGGTCTAAATCTTTTTAAGGCATTTTAGGGACAATGTCACATTTTTTACAGAAATGCAACAAATGCGACAGTGTCGGGAAAAGTTCTTAGAATTATTTTCTAAGTGTTTTAGACCTAGGGATGAATTTTCCTCATGACCCTAAAAATGCAAATTGTGCGAAACCTAGTTCAAAATGCACAGTCGCTAAAAACAGCAAAGGAAAAATGCTAAGGCTTTGAAAGATAGAAACTCTTGGTTTATTCACATCCAGATCGGTGATGTCGAATTCGAAAGACAACATCTATTTAGCATTGTTTATCTGATCGACATTATTGCTAAAAAGAAATGTGTTGTTGACATATAAGGTAATAATAATAAAGAAATGATCCACTGACTTGAAATAGACATTTGAATCAACAATGCTTGGCTTGTAACCGTGATGATGAGTAATGTGTTGATCCTCTAAAACCAAGCTCTAGCTGATTGCTTCAAGCCATAAAGTGCCTTATGGAGTTTGCATACATGATCCTTCTTACATCGGAAATATCTCTTGGGCTGCACCATGTGGATGTCTTCTACAATGACTCCATTCAGATAAACTATTTGTACGTCGAGTTATATACTTCGAGATCAGTTGCTGCAACATACAATAGGAGTGTTCGAATAGAAGAATGCTTGACTACCGGACTGAAAGTCTCATTTGTAGTTGACATTCGAGATATGAGAAAATCCTCGTGCCACTAGTCGAGGGCCTTCCTTCAATTGATGATCCCATCAGCTTTGTATTTAATCTTAAAGACCCATTTGTAATTGATAAGATTGCTATTGGCAGGTAATTCAACAAGTGACCATGTCCAAATCTTAATCAGAGAGACATACTCTTTGTTCATCGCTTCTCTCCAGAGATCCGAGTCTAATTGGATAAGTGCTTCTTCGACTAAAGTCGATTTCTGAATGAAATAACAAGGAAACTCATGAATGTACCTCATGGACTGTGTCACACTCTAGTCGATCTTGTTGGAGGTGGCATTGATTGATGATCTATAATCCTTGGTTTTGATGCTCTTGAGTGTCAGCAACATCTTCTTTAGACTTGCTATCGAATAGATGTTCGACTGTCAACATGTTTCAATCTTACTCAAATTGTTGTGTCATTGACAAGAGTTGTCGATGACTTGCATGGAACTTTACCCTTGCCTTTGAGGTCGACAAACTGATTTTCGATAAAAATAATATCCCTGCTAAAAAAGATCTGCTGGGTATCTAGGTCGTACAGGTTGTAAGTGTTCTCGGAAGAAGTATAACCAATAAAAATGGATTTGAGACTTTGAAAGTCCAATTTCTATCTTGTCTCTTTTGGGATCTTCACATAGGCGATACAACCAGATACTCGAAGGTTCTTCATTGAAGGTTTAGATCTTGTCCAAACCTTAAAACGAGTTTTATCTAAGAGGGATTTGGTTGAGCATTTGTTCTAGATGTATGGTGGAAACAGTTTTAGCCAAGAAATGCATACACTTGACTGATTTGACCAGGGTACAAACAATGATTGATGTGTGAAAGCATCTATAGTGTCTGTCTTACAAGATCATCATCTCTATTTAATTTACATTTTGTGCAAATATATGTACAAGAATAGCATAGAATCGTTGAGCCAGCCACATAAAGAATGATCTTGCGTTGAAGACTGTATACCATCCGCAACTAACAGAATCTGTTTGTTCGGAGGACTGCTCAAACAAATGAAACAGAAAAAAATGTGTTGATGCACTAGAATATGATGAGATATCATTTCAGTGCACGAGGAAAAAAAAACTTAGTATATATATGGTGGCACACCATACTCAAAGGTGCTTTTGTTCTAACATTTTTCACATATCCATCCATATAAGATTCTTTAAATTGGAGATAATGAATACTATTTAAAAAATGGATAGACAATAATTTTAATTCTATAAAATTTAATGTCTGATAATACTCTAGAAAATACCGAATAATCCTCACTCCAACATCGTCCCCTAATATTTTATCTTTATTTGTTAATTCAGTTGTGTCTAGCACAGTCAGGGTATGATTGATTTTTGTAAGGGGAGATTGAAAATTGTAATGCTTGCCGAAAGATTTTAGATGAGTGAACAATAATTGATCGTACTGATCATATTTATTAGAATCTACAAAAGTTAATGAAGGAGGGATATGAACAAATAAATAAACACGACTCAATGTATCGTCCGAAAAAAAAATATTGATTTGCACATTAAAAAATGAATCTAATTTCTCACCATTAGGGTGAGGTGGAGAAGAGAGTTGTGTGGACTGTTCAATACATTTGGGAGGAGATTTGGAAGATTTGGGAGATTTAGAAGGAGATTTGGAAGGAAATTTAGAAATTGATTTGGGAAGAGATTTGGAAGGAGATCTTGAAACTAATTTGGGAGAAGATTTGGAAGGGAAATTTGAAGGACATTTGGATACAGATTTTTGAGAAGATTTGGATGAAAATTTGGCAGGGGATTTGGAAGGGGATTTATGCGTCTTGGAGGGAAATATAGAAGGGGATTTTGTGTCTTGAAGGGATATATGAAAGAGGATTTCTATGTCTTGGGGGGAGATAAAGAAACTGATTTTTGTGACTTGGATTAGGATTTAGAAGAAGAAGAGGAAGAAGAAGAGAAAGAAGGGGCCACTCGCTTTAGATTAGCCCTCACTTTTTTTGGAGGGTCTGAGGATCTTCTCTTTTTGACAACATCATGTTGAACGATTGTTGGAAGCCTCTTAGGTTGAACTCATTTTCTCTTCCTACCTGAAGTGATGGCAGCAAATGGTGGAATAGAAGGTGTTGGATGAAAATTCTGGGCAAACGTATCATACGCATATCCCTCATATGAAAAATTAGCACAAAATGTTTGGACATTATTGTTATTCTTCTTGCATGTACAGTAGCAACCAAGCAATCTGAAAAGAATTTTATTTGAAAATCTTCATCTGGTGATGCTCTTAAGCTAAGCCGTTTGAAATCATGATTGGGTATGTGTTAGGTCAAATCAGTCTCGATTTCAGCATCCATAAATTCTAGGATCTTGTGGAAATCCGTAAAAGTCTTTTTTAATTACATTTTTGAATTTATAATGAATTTTAATTACATCACTGAATTTTCAATTAATTTTTAGTGCTAGATGTCATTTCATTAGGAGGTCAAAATCGGCGCCCATAAATAATGGAATCTTGGGCAAATTTTTTTTCATGATTGCTATTAAATGAGCCCACGTGTACCCAAATAATTGATCGTCGTACTGCGACACAACCTATCTGTTGCAAATTTGACAAGCGTATGGTTGCGATTTAACCCACCTTCTTATATATACAAATAAAGAGGGAGTTTGATATTTTGTTCAGTTTGCAATCTATTTTTCTCGCAGCGTTATCTCTTCTCCTGCTCTTCCTCGTGTATCGGTTCAACACATGGATTAGCATTCCATCGTTCACGTGCACAACGTCTATGCGCTGAACAGATACTTGGCCTTACTGAACTGATATCTCCCTGCATGCTGGATTTAAAGTATCGATTCAATGTGCCATAGGCTACAGGTATACTCGATCCTTCTCCTTTGCGCGTTGAATTGATATCCTTGTATTTTTCTCAAATATCGAATCAATGCGTATTCCTTATCTACTTTGAGTTGCACCCTTGTCTTCACGCGTTGAAACGATACTCGGTCTTTTTTAACGTTTTTTACATTTAGTACTATGTCCACCTCCACATCTTCGAAGGATAAACTGAGGGATTTCTTAGCTAGCAGTGAAATCCCCCCCAAATAAATGGATTACTTTATTTTCCTTTTCTTTTCCACCTTCAATATAGATAAGTTTGTTTATGAGAATCATTTTCAGTTTGTTGATCTTATTGATAAATTTGGTCATGCAATTACTACACCTCATATAGATATAGACAATTGTAATTTTGTTTATTTTTCACATCTTGTACATTCCCAACCATCTTCCAAATAAAAGCACGATAGAAAATTCTTAAAATTACATGACATCTTCAAAAAAATTACCTAATGTAGTATTCACGATAGAAAATGTCATCTTCTTAGAAAAGGCATGGAGTTTATTTTTTATCTCTGTTGAAGTACCAAAAGATGAGTCTGTTGGTTCATCTTCATTAGGTTTACCTACCATCCCTTCATCTGTTCAAATGGATATAGAGGAGGATGACGTAGATAAAGGTGTTGAAGCTGAAGTTGAAATGGCTTCTGAATTTGAGCAGACTACTTGTCACTCAATAATTTTGTTTGATTGTAAATCTTCAGAAACTCATTTTAGGGAGAAAAAATTACTAGATCTTCCTGTATATATTATAAATAATGATAGTTATGTATCGTTCAATGATATTGAAGATGTTTTTGATTTGAGGGAAGGTGAAATCTTCTCAATTTTTTCAAAAAAATTGTTAGAATTTTCAGATATTATTGATTATAATTATGATGACATCGAGGCCGAGATTGATATTGTGACGAATGGAAAATGGAAATCTGGCAAGGCGGCATTGGATGCCATGATGGAAAAATACAAAGCTTTTTCTGAAACCTTGCTGAGTGAAGAAGGATTTTTGGAGTTTCAGAAAAGGTATCCACCAAGGATTCATCATGAACTAGTGAGAATTGAAGAGTCTAGTGGTGGCCATGACATTACAACAGAAAATATGGTCGGTCTCGATGATGATGATCTTGTAGATTGAGACCTTATACTTTGGTTATTGTTTAGCTTTTTGTAATTGTGATTTTCACCTTTCAATCTAAATATCTCTCTTTTTACTCTTCTTTGCAAAATACCATCGAAGTAGATTCCTTTGTTATAAGACATGGAGGTCTTCGCAAGGGATCGGATGCATCCCTTGCATTATTTGAAGAATTTTGTAAATAATGAAATTTGTATATATCATACGAGTTATACATTATTTGTACATGAAAATATCCATAAAAGTATTTTATGGTCATCTTTTAAGACCTATAGAGAAGCAAGTAATGCATGACACGTTAATAAAAAAAGACAATGTATTCAATGTTTATTACAATACTTGAAAAGAATATTGAAAAATGAAAAGTATACCTGGAATGCAGCCAACCACCATATGTGATTTTCCAATTGAACACTAAACGTTTGATTAGTCTACAATAAGTCAAATTGAATAGATCTAGTGTACCTTACTTTTGTAATGTCTATGTCGTGCTGAAAAATCGTCCTGCCTCATATTACACTGTAAGCAAACAAAGACTTCAAAAGTGCTCATTGTACTCTCGCTTCAGTTTTTGGCAAATAGCACACCAAGATTTACAATGATACTCTTAAAGCTCTAGCTCCAAATTTAGAAACGTGCATGTAGAGAAGTTATTACTTCTCATGCTTAACTAACTAATGTCTGATGTTAACCATAGCAGAACATCGAGCAAGGCCGGAGACTCGAAAAATAGCAACCAAAAATTACCCGTTCGCATTCTCTCTGTACGTAGCTTCTCTCTAAAGTGAAATTTTTTAAAGGGCCCATTTTGAGCCCATATTTTCCCTAATGTCAAAATCAAGAATGTTAGATCCAACATCCACACCACCACTTGAAGAAACTTTTGGAAAGCTTTCCTCATAAAAAATGACATCTCTTCCAATGACCACTTTCTTAGTTGAAGGAAATATAAACTTTGTAAGCCTTGCTCACCTCACTATAACCAACAAATATACCTTTCTTTGAAGATGGATCCTCCTTTGTCCTATCATCAAGAGTTATGTTAATATAGCAAATGTATCCAATTTTTTTGAAAAACTTGACACAGGGGTTTTTTCATCCAATACCACACTCGGCCATCTATTGCATAGAAAATTGGCACACAACAAAGCTTGATCCCAAAAGGATTTAGGAAGATTTGCACCTAACCTCATGGCTCTGGCTCCTTCATATAAGGTTCTATTCTTCCTCTCGGCCACTCCATTTTGTTGTGGTGTCCTTGGGCTTGTGTACTCCCTCTTGATCCCATTTGCATCACAAAATGCTTTGAACTTGGTAGAAATGTACTCACCACCATTGTCACTCCTCAAGCACTTGACCTTTGTAGAAAATTGGACCTCCCTTGCAATCTTGAACTTGTCAAAGACAGCTAGAGCAAGTTTACGCCTAGCTTGTTAATTGATGACTAACTCGAGATGATACCATGCCCAAACACCATGTCTACACCATATCATAGGTGGTTGGAGTTTATCCTCTTGTTGATGACATCAAATCTTGAAATAATATCAATGCTAGAGCTATATCTTTTATGACCAAGGTGATGAGGAAGCTTGCATTTGGAGGCCTTCTACGCCCACCAGTAAAAGTTTAAAACAAACCTGATAAAAAACCCACAAGGTTTTCATGAAATCAAATATAGGGTAGAATAGAACCTTTTAAACTCGAAATTTATACCTAAAATTGGTTGATTTTGAATCATTAAAAAACTACAAATACATGAAAAAAATGATAAATGTAATTTAAACAAATTTCCTATTTGTATTTGTTGGTTTTTTATGAGGCTTATCAAGAAGTTTGTGCATTTGGAGAAAGATATATACTACAAAAACTTCTATCATATAAATGTTGCAAATAAGAAAAAAAAAGATCTTACATATTTGTAGGTTTTCTCTCATGTGCTAACAAGGAACCTTACACATTTATGAGATTATAACTTTCAATTTTCCCTCCATAGAAAGGACATTTTTGTTCTAACTCTCATGCAAAACAAAACAAAACAACTTAATTGGTAAATGGAAAATTTAGATTAGCACCTTTTTCAACTGCTATGTTGATATCCCCATAGGTCCACAAAGAACGCATTAACAAAGTCTGTCTTTTTAACGCTCACTAGTTTCTCTTTCGTCGATCTCTCATCTCGAAACTAATTTCATAGCATATATTGTTGTTTTCACAACCACACGAGCTTATTCTCAACCTCTTGTGTCGATTTCTCAACTCCTTTTTACAATGCTTAGTAAAAAAATATAACACCTTTTGTAATGAAAATAAACAAAATATATGACCTTTTGTAATGAAAATCACAACCTAATCAATGGAAATGTGATGTGATCTAAACTAAAAATACGTTCAAGTTAAAGCCGTAAATGGATAATAATTATATAATATAAACAAGACGCAACCTTAAGTTTTTTATGATCCATCTCAAAGTTCTTACAATAATATATGTGTCAATCCAAAAAACAGAAATCCATCCAGCGAATGTTATACCAACGTGACAAGGAAATGACATCTAATGGCTAGTCCTCGTCTAAAACAACTAGAGCCTTGTCATCAACAATTAGACATTTATTATGAGGTTTCTAAATCGTCACATGTTCGGGGATACCCTCTTCCATTGCCTCCATTATCCTGGCCATGGATTTAGCATAGCAGGGCAAATCACTAAGACACACCAATGTCACACCAGGTAATGCATAAAAAATCCAAGTACCAAATGGAAATACTTACTAGGCTCTAGGAGAACTTAACTCAAATGCTTCAGAGCTTAACTCAAGTAACATAAGAGTGTCATCTACTAACGGTCCCGAAACAGCCTTGTTTGGCACCAAAATTACACATGTAAAACAATTGAGTAAAACGCATGAGAGGAGTCTAAACCAATATAATTGAACATTGTTATTAGTATCGTGTGGCAAGCAAGTCTCACCTTTGCTTTATTTTAACCACAATATGCATTCCTCATCATTGTCCATATCGAAAAGATGAACACCTGCTTTTCACGCAGCAAAGATTGATGTGCCCACACCCACAAGCAGGTCCAATGCAACACCACCCTCAGGACAAAAGCAAAGAGCCAGAATAGCACTACCTCTCACATGCATATTATTCTTGTATTTTTGGACCACTTTGAATGTGGTAGATAGTGTGTCCATATGTCACATGTCACATGCTTTTTTTCGCGCAGCAAGGATTGATGTGCCCGCACCCACAAGCAGGTCCAATGCAACGCCACCCTCAAGACAATACAACACCACCCTCAGGACAAAAGCAGAGAGCAAGAATAACATGAAATACTCACTTTTTTTTGCACTACCTCTCACAACATATTATTTCTTGTATTTTTGGGCCACTTTGAATGAGGTAGATAGTGTGTCCACATGTCATTGTCCAACAAGCATGTATCAAAATTCTTAACGCGCTCATGATCAATTAAGGGAATGAACCCTTTCCTTGAAAGAAGGTAAACATCCATAAAATACATATGCAAGCAACAACAATACTATGTCAAATCAAGAGCGCCATAATGCCACATTCAACGTCAATTGAAATAAATTTGTGATTAGAAAAATAGCGCAAAATGCAGAATATGCAAGTCACGATGTACCAACCAACAAAATATGAAAGTAACATATTTCGAGAGATACTATTGGTTGAACTCACAACTTACATTCATGTCGTCCTGCCCTCTTCCAAATTTTTCTATACCCCTCAATACAGCACGCTTGTGGATTGCCAACTTTCGTTGAACGACTTGAAGTCTCTCTGTGTGTGTGTGTGGGGGGGGGGGGATAAGGATGACCCAACCACTGTCATCCAAGACAACCATGCATATATCTAGATAGGCTTCGAGTGTCCCGTCGGACCACTTGTTCCAAATGGACTCACCACCAACAAGTCCATCGACCACATATCTTGAAGGCAAATCAATAATGATGATGTTGGCATTGTAAGTGGTGGTCTTACCTTTCTTGACTCTCTTGGAAGAATTGTTGCTTTCCATGAAGCGTTTCATGGCTTTGCCTTTGTTCTTGATAATGACATGTGACTTTTTTGGGGCAACTCTAAGTATAGACTTCATTGCCATTTGTGTGGCTGCTACGTCATCATCGTCCTCCACAACCAGGTGTACCCTCTCATGCAACTGGTATTGTCTTGTCTCAAATGGAGGACATTCTCCGTCTTTAAAGCTATCCACCAAGGACAGTACCTAACCTATCACTCATTCGGGCCACCTTTTCAGCTAAGATTGGCCTTTACTGAACACATACTTACTTCTTTCTTTGTGGAGATTTGGTTCCACATATCCATGACCTGAGGCATTTCCTCCACAATGTGCTCTGCTTTGAGTTGGAAGTAATATCTACATAAATTACCACAACATGTCGGTCATAAAAATAAAAACACCAATTTTTTTTTTTGGATTTTGGATTATCATTAAAAGTTATCTCCACATCACGCCTCTTCCTCTGCATCGGTGGATATGATGGGTTCCATCATAGATTATAACAAGTAGAATAGTTGATCTTCATACCTCAACTTGATGGATGTAAAGTACTTTGTATAAGAGCTAGAAGTTGACTGTAGACATTTTGAAGCACATACAAAATTTAGTTGTTGGACTAGAAAAAAAAACAACAATTCACTTTTAAATGAAGGAATACCTCCTGTATCCTGGCATAACTCAAGTATCTTCGAAGCCTCCATCTTAATAGCCTCATAGAAGACTTTTTTGGCAACCCACATACAGAACATTTTGTCCCTAATCGGAATAGCGTACTGGTCACAGGCCACCCAAGCACAATGAGACCCATTGACACCTTGTCTCCTTGGATGTTGGCTGATTCTGACGAATCCCCAAGATACTCAACCCGAGCTAACCAAGAGCACCTCTCACCTTAGACCGAGGAGGTCTATGAGAAGACGAGAAGACAAGAAGAACAAAGGCTGAGAGCCGAGTATGAGAGCCGAGGAATACTAGCTACTACTATCAAGTAGAAACTGTGTAAGCCTCATGGTGAATTCCCAAAGATGGAATGACCATGTAGGAACTAGTATTTCTAGGCAAAGTAATAATTGCAAGTAGAACCCTCTTAAAGAAAGTAGAGTGAGCCACCTTTTGACGATGACTTCTAGTGGAGAGCATTATTCCACTTGTAATTTTTGAAATGTGGAAATGCCACTAGGATGCCACCTAAGGAGCTCTCTTGCTTATTTAAGAGACTCCCTCTTTGAGAAGAGGAGCTTTTTGTGTAATGCATCTACTCCATGTCTAAATGAGAAGAGCCTCCATGAGTTTGGTGCATCATTTGAGCTCCTTGATCATGATTGTTTTCTTGAGTGATTCTGTTATGAGCATGCCCTTCCATCCCTTGTGTGTGGTTGTGGATAGTAGAGTGGATTAGTTTTCTTGCTTTCCTAGAGTGGATTAGATTTCCTTCTTGCTTGTGGATTAAAGTAGGTTTTAGCATTCAAGTAAACTATAGAGGCTAGAAATGTGGTATAGATCCTGCACATTCTTGACATTCTAGTGCTTGATGTTCTTGGGATGTCCAAGAATCAAGAAATGGTGTTTCTTGATTCTTGAACTTCTACCTGCATGTTTGGTAAATGAGCATGTGATTTCCTTGGTGTCCTCTGACAGGCAGGACATAAACTACAATGATAGCCAGTCCTTTCTGCCTGATTCTGGGCATTGTAAATACAAGAAAACATCAAGAAAACACCCAACGTAGCCTGGTAACAGATGGAAACTATTCTGAAACCAAGAAGAAGCAAAGAACCAGTAGACAGAATAGACATGGAATCTATCAACAACAAAATTTAGTTGTTGGACTAGAAAAAAGACAACAATTCGCTTTTAAATGAAGGAATACCTCCTGTATCCTGGCATAACTCAAGTATCTTTGAAGCCTCCATCTTAATGGCCTCATAGAAGACTTTTTTGGCAACCCACATACAGAACATCTTGTCCCCAATCGGAATAGTGTACTGGTCACGGGCCACCCAAGCACAATGAGACCCATTGACACCTTGTCTCGTTGGAAAGTTCTGCCAAACATAAAGCATTTAGTTTCTCCAAGCCCATAGAGAAACTTTTCTCTTCCAATGTTTTCATGGTTATTAGTTTGAATCACTGCTCACAGTGTTCGAGAGCCACAATACCCAACAGTTTGCTCATGTGATTGTCATATTTCTTCCTAATTTGCAGCTCAACCTCAACTTGATGTTTAGGATCAGTCAATGTCTTCTCCTTCTTATTCAAGAGCTCATTAACTTCTCATTGGATCTCATTATGAAAACATGACAAACAAGTGTTCATGCATCTTCAATTTTTTCATGCTAGCAACAATAAATGACCAAATTTATAAGTATGAGAATAGGAAAAGCTTACATTGTATACAATCTTCGCCAACATGAATCATGTAAGTGGATACCATGGCAAAATTCCCTTTCTTTTCTCTAGGTCTCTAACCTTATGAACATGAGACAACTCTTCAGGCGTGAATTTACTTTCAAAGTATGAAGCATCACTCTCTCCTAGCTTTCTCACCGAATATAATACATCCTTTAGAATGGTTTTGACATTATCAATAATTAACATGCATGTAATCAAAGAGTTCACATTCTGAATGAAGTAAATAACATATCACACAAATTGCTCATGGGCAAGTAACAATACAAAACATCACTTACTTTTTGATTCTATTCAATGTGTCAACAAGGGCATAGAATCTGAGGGCGAAACATTAATAAATGTAGCCTTAATAGAAATGTGTTTCTCCTTGTCAAAACATAATCTTTTATTTATCTCTTCAAGCCATGCCTTTGTTCTATGATTTTCGTCCCAGCATAGAAACATCTTTCCAGACATATCTACCCAACCCTCACTACTAGTAAGTTCTTGCTCGAAAGAGCCATTGACTTCCGGCCATATTGGGTCCCTTGTGGATTTGATTTCATCATTAACTTTGATTAACACACTATATTTAAAGTTAAACTGCCTCTTGCGTGAGAGCCTTTCATTGACGCAGATTGTTCATAGTTAGGTTGAGAGTTAGAGCATTGAAGAGATATTTTTCTTTTTAGTTAGTTTGGTTTTAGTTATGTTGTTTTGACGACATTGCTCCATCTTGGTGCCATCCATTTTGATGTACTTGTTCGTCTTATATGCCTTTTGGCATGAAAAAGACATTAATAAAGCTTCTTCTTCTACTACTTTCTTCTTCTTCCTCTCTCTCTCTCTCTCTCTCTATATATATATATATATATATATATATATATATATATATATATATATATATATATATATATATATATATATATATATATATATATATATATATATATATATATATATATATATATATATATATATATATATATATATATATATAGATATGACAAAGAGGAAGCAAGCTTCAGATAGGCTAGGACGATGATCTCTTAACAAGTATTTTGTTTGTATTCTATTTATTGATATTAATAATGTTCTGCAATGATTTGTCAATATATACAATTTTTAGAAAGAAGTGAATAATGAATATGTTCCGTCTCTCTCTCTCTCTCTGTGATTAATGTAAAGTGTGTGCCAGATCTCTGCAATTGATGCAACATGCAGAGTGACGTTACAAAAATTTAATCTACATGCACCACCTCTACGAGTAGTCACTTGCGATTTTGATGTCGTTGATATGACATGATACTCGTGAACCATATTTCTGTCAAAGGTTTAACAAAATTACATATTCTACAGTCAGTTTGTCTTTTTCATTCACATTTGGTTTTTTATCTTTTGTATAAGAGTGTCCACAGTTTTCGGTAGGCCCAAGACCTCTGGCTATAAACTCAGTCAGCTTTTTCATGCTCAGCCGACCTTTTTGAATACTTTGGCTAAGATTGGTAGTTGTATATTTTGTAGTCGTATGGATGTAGCTACTATACACACATATAAATTGGTGTCCATAGTAGTACAATTGTATATATTGTTTATATATGCATATAACATGCATTGGGACATTGTTTTGGTGTATATATACTATCTATATACTATCAATACATTATCTATATTTATTTATATCACACTGTATTGACAAACAAAAACAATTCAGTTAAGATACATATGCATTATGAGATACATTCATAGAGTAAAGGCTTAAACAAACACATGTATCTATATATTGCCCTCAATTAGTGTCTACATGAAAGCATCAAGTGAATTCCAAATAAAAAACTCCACTCCAAGGAGGCAAAAATAGTTAAGAGGCTCTTAAAGATTTGATGGCTAGTTATTACTGATTGCGGTACTTTAATAACTAGTGTGGCCCGTTACTTTCACAAATCTAAAAGTGGTGTCATGTAGCTTACTACCTCACGAAGCCCTGTGTGTGGAGTTGTTGTTTTTCACATAAGAGTTGGTTCCTGGGGCACTAGACTTCTTCAAATTGGTTTTTCACTCCCGAGTTTGATCGAGCAGATACTCGAACTGTCCTAACTTTGGAATGACACTTTGTGCCATGTCTAGAGTAAGGAAGTTTTGAGGATTCCAATTATTAGATAGACATCGTAATGAGAGTAATTGAAGTTAGGAACTTTCCTCATGGAAATGACTTTTTCACAGTAACTAATATGTCTTCTAAGAATAATAATTTTTACGTTCTCTTATTGTCAAGTATGGAATATATATGTGGAGTTATGATTGATGAATTATAATTATGATCCTAGTTTATACTTTACCATTAGGGGAGGGCAGCATTCGTGGTGAGGTTACCTCGGATGAATAACATAGAATACCACAATTTTGGTATGATTGGCCATCTTACCAAATTGGCTATGTTTATTCGGGTAAAGACCACCACGAAAGCATCCGATATAGCTCAGATACTTGTAGAGCGTGTGTTTTGGCTTTATAGATTACCAAAGTAACATTGTGAACGATCGCAATCCAAAGTTTCATCAGTCGCTTTTGGTTGGTCGTGTTTGCTAAAATGGAGATGACACTGAGCTTGAGTTCTTCTTATCATCCTGAGATGGATGGCTAGACGAAAAGAACAAATCAGACGATGGAAAAAAATGCTTCGAGCATATGTTTCCCGACGACAATCTCATTGGGAGAATTAACTACCCTTGATTGAGTTTGCCTATTGTAAAGACCAATAGGGAAAGATGAGGATAGGAAAACACAACAGGAGACACTATGGAAAAAAACCACCAAACCAAACCTAGATCAATCCTAGATCTAGCCCCCAAGCCATGCCATGTGATAGCAAGAGGAAAAGAGCTCAACTGGTAACCTGAACCAAGTCATCGACGAGATAATATCTACCTCAATATATAGAGAATAGAATCTTGTGCATAAACCCATGAAATCCCCATGCAGGTCAACTATAAATAGGTCAGGATAGGGATCAACATTATGCTAATTGAAAAGATCGCCTTGAGACTTTCAAGTGGGGGGTTGAGTGTATTTACAAATCTCAAAGGATTCTAGTGTAATGCGTACCGACAAGCATTACAAATTGTCCGTCGATATGTAGGGGATCGTATCGAATCTTGAAAAAGATTGGAACCTTGGCTTACCAGTTGGACCTCCCGGAAGGAACGCAAGTGCACCTGATTTTACATGTAAGTCGACTCAAGAAGAGTTTGCGCGAAGGGGAGCATCTTGGTGCTGTGTGGATTTAGAATGAACGATCAGGCCACAGTGGAAATGAAGGCCGTGATCCCATCACCAATAAAAGAAGAACACGATGAAACACGATAAAGGATCTGGATTACTTAGAGAACATAATTAGAGCAGTTCTGATATGTGATGTTAATGAGTATCGATGTAGGTGTCGTATACAATCGTAAAGAGAGATTGTAAAACGATTAGGCATCTGAGATAGCCATAAAATTATCTGATATTGATATTCATAACATAAAAAAATGTGAAACAATTAGGCATCTATGACAGCCATACATTTCTTCATTTATGGAGTTATCGACAGTAGAGGAGAAAGAGCAAGAGACATTCAAGTATGAATACAACTGATAAGAACAATTGCAATTATGTATAACAAATGTTGTAATAACAACTATCAGATCACAAGACAATTGTGCTGAGCACGTGATCCTGCTTATAGAAACAAGTAATTGCTATAATTCTGAATATTTTTACTCTCTCTATAAGATCTCTTACTCTGAGGAGTCAGATACTGGAAAAACAATTTTGGTTATTCGATCTATGTCTGATTTCGATTGATACGATGGATACTGATCAATCCTGTCTCTACTCGCTCAGTTCCTTATATAGTTGTTGGATGATCTCATGTTATTTTAATTACACAGTTTAAAAAATCATTAATAGTTCTAGTAGTAGATCTGTAGATTGATTATTGACAGAGCATGAAGACGTAAACAAGTTGTACAAAATCTCCTTCGCATGTGTGCGGGAGCATAATATTGTGGTGCGGTTGCAGCCGCATGTTGACCACAATCGTTGACTTGCAGTGTTCCTTCAATCAGTCCTCTTCGTAAGTTGCAGTTCGTCCACTTCACATTGTGAGCACAAGCTAGAATCGGGTGGTTCTTTGCGGTGCCTTGGGTGGTTGGCAGTTCCTTGTAGTATCTCGTGTAAAATCTGCATTATGTTGCATTCCTCGCATTCTTTGAAAAAATGTCACATTTATCGGGTGTCCGAAATCTCGAGTAAAACACTATAAAAACCTTTGTTCTCGGGTGCTCGAGATGTTAAGCTGAATACTTTGTCGCAGTCTTCACATTTTTTGCCTGTTGAAGATTGCATGGAAAACGCAGACTATTGCGAAGATCAATCTTGTATCTACTCGCTTAGTTTCTTATATACCTATTGGATGATCTCATGTTATTCTAATTACACAGTTTAAAAGATCATTAACAGTTCTAGTAGTAGATCCGTAGATCGATTATTGGCGGAGCATGAAGACATAAACAGGTTGTACAAAATCTCCTTTGCATGTGTGCGGGAGTGTGATATTGCGGTGCAGTTGTAGCCGCATGTTGACCTCAATCGTTAACTTGCGGTGTTCCTTCCGTTAGCCCTCTTCGTAAGCTGCAGTTTGTCCACTTCGCATTGTGACTGCAAGCTAGACTCGGGCGGTTCCTTGCAGTGCCTTGGGTGCTTGGTGGTTCCTTGCGGTATCCCGTAAAGATCTGCAGTATGTGTCGCATTCTTCGAAAAAATGTCGCATTTCTCGGATGCTCGAAATCCCGAGTAAAACACTGTTGTCGCATTCCTCACAAAAATCTTTGTTCTCGGGTGCTCGGAATGTTAAGCTGAAGACTTTGTCGCAGTCTTCGCATTTTTCGCCTGTTGAAGATTGCATGTGTAAAATGCAAACTGTTGTGAAAAAACAGTTCATTTCTACACTGTTTGAAAAGAGTGATTTTCTTAAGTGAATTGGAGGATAGTTGGCATGAGTAGGAGTAAGATTAACTCCAATACTTGGTTCTTGAAACCAATAGGACCTGTTGGATGAACCATCAGGTGTGACTCGATTTGAACTCGAAAGGATCTTGGACACAAGCACTAAACGATTGAGAAATTGTATAGTTACCGAGCATCTGGTTCGATGGAAAGGTCGCACATACGATGATGATTCTAGGGAACATGAAGGTAGCTTGAAAATGAACTTCCCTAGCTTTAAGGTCTAAGATCAAAACTTGAATAAGGGAAGAAGAATGTCATGCCCACGACTGATCTCAGATTGATTATCCCGTTAGAGGTTCGTAGGCCTACCTCGACCCGTAAGTTAATTATGATTATAAGGGGTTTGGGGCCCTCATGTGCATATGGTCATAATTAATGGTTGGAGGCCTAAACTCATGATGGTGGACTTTTATGGGTCTATCAATGATTCATAGGGGAACTAAATGATTTAGCCCAGATAGGCTGTAGAGGTGTCTAGTGAGGTGTCACAGTGCACTACTAGTGGTGCATGGGCCTTGGAGGGTATAAGTATACCCATTGGGCTCTCACTAGTGTATGCTTGATTGTGTGATTGGTAGCTTGTTGTCACTTGAGTGATTCCTTCTTCTCTTGTGATAGATTGATCTATAGTTTGGGGGCTAGATCTGTAAGATCTAGGTTTGGTTGGGTTGGTTTGTCCACCATCCGATTCCCTTGTGTTGCTTTGTTGCGACTAGCTTGGCTTTTGTATCCTTGGTGAGGGCATGCATATGAGCGGTGCACAATTATGTATAATTTATGGAATGAGCCAGGCAGATGACACTTTGCCTAGTAAAGAGTCATAGGCGAGGCCTGGAGGGGCCGAGACTATGACTCTTTACTGGGCAGAATGTCATATGCCCGACTCATTCCATTGTGTAAAGACTAGTGGCTGCTTTATTACATGACTACTACGTAGTAGAATCCGCAATTATAAAACATAATCAACGTTTTCAAAACTGAGGTTTTTTTACAAGACCATTATGAAGCAGAATTTGCATCTGCAACCATAATTACCCTTGAAAATAGTAGGTCATCCATTCTGCTTTTTAAGCAGTCTTAAATATGGGCTAAAAATGTAGCAATTGTCCTTCATGTTAAGAGATCAATTTTCTATAGGAGTTTATAGGATAAGTATCATTAAAGTCCTATAAAAGGCCAACATAACTCTTATGCAAGAATTTGGAGGATAAGTATGGTGTATTTCTATAAACATTTGTTGGCCTTTTTGTGCGAAAAACTTGATTAAGTTCATGAACTTCTATTTTCTTGTAGAATAGCTTCTACACTTTGTACAACTATTAAGATTTAAAATACAAGTTGACCAATGCTAATTAGTTTGATCCATTTAGATTGGGCAAAAAAGTTTTTAGAACTAGCCTTGAGGATCTAGTAATTTGACCATCTAAATCACTGTTTTTTTATAGTTGCCTTTGTGGCTCATTTCTAATCCGAACATAATCACATCTTGGCAAGTTAACCTTTGTTTGTTGAAGCATTAAACAAGAAATTTTTCACCAAATATTAACAATACTATTTATGATGTAGATCCGAAGCATATCGGATTAAGACTATCATAAAGGCAGACACAACTTTATGTCTTGACGATAAATCCTGCATACAGCCATGTTGTTCAATGACAAAAATTGTAGCTAAAAAATTTTCAGTATATTATTCAATGAACAAAAACTAAAATGCAAGTAGTTCTCAATCATTTACCTTGTAAGAATAGCTAGTAGCTCTTATAAAGAATTCTTCTAATTATATTTCATCGCAAGCGTATGTATCATTCTTAACTATATCGTTCTTGCATATTTGCTTCCAAAAGTATAGACTCATCAAAATACATACACCCTTGTAGGTTTGTCCACTAACTGGTGCATAGTGCATACATGTGAAGGACTTCAAAGAATGTAAAATTCATTGGATATTCTAATTGTGTGCACTTGAGTCGTTTGATGAAAATGTGTTGCAAGTTACATGACACCCAATGGCCCATTTGTGTTAATCAAAGTAGTGCTCCTGTTGGTGTTAATCAAAGTAGTCTCTCCCTTGATCCTTCTAAGGAATGCCCATGAAAGATAATGCTCTTCATTTCGAATATTAGGTTTTCTCCTCTCCTCTACATGTCCTAAATTCACCCAAGACGCTCCTCTCTCACCTACATTCCTAATGTCCATTCCTCTCTCACCTACATCCTGAAGACCCCATTAGTAGCATGTCCTAAATTCATCCCTCCACCCTATCCCCCCTCCATCACTTAACATTCCTTGCGTCCTCTCACCCAAAGATGCTACTCCTAAATCCATCACTTAACATTTCTCACCCAAAGATGCTACTCCTAAATCCATCCCTCCACCTCCATCACCTACATTGCTTATGTCGTCTCGACTCAAGCACCATCCATGTGAAATAGAGGGAAGGAGCGCCATGAAAAAGGAGACCAATATCCCCCTTGTTAATGGCGACTCTTTGGAACTTCAACCTCCAGGGGTCTAATGAGCACAAATCGGCCAGTCATGTAATTTTCATTATGGATGGGGTCCACATGGCTTATGTGGACAATTGAGGCTCGTTCTGGGCTTCTTCGTCCGCCACCGCCACCGGTCGCAGCCGCATTACTGACACTTATTGCGCTTCCGCCGCTGCGTCCACGCCTGCCACCGCCTCCCCACCTCAGATCCATGCTTCCGCCATGCTTTTCTTGTCGGGATGGATCGGAGCCTTCCTGGGCTAAGCTAGTACTAGGAGCATTACGATCCATTGAAGCTGGGCTCTGATAAGAATTTTTCCTTCGGCGCTTTCCAGATGCTTCTTCATCGACTTTTCTCAGAGATTCCTCGCCTAATCCCTCCATTAATCTGCTTGCAGGTGCAGCGGGTGGGGCCTCTGACCGAAATTGGAGCGTTACAAGGATAATAGTAAGATCTATATTGTTTTCGTTTTGGATCTGTGGCTTTGCTACATAGCATGATAAAACTTCGACAGCGGTCTTTCGTGGATTTGATTCCAGAGTGGAGATGTCAATTATGTGCCTCATGGCAATCTTGGTCAAATATACAGGTCCGTCGGCATGATTTTGTTCCCATGTCAGAGATAACTGCGGATTTTTTATTGTAATGTGAGTACGAGGCTTGTCTGGGAGTGTATTGTAGGTGTATATGATTAATGGCGCTGCAAGAATTTTGAATTGATTGGCAGGTACATGTTTAGGTGGATATTCCGATACCACTGTTCCAAAGATTTCTTTCAATACTTGCCGAGAATCGCCGTAGTCAAGTTTCTCTGTCACAACGCTGCGATCCGAAGATCTTTTACGCTCAAGATCGTAAATACTAATGAGTTTTTTTTGCATGAATAGGATTTACATAATAATGGTGTACTGGTATGTCGACCTGATCGACTCCAGGAGCTACATCACGATGCTCTGGAAGCCCAGCTGGATGTTGCACACGGCCTAGAGGTTGTGGCTGATTTTCCTGATTAGGTTCCGATCGAACCCCTGATTGCGGCTGATCCTGAGGACATATTGGCACATTCACAAGAATTGATGATTGTGACTTCTCATTTTGGGGAGGCTGGATCGGGACGCCTGTTGGAGGCTGTGGCTGGTCAGCAACTGTGGGACGTCGCTTGGCCGGATCAGGTGGATGTTTACCTTTGCTTTGCATTTTCCAATTAGCATCAGACGTGAGGGCATTATATTATCAGTATACTATTATAAATATTGGTCGTTTACGCAAGATCGTCATCATCCTATCATGCATATTCGATTCTTTTCTCTCTCTCGATCGATCGTCGATGGATGAGGAGGAGACTCTCAATTAAAGAGACGCGACTAATGGGTAAGCGATGCTGCTTGATAGCACTAAACATTCTACGCACGCACAGTAGGATGTTAGCCACCCGTCATACATATACTTTGAGCGATCTTTACCATACACGCGGCAACCAACACCTAAATTTACAGAACGTCTATTGTGGCTTTGCTTCTTTTCCTATTAGCATATCACTTTTTCTCTCCAGAATTGCAGATTTTTTGCTTTTTTATCCCCGGCAACGACGCCACTTGTAGGGTCGTAGTTAAACTACGAGCCAACTTCGCATGTCAAAAGGGTTAGTTCCACTAGGATAGAGCTCTAACTATATTAAGTTGGCTACTTTAGTTGCTTTTCTAACCACATTCACATTAACAATAACCCCAAATTATTCTATCATCAAACACTAACCACACTATCCATAAGTAGAGGTGAATGGGGATAAGAGACATAGGTTAGAGGGAGGTTGCTCACAAGCACTTGCTTTTAATCTAATAGAAAAATTTTAATAAACATAAACAATGAAATGACAAAGCATAAGCACAATAGTAGCTTCAAGCAAAAAGCAATAGACACAAAGAAAGCTCATGAGGATGCTAGATTCACCAAAATGGTAGAGTTTTCTCCTCTCAATTAGCATGGAAAATGGTGTACAAGAGGTGCATTTTTATTCTTGGGGAGGCCCTTGCCCCATGGTTTCTATTGGTTACTTCAAAGAAAGAAATGAAATCATTACCCTTCAAAAGAAACACTTCAATCTATGGTGCACAAGTAATCACACCTCACCTACCACCATTTTGACTTTGACAACTTATTTAACTTAAACATTGGGCCCTTTTACATCATTTTAATTATTACATTATTCTAATTACATGGCCCAAGTCTAGTTTATTTAGAATACAATATATTTCAAGTGCTCATTGGGCTATGAGCTTACTCACGTCGGATGCCATGGCCCTCGCAACTTATTTCCTACTTTTGGCTAATTTATTTATTTACATAAATACCCTCAACAGCGATTGGCTCGACTTGACTACAAAACTGAGAAATTATTGAAACTATAAGCCCATTGGAATAAGGGTGTATGGTTGAGAAAAAAAGATTGTTTACAACTGGTTTAGTATAGATTGATGAGCCATCAATTCTACCATTGTTCCAACTTAGGGCGACCTCAAAGGAGCTAAAGTTTGCACTTGGAATCACAGAGGAGGATAAAGGAAAGAAACCATCAAATAACCCTAGCTATGGAGAGAAGCAAGACTGAAACCTTTTGAAACCTCTATTCATATTCCAACAAGGCAAAATATAGTTGAAAAGTAAAATACAGTACTGAAAAAGCACCATAAAGCATAACCACTTTCAAGATGTCCACCTGCCACCATCCCACAACACAAAACCGCACGAGTTAGTTCAGTGGGGAAGACATGTGTCATAGCTGAGTGTCAGTTGTTATCCATGTCCAAAAGAAGCTATACCACTTAACAATATAATAGTATTTTTGAATCATAGTCCTGTCTTCCCAAACATTAGAAAGATTTTTAGCGATAGGCCAAGCGCCCCTAATATTACCGTATTAGGGCTTGTGCCATGCTGATCAGTTTGTGGGCAGTTGGTCCATATCTTATTATTTATGTTTCAAGCAAAGTATGAAGAGTTTTAACCGTATACATTATAACTAGCTAAAAGACCTGGTGAGCCTTGTTGAACAAGGCAAGTCACACACTACTATCTTTATTTCTGAGCATATCCATGCTTTCTAGTCGTATCTCACCAGAAGCCTAAAATGTCACCCACAAGGATAGCAATTAATTAATACCATGGTTAAAAAGGTGCGAAAACATAGGTATTAGAGCCTATACGTGCCATGCTAATTGTTATACATGTTTTGCATATGTGAAAAACCGATATTGTATCACTATATTTAGTTATGAACAAGTCCATGCTATACAGAACGTAAATGGTATACATGACTTGTCGTAGTTGAGTTCTCCTTAATTACACAGATTTATTGCAGTATAAAAGATTATGGTTCCCACAGGGATGGTAAATGACTGAAAATCGGAGATTAGTGCTCTTGATGTAGTTATGAACAATACAATCCTAGTTATCAACATATATTTGGTCACCAGGTAGCCAATATTACCTTAATGTCAAGAATAGATAACAAACATAAACATCGACCAGAGTCCCAACAGAATTCTTAGTGAAATTATCAGACTCCACAAATACAACTAAAGTCTAACAGTTCGATTATGTCGACAACCGAATACATTTCTATCAAAGTTAATTGACCAAGACTTAAACAAAGAACTATTCTACAAACCATCGAAGCATTACTCAAACTGACAATCGTAGTCATCAATGTGCAACAACATCGACGTTCTAGATGGAGATCAATGGCAACAAACATCAATTCTCACTTCCAAACATGTATATGACATATTATCTCATTCTATATGACTGGCAAACCAACTTAGACTTTAATTATAGCAAGTTTATCCATCTGATATCTCACCACATAATATACAAATGTAAGAAATTGCACTATCAACAAAGTGTTAATGGTCATTCTTAACAGTGAGCAATGTTTAGTTCTTCATCAATCATCTTATACGACAGTAAGAACTGAACAAGGGATCAAAAGATCTATCCACCTGATTCCTCAATTGTGTACGACAGAACATTGAAAGCTTAGAATTACATACACTCTCAATGATAGAACAAGGAAGATCTGATCTCTCGATGATCAAATACAATAAGAGAGGAGATACATATAGGAGCGAGTACGAGTTCGACACACCCCTTTAACAGATGGGTGTGACGCTCTATATAATTTAAGCTTATCCATTTTAAACTAATGAGATGTTGACATGTGTATTTTTACTGAGTTGGCAATTTGCCATGTCATTTTAAACTAATTAGGTGATGACACATGTATAGTTGCAACCGTCGAGTGAGTCGCAAAGGCATTGATGGGGCAAGGGAGATAGAAGAACACGAATGGAGAAGAGAGCAGGAATATTGCGGAGCTCTCCCATTCTAATCAGCTGCTAAATGCAAAAACAGTCTAATAGACAACTTATGCTGAATGTAATCACAGCTTTAAGTGTTCTAATTGCCCAACAAAATCTTAAAACTTAATTCATACTCTAAAATAAGAGTACAGTCCACCGAAGAGATTAGAGATGGTTTGTGTGTGGGGCTACTAAAATCAGATTCAATGTGAAGTATAGTTCTGAAATAAATGGAAGAGCAGTATGATAACGCGAGTTCCTTAGGCGTCAAAGACAGCCATCGTCTGATCAAAAACTTAGGAGACGTAGACGTTCGTGTTCTGATCAGAGTGAGTAAACAAGCGCGATCAAACAACAATGAAAGTGCATTCAATCACAACAAGCATTCATCTACGTTGTACACAAATAAAAGCAAGTTGTTGTTATATTACACTGAAGCACAATACAAAATAACAATTACAACAAAAAATGACGGCGTAATTGAGAGGCTCAAATAATGTGTCTCATGGACGGAGCGACCCGTAATATGTGCTTGGATGATCTATTTATAGACTTCATCCATGTATTAATTACATTGAATTCTTGTCACCTAATCAGAAAAGTCATTGTGCTTGGAAGTATATGGCTTTTGTGACAATTGTACACAGTATATACGGTCAGTAATTTAGCATCGTTGACGCGAACGAGGACGTCGCTGGAATGTTCCTCGTTTATTTTAGACGACCTTCAGGATTTTCTCTCTTCGCATTTTTCGCAAGAACCCGAAGGTGCCCCTAAGAAGATGGTGATGTCTTTAAAACAGCTTAACGCATGAAAATAGATGACCCTCGGAAATTTTCTCTCTCTTCGCATTTTTCGCAAAGAGCCAAAGGTGTGTAAAAACAGTTAAGCTTTTCAACTATGGAAGTGTCGCATTTCGAGAAAATGTGAAAAAGCCAAAGCTGTTGAAAACATAGTGTATTTCTGCAGACTGTTGAAAAAGTAATCTATTTCTGCAGACTTGTTCTAAATGCAAGTTTTGTGGAAGTCCTTGAAGATGGCCAAGTCTTCAATGACTTCAAGTTATTAAACTTGACATCTGAACTTTGAAACTATGACATGATTGGTTACCCTTTCCCGGAGATCAGCCGGAAGCCCGCTGTAGATGTTCTTCAAATAAATTGGATGTCTAAGTTTGTGATTCATGCAGGTATCAGTGAGCAGACGTAAAACCAAAGTTGGTTTCACCTGACCCTAGATCAATGATCAATAAACATGCAAGAAGAATCATAAAATAGAAACTAGTCATTCACCAAGGAGGAAACTGTGGGCTTAATTTCCAACAGGCACCGACTGGACTAGGGAATATTCAATATTCAGTCTTATTCGTTTATGAGGTCGGTGTCGTTTCATATGTTTTTCCAATAAGGTACATTTCTTCACAAGGGCTTCAACGTAAGGCCTTCAACATATATTTCTTCGTATCTTGGTTCCTTAGTCTTCTCATGTGTACGAATTCAATTAAGAAAAGTCGAATGTATTGCTTTAGTCATCTTTATGACTTTACTAGGTTATCACATGTTCCCCCTCTCAAATGTGCAACGTCCTCGCAAACATTGAGGATTGAAATTTGACATAGATATTTCTTCATAAACATACATCGTTCCAAAAATGATCTCAAACAATTGAAAAGATATTTCTTTAATATAACAAAATGTATATACAAAGGAAAATCTTCAATCTGGTGTATTTTGCAATCTTGTAGATAATATTGCATCAAGTTCTATCTGTCGCCTCCTTTGAAGCTCACAGGCTTCTAGATAGATACCAATTACTCGATTTTTATATGGCTCCAGCTTTAATTTTAAATATGTTCATAAACTGATTGAACAATGTCGTCCGAAGTTTCTTCTCTTTTTCTTCTTGGGATGACCGCTCTTAGCATCTCCGCATTGAGTCGTACAAATGAACCTTGTAAGTAGAGGCTCTGCATTGCGTCGAGTACTTTAGCAATAAATATGCCCATTCGCTCCACAGAATAAGTCATGAAGCGATGATGCTCCTTATGTCCTCTTCTTGCTTTGATATTACATGTCATATTTTCGTAATGTATAGAATAATTTGCTTCTCAATCTATATACAAATTCCACAGATTTGGATATGACTTATCGATGTTGTGGAGCAAATTTTTTGTGTCAAAATTTTTAAAATTTGGAACTTCGGAGGGTTGGAATAAGTTGAATTGACAATGCGACCTCCAAGTTTCTCTCTGTCCATCGTAATAATCATATAATTCTAATTCTTTGATATGAATGTATTCTAATGCATAGAGTAATGTACATCCTATATACAGTTCAGAACTTCCAAAGGGATTTACAAAAAAATTGTCATGAAGTATTGCCCAACTTAGGCATCCCCTGTATTTTGTGTTGAGATTATTCTAAAGAACTAAAAATTCCTCCTTTTCCCAAGGAGTTTCCCAATCAGACCAACTATAACTCATCAAGCCTGGCATCACAGCATAATCCACACACCATTGCAATTCAACGTTAAGTTGTATGGGTAACCAAACTCGAACTTTTTCAATAAAAACTTCAAACTGTCGAGCATATACCTTGTCAAGCTGCTTGGCTTTTGAATGTCGAGTTCACTTCGGGTTTGGTGCGTTTTTTGGTTCGTCTTGAGTAGCTACGACTTTCTTGGCATATATTGCACCCTGCATTTCTAACTTCAGTGCATCAAGAAGGCATGAGTACATTAGGAAAAAGAAAATTTTTGCCACCCTTTCAACTCATAACAGGACAATTATATAAAAGGGGTGCTGAAGGTATTATACGTAGATGTGCTTATGAATCTGAGATACGTCCTATCATATCTCAGGCACATGAGGGCATTGGCGGCGGTCACTTCTCAGCTGAGGCGACTGCTAAAATCATCCTCAGAGCAGGCTCATGGTGGCCATCACAGTTTAAGGATACCTTTGCTATCATTAAAACATGTGATGTTTGCCAATGAGCCAAAAAGAATACAAAAGTAGACTTTACCCCGCTGACACCCATTATAGAAGGCGAAGCCTTCCATAAGTGGGGTATAGACTTTGTTGGGCCCATCAGCCCAGCAGCAAAGAATACCCAAGCATGATATATCCTGATCGCAACGGATTACGCAACCAAGTGGGTAGAAGCACGTGCAACAAAGGACACCAATGTGAAGATTGTAGCACGTTTTCTTTATGAAAACATTATTACGTGCTTTGGCTGTCCAATTGAGCTTGTTAGTGACCGAGGCACTCACTTCTTAAATGAAGTGATCGATAATCTCCTACGTCATTATCTTGTTGTTCACTACAAAAGTACTCTGTACTATCCTAGATGTAATGGCCAGGCAGAATCCACCAACAAGACGATCTGTAAAATCCTAACCAAGATAGTCGAAACGAGTCGATCAGATTGGGAAACCAAACTATTCTCCGCTATCTGGACGTACCGCACCACTCCTAAGAAGGCCACTGGATGGGTTACCCCATTCCATCTCGTATATGGTCAAGATGCAGTAATGCCTATTGAATTCCTCGTTCCTTCCTTGTGAGTCATGCAATCTTTCTCTACGGATCTATGTGAGAAAGCTACCATTGAACAACAAGTAAATAACAGGCTGTTTACGTTAGCTCAATTGTGTGAGACTCGACTCATGTCGTATCACGCACAATTAGTTAACAAACGTCGCCAAAAAGCTTGGCATGATCGTCACCTGTGCAATAAAGATTTACGCTTAGGTGATCAGGTGCTTCTCTACACATCTAAGAAGCATGCAGGGAAATTAAAATTCAGAAGTGAAGGACCATACATTATAAATAGAATCTTTCCTAATGGAGCAGTCCATTTGGAAACACTTGACGGAGTACTTCTCGACACTGTTGTAAATGGTGGTCATCTACGGCGGTACTACGAAGAGTTGTTTTTTGTTGACCCCATATAACTCCACCACTATTGTATATATTTTACTAATTTGTTTTAGTGATTTTTTTGTCTATTTTTGTGTCTTCTTATAGTTTTTATGATTTTTGCCTATTTCTATTTGTCTTTATTGCATTTTATTTCACCTCATATTTTTCCTCTCATCCATATCCATTCACAAATAATGTTATAGGTCAACAATTGATGGTCTAGTTCGCAGGGATAGTTTTTATACCATTTTAGATCCAGTTCACTTCTGCACTTACGTTATCTCAGATTTTCCACTTCTAGCACAAATGAGAACTTCTATTTTGAGACACTGTCATATTTTACTTCATGAAGTTCTACAACATCCCTAAGATGTAGTACTCACGAGATAGTTGGTTACCATCTCGATCGAGACAATTGGTTACCATCTCAACCGAGCCAGTTGGTTACCATCTTAACCGAGCCACTTGGTTACCATCTCGACCGAGCCAGTTGGTTACCATCTCAATCGAGCCAGTTGTTTAAGATCTCGACCGACGCATTTGGTTAGGATCTCGACCGATGCAATTGGTTAGGATCTCGACCGACACATTTGGTTAGCGTCTCGACCGAGTCACCAACTTCAGATCTCGACCGGACCGAGACAACGCAGCTCAACACGGTTATCAAATTTTGCCTGAATCTTTTTGTTACGATGTCGACCAAATCAGGTACTTAAAAAAATATCGACCGAGACGACACAATAAACGACTATAAAGACCTCCAAAGTGAAGTTCATTTTACCTCAGCGATGTGCAAGCATATGAGTCTCCTAGCGACCGATTTATGGCGATTTCCTAGTTTCCATCACTGCTCCTGGCGCTCTTAAACTCTATTGATCAGTCATCACACACACACTCCATACATCCAGTGTCAGCCATTACCATCCCAAAACCAGGACGAGCGCCATCACCAAACATTTGAGAAAACCTAATACCGCTAGAAGTCAAAATTTTACCATTTCAATCTTTTGCACATCGAAGCGCTGAGGGGTAGTACAGCTAGAGCGCTCATTATGCTCTAGTTTCACTATTGTGAAACACCATCTAACATCATCGTTTCCAAAACCATCACCATCTTTCACTCTTTTGTCTTTTCCATTTTGTACACCAAACCTTCTTCATCACCTTGCATACTCCATTCCCAACCGAGTCTTCCTCCATTTCCACACAAAAGCCATCGTTTTCATCTTTTCTAAGCCTTCGTTTTTCGACAGACAAGCCTTCAGTCACCATCTCGACCGACGCCCTCCAGTCACCATCTCGACCGATGCCCTCCAGTCACAATCTCAACCGACGCCTTCCTGTCCAATCTCAATCGAGTCATCCCGTCACAGTCTCGACCGAACCGAACAGTCTGTAAACCTTGTTACAAATCTCAACCGGAATCCAATTTCTTAGAGTGCATTTTTTCCAATTTTTCAACATGTCTTCCAACCAATCTTCTAGTTCTGATGACCTAGAGACCAATAAGATTGATATCCAAATGATTCAGCTAGAAGTTCAAGAAATGACAAGCTGGTTCCAGCAGGCACAACAATTCCTCACTCAGATTGAATTCCAGATTCCTGTCCTAACTGGCTACCAAAGCCCATACTTGCTACACATGGACGAGCTACGAGCCAAGCCACACAATCTCATTCAACATCCTTGAGCTTGACAGACTCCCAAGATGGCAGCTCAACCTCCGATACAGCATCCAAGCAACACTCCTCACCCACATATATCGTCGACATGGGTGATGGAGCAGCCACATCCGGAGCAGCAGACACTGCCAAGGACTCACAAGCTATCCAACCAGACACAGTGACAACTCCCCCTGTGTTAATTACAACGCCAACGCTGCCAAATTCACCAAAGGCACAAGTTTTGGAAGGGGGGAGAGATGGGAATGTCATTCCCAAAGATACAACAGTAGCCCAACAGGACAAGCCCAGCAAGTCCACGTTCTCACGGACACTTCGTCATATTTTACCTCTGTGGACCTGATGGAGATAAGCGACGACAAAGATGGCAAGGCAAATCAGTCTGGGAAAATTCAGATCCCACCAGTTAACGTCACCACCACCACCCTAACCATTACGCCCATCATTCTCACATCCACCATTCTGACCACCACCATCTCTACTAACATCATTCCTCTATTTTCGCCATTGTCACCTCCACTTCCTCATCAGCCTATATTTTTTGGACTAACACCACCCACCCATACCCCTGATCAATATCCGACAATTTCTAACCCTGAAGAGCTATCAGAAGCAACAAAACGTTCTATGATCAGCCTGTCCGAGACCAGCTACCACATGCATTGGCTGGTAAGCCAACAACAAGTGCTAGAAAATAAGGTCAAACATCTAAACCAAACAATTGCCGAGCAGAAAAAGCTAATAAAAGAAAAAGAAAAAGAGACAGAGGAGATAAAAGTTGCGATGGCCGAGTATATAGCAGAGTTAAAAGAGGTTCAGCAGCAACTTAAGCACCAGATGGCCTAGATCGACCAATCACGAGATGGATCATTTGGCGCGATGACAGTTGATGCCCCTCTTGTTAATCCCAAAGATATACAGTTCCAAGCTCCACAAGCTCCAGCCATCCGGATGGAAAAGTTGTTGTGTCATCGATGTAGCATAGGGGTCTGTCGTTGGGAGCGGCAACCTCGCCTTCACTTGCATAGCAAGAAGAGAGAGGGAGAGGAGAGAGAGGTGAAAGAGAGTGGAGAGAGGGAGAGAGAGAACGCCTAGGTTGAGAAAGGCTTTGGGGACTCGAGCGCCTACCCAAAGCTATTATCCCAACGTAGGGAGAGAGGGAGAAGAGAGAGGGAGAGGAGAGAGAGAGATGGAGGTGGAGAAACCAAAAGAGTTTATTAGAATGAGAATGGAAGATGATACAATACAAAGGAAATGGCTCCCTCTTATAGATTTTAGAGGTGAGCCTCCTTCACTCTCATTGGCCACTTCATTGGGGTAAGAATTCTAATCCAAGCCTTTAAAATAAACACAACTTAATCTATAGGTGCTAAGAAAGCACAAGGGCACTCACATGATTCATGGGAGTTTTAAGTTGGGCCCTTTTAGCTTTTTTATTTGCAACTTGACTTAGGGCCTCAGATGTCATTTTAGAGTTTTAAGCCCCTAGTCTCTTATTCCTAGGAATTACAACTTGCTACTTGTGCTGGGTTGGGCTTACACGCGCAGGATGCCAGTGCCCTCTCACTTATTACCCTACTTACAATGTACTGTGGCGGGGCCCACTAGGTAAGGCTTGGCCAACAATATTTTAAGTGGTGGGACCCACTTACTTATTACTGTGCAGGAAATACCCACAACAAGGTCCACGGCCCAAAGTAGTGCCAGTCCCTCGGCACTAAGCTGCAACTGTCGTGAAGGGGCGCTGTTGTTGGTTCTTTTATTGCTGGGACATGGGTGCTTTAGGAAAAGCGTGGATAAAATTCGCTTACGTAAAACTTGAGGCTTTATTGGATGATGGCGATTAGGCAAGAACTTGGACTTGCCAGATTTTCGATAATACCTATGAGGGTCTGGTGGCCATTCCAGATAACCTTGTTCATTGACAATTGGGTAGTCGAGGTATGCCATCGGAGGATACCAAGATAAATCTTGCTGATATAATGGATCCTCATAGATCGGCGCAACTGGTCCCAATGTCATGGACTCCCCCAAATCATAATGTGGATAGGGCGTGCTTGCTTGATGCTCTTGTCTGTCCAGGTATTCGAAGTATGCATCAACCTGACGACTTTCCTCAATAGTCAATATCATAGATTTAGGACAAGGCTTTGTCATTGTAGGTGCTGGTTCTTGATGTACAATTGGCCGTTTTGGGCTTGGATTCCCTAGATTTGGTCTTTGAAGAATGGATATACCCCGAATTGGCATTGATTTGGGGGTCTGTTGAATTGTGGAACAATTAGACATTGGTTGAATCTTGCTCGTTGAGGGGCAATTATCAACTTTAGTCTTCTCTTGGTCATTGCACTTCCCCGTTGAAGGCTGCGTGATGGCACTGTTCCTTGGATCTTGTTGTGTTGCCTTCAAGTTGCTATGTTGACGCTAGTCCCCTTTGTAATTCATCACTAAGAATTCTTTGTAGTGATTGCGCCAAGAGACTTGGTAAAATCCGTTGGACTTCGTCGGATGCCAATTTCTTGACTTCCTTAGTTACCATTGGCGTGATGGATTCTACCATCTCTGCCTTCTATGATGGTTTTACTTGTTTGCCTGAGGGTACCTTTGCGTACTTTGGGACTTTTGCTAGATTGTCCTCTTCGTCACTCGTTTCATAACCCGGTGGCACTAAGATTTTTCTTTTGTAGTACGTTCGAGGTGGAAGGGTTACCCCAGGTGCATGTCGGTCTACATAGGCCAAATGCCTCCTGGCTATTTGTGAATTTCTCATCGGTCAATCTCGGCATGGATGATTAACTCCGCATTGTGAACACGAGGGATCAAATGTTGACGGATCCCCTCGGTGTGGACATTCAGCCTGGCAGTGTTTTCCTCCGCATCCATAGCACCTAACTGAGTGCATTATGCCATCACCTCTAAGTTGATAGGCATACACCGGTAACAGATTCCCCTTAGGGTCTTCCACAAAATAGGCTAGTAGCCTGTTATGGTCCTCCATTGAATGCGGTGACATGCAAGAGAATATAACCAAAACTTCTACCTTGCCATTGTTTGTTGAAGAAACTCGTCATTTAGATAGATCAATCTAACGTCCATCCTTCTGGTGAGCTCCTTGTTGGCTTGATTCTGCTTCTGACCCTTGAACCGCTGGATCTTGCTATCGACAAGCCTGTTGCTCTATATTTTGTCCTTTTAACAAGCGCGGAGTCTTGATTGGACACCTGGTATTTGGATGATCTCCAAAGCAGAATGTACATTCATCCTTTTCAAAAAACTTAATAGAGCGAGCATAAGCTTGCTAATAGCTTGAACTGCAAAGTTCTTGGTCTTCCGCTGCACTTGATCTGCTTGACCTTGCTGCACTTTGTTGCCTTGCATGGGGTTCCATTCTTGTTGGATCATTGCTCGTTGTCGACCTTTGTTCCTCTGATTCCCCATATGGATAGAGAAAATCCTTCTTCTCGAGTGAGATTTCCATCAAGGCAACATCCTTACAAAGTTGTGCAAGCGACGCATAGGATGCTAACTCTTCCATACCAGATCTGATCCTTTTGGGCAGTCCGGCATAGTATTTTGCCATGATGATCTGTTGGGGAATGGAGGGATCACAATCCTTCACTGAATGATAGATCCGATAGGTGTAGTCTCGGATTGTTTCAACAGGGAACTTTTTTAATTTCGATAATCCTACAAGAGTGGTCTCCATAGTTCAGCACTAGAATGTCGCAAAGTAGCTGGTTGGTGATTTGCTTCAAGGTTTGCTCAATGACTCTAGTGTTCCAACCCCCCCCCCCCCTTTTTTTTTTTTTGGGAGATGGAGAAGAAGAAAAAGAGAAGATAATCAGTGATGAGAATAGAGACAGAAATGGATTTATCTAGCAGAGATGGAGATAGAAGATGGGACAGAAGAATGATGGATGGATAGTGGTTGATGTGGAGGGAACCGATCGGCTTGATCTGAGGTTCATTCACTTGATTCAGTCTAGGGATGTTGGATCTTGATGGATAATGTGACTGCAACCTAGATTTGACAAGATCTGATCAGTTTCAGTTGGCTAATAGTGTGATTTTAGCCCTTTTTCTTGGTTTTTTTTTTTTTTTTTTTTTTGAGATTTCTTCAAATTTGAGTGAATCTAACCTTCAACCTTCCTACAGTAGCTGTATCTGGACCATTTCTAGACAATGTGAGTTCTGCAAGGGTTCTTGATGGACAGGTTTTTCAAGATTAAAAAAAAACTCAGTTTTTTTGGCACTTTTTCTTGGATATTTTAAAATCTAACCATTGGATCTTCACAAAACTTTTACAGTAGCCAGATCTAGCTTAGATCTATCTATAAAACTCTTTGCGAAGGTTACTTCCCAGCAAATCTCAAAAAATCATGGAAAAAGTGTAATTTTTTGGGTTTTTTTTTTCAAAATTTTAAGATTTTCTGGGAACAAACCCTTGTAGATTGGTATGCACTTGAATCTCAATTAGATTCAGCTGCTCACCAAGCTGCAAGAGTGACTTCCCAAGGAAACCCAAAAACTCTTGAAAAAAGTGCTTTTTTTGGGGGTTTTTTTGCAAAATTTAAGATTTTCTGGGAAAAAAACCCTCGCGGACTGGTATGAACTTGTATCTTAGTCAGATTCAACTGCTCACCAAGCTGTGAGAGTTACTTCCCAAGGAAACTCAAAAATCTTGAAAAAAGTGTTTTTTTTTTTTTGGGTTTTTTTGCAAAATTTTAAGATTTTCTGGGAACAAACCCTTGCAGACTAGTATGCACTTGTATCTAAGTCAGATTCAGCTGCTCACCAAGCTTCGAGGGTTACTTTCCAAGGAAACTAAAAACATTTTGAAAAAGTGCATTTTTTTGGGGTTTTTTTGCAAAATTTTAAGATTTTCTGGGAAGAAACCCTCGCAGACTGGTATGCACTTGTATCTCAGTTAGGTTCAGCTGCTCACCAAGCTGTGAGAGTCACTTCTCAAGAAAAATCAAAGAATCTTGAAAAAATTGCATTTTTTTGGGGTTTTTTGGCCAAATTTTGAGATTTTCTGATCTTCGCAAGCTGGTATGTGCTTGTATCTGAGTCAGATCCACTTGCTTACCAAGCTGCAAGAGTTACTTTCCAAGGAAACTCAAAAATTTGCTGTCTGAGAAGGTTCTAGGTCACTTTTTGCTCTTGGGAACCTTCACAGGGGGACTTTTTTTGGGATCTAACTCTCCCAGACTTCTCTGTGTGTTTGTCTCAGTGAGATGGAACTTCAGAGAGCTCTGCGAAGGTTACTTCCCAAGGAAACTCGAAAATTTGTTGTTTGAGAAGGTTCTAGGCCATTTTTTGCTCTTGGGAACCTTCACAGGGGCACTTTTTTTGGGATCTAACTTTTGCAGACTTCTCTGTGTCCTTGTCTCAGTGAGATGGAACTTCAGAGAGCTCTGCGAAGATTAGTTTTGAGTTTTGAAATTTTTTTATATTTTTACAAAGGATTTTTGGATTTTTTTGGGTTTTTCTCTGTTTTTTCAAAATCTGATGGGAACTAACCCTCGCAAGCTTCTATGCAGGTCTGGGACAGTACCCTGGAGCTGCTGCCAGTCATGCAAAGGTTCATGCCCACTAGTTTTTGAGAAATCAAAATCTGATGAGATTTTGCCTCTCCTTTTCCCTCCAAAAACAGATTTTGAGTTTTTTTTCTGATTTTTTTATGGATTAATGAAGGAATTGGGTGCTTGGATCTGATCCTCCCACCCCACAATCTCTCCCTACAGTTAAAACAAACAAAAAAATCACGAAAAAACGGCACAAACTAACACTACTCACACTATTCTACCCCTAAGATCGGATTTTCTAGTGAAAATGAATGGTGAGAGAGAAGAAAAGAGAGCGGGAGAGAGATGAAGAGATTAAGAAAACTATGCGTCGAAGCGAGTGTGTGGCGCTCCCTGGCAACGGTGCCACTATTGTGTCATCGATGTAGCATAGGGGTCCATCGCTGGGAGCGGCAACCTCGTTTTCATCTGCATAGCAAGAAGAGAGAGAGAGAGGAGAGAGAAGAGAAAGAGAGTGGAGAGAGGAAGAGAGAGAATGCCTAGGTTGAGAAAGGCTTTGGGGGCTCGAGCGCCTACCCCAAGCTATTCTATCCCAACGTAGGGAGAGAGAGAGAGAGAGAGAGAGAGAGAGAGAGAGAGAGAGAGAGAGAGAGAGAGAGAGAGAGAGAGAGAGAGAGAGAGAGAGAGAGAGAGAGAGAGAGCGCTTTATTGAGAAGAATAGAAGATGATACAATACAAAGGAAATGGCTCCCTCTTATAGATTTTAGAGGTGAGCTTCCTTCACTCTCATTGGCCACTTCATTGGGGCAGGGATTCTAATCCAAGCCTTTAAAATAAATACAACTTAAATCTATAGGTGCTAAGAAAGCACAAGGGCACTCACATGATTCATGTGAGTTTTAAGTTGGGCCCTTTTAGCTTTTTTATTTGCAACTTGACTTAGGGCCTCAAATGTCATTTTAGAGTTTTAAGCCCCTAGTCTCTTATTCCTAAGAATTACAACTTGCTACTTGTGCTGGGTTGGGCTTACACGCGCAGGATGCCAGTGCCCTCGCACTTATTACCCTACTTACAATGTACTGTGGGGGGGCCCACTAGGTAAGGCTTGGCCAACAATATTTTAAGTGGTGGGACCCACTTGTTTATTACTGTGCAGGAAATACCCACAACAAAAGTATGTATGGTTGATTCAAGAAAGAGAAGCCGAAAAGAGAAATTATGAGAATGCTGCGGCAAAAGAGACAAAAATCATCCTCGAGTCCCATAAGCAGTTAGAAGAAGTGACGAAGGCCCTGCAGCAAGTCTTGGACAAAGTGAACCAACTTTGGAACATGGCGTGCAAGGCCCAAGCGGGAGCCTTAGAGCAAAAACCAAGGGACGATGACGGAGATGACGAAGCAGGCAATAACGACGGGCAAACCCAGCAGTTGGATGGTATTTCGGGTTCGAACAACCAGAGAACTAAGGTTGCTTCTGGAGCTTTTCCCCTTCCCCCTCCCACCTTCAAATATCCTTCCTACTCTACATTTAATTTTTTTGAATCTTTCATTTCTACTTACCCTGTTCCTTCACCTTTCTCCTTTCAACCTCCTCCTAGCCGACTTTTGAGACCTTCTCAAGGACCTATTGAGACGTACAAGGCTCGCTAGGACGAGTTCTTAAAATAGCTCAGTTTCTCCGGTGCGGCATACAATGTGTTGAATCCGGCTCCTCCTAAACCAGTCATTCCCATGTCTCTCTCTCTCCAGATCACACCATCCCTGACCTCCCAGAAACTAACACCAACATTGGTGGCGATGATGACCCCCTGGCTGATCTACCAGAGACCAGAAGATTCTCACCCAAACCTATGAATGTGGACGAAGCTGAGCCTTTCACAAGCAAGCGGTAAAAAGAGAGCGATATAGGCACTACGCCCTGGCGAAGCCATCCCAGCAACGAAGGACAACCTCACCTGTCAGGCCAAGAAACAATATGGCAGACACCAAAGAGTCCGAAAGATTTGAAAGGAAATACCCACTCAACAGGAGGGGCGACCGAGAAGAGATCGGTCAAAGCCAGTACTCCACACGGGCTAAGATCATTGCTACGTTGCAGCCACAACTTGAGTGGCGAAATAAAATCCTAAAGGATAGCAGGCGGTTGCAAGAATATCTGAGGGCGCCAGCGTGGAAAAGGATCGATCCTTTTTGTATGCCGATCAGATGAAGAAATCCCTAGCCAACAGAGCAACCGCGAATCAAAGTGGTGAACTGGCCGGTAATTCCAAGAATTTTAGATAACACATCAATGGATGACCTGAGATTGCAATTGCTGGATTTCGGACACAAATATAAATCTAACGCTGATTTGTGCATAAAGGAAAGTGCCAAATATTGTAGATCAATGACCTTTCTGATAAATTAAGAATGTTTTTGGGATCGTGGCTTAGATCCAATTTGGATTAATCCCAACGTGGCTCTCCAGTCTGAGGACGATCATGAAATGATGGCCCGACTTTACTATAGAGCGACCTTTATGTCCTCCCGGTACGTTACAATGATAGAAGACTGGCACGACTTTATCGAGAAAGTGCGAGAGTACCTGGGGCCGCTATCTTACGAAAGCAAGCTTCGCTTCCAAGTATTTGAAGCCTTAGGGAGAAAGATGAGCGAGCGAAAACAGACTGCAAGGCGACGAGATGAGCAGGATTCGCAAGAGGTTCTCAAGTGGGCTGGGATGTAGAGGCCATTGAGAAATCTCCAATTTTGTGAAATAATTTTGAGACGAATAAGCACCTAGTTTTACAAAAGCGACTGAAGATCCAAACTTTTCCAAGTTCCAAGCGGAATAATATCATTCTACATGTGTTGCAGTGGGTCCTGCACCAAATTAGGGGGGGATGATGTTGGCAGATTCTGAAGAATCCCCGAGATGGCGAGCTGAGCTGTAATGAAGAGCACCTCTCACCCTAGACCGAGGAGTTTTCAGAAGGAAGAGAGCAGGAAGAAGATGAGAGCCGAGAAATACTAGCTAGGACAACAATAGTTGGAAATCTTGTGAGCCTCATGGTGAATCCCAAAGAAGGAATGACCATGTAGGAGCTAGTGTTGTTTCTAGGCAATGTAATTAATGTAGACCTCTCTTAAATAAATTAGAGTGAGCCACCTTTTGATGGTGACCTCTAGTGGAAGAACTAATTCCACTTGAAATTTGAAAATTAGTGGAATTGCCACTTAGGCTCCACATGGGCAGCCTCTTAATGTAGACCCCTCTTAAATGAATTAGAGTGAGCCACCTTTTGATGGTGACCTCTAGTGGAAGAACTAATTCCACTTGGAATTTGTAAATTAGTGAAATTGCCACTTAGGCTCCACATGGACAGCCTCTTGGTCTATTTAAGAGACCCTCTCTCTTGTGAGAGAGCTTTACTTGTAATGTCATTTGCTCTTGTTGAATAAAGAAGATCCTCCACGAGTTCTTGGCATTCTTGAAGCTCCTTGTTCATGACAGCTTTCTTGAGTGATTCTTTTATGAACAATCATTTCTATTTCTTGATTGTGGTTGTGGAATAGATTAAATTTTCTGCTTTCTTTCATTTGTGCAATGTGGATTAGAGTGGAGATTTCTTGTTCTTGTTTTGAAGTAGTTTCAGCATGCAGTAAACTAAACAGGCTGAGATTGTGGTGTAGATCTCGCATATCCCTGACATCTCAGTTTTTGATGTTCTTGGGCTATCTAAGAATCAAGAGATGGGTGTTTCTTGATCTTTGGATTGCTATAATGTTGTTAGATAATTAGTTTCTTGTTTCTTGTTCAATTATGTAGATTAATCTGAGCGCATTTGTTGCTTCCTATTACGTAGAATCAGTTAGAGGCAAGAATCGTTTTGTTATTCACATGTATTGCACGCAGATCTATTGGTGAGTGGTTTTCAGTTGCATGTGAATTGTGTGTACATGTATCTGGAGTGAACGAATCTTGAGCATCCCATTGACAGGCTGGGAAACGTGTCTAAATGAAGAGAAACCCTTTTGTCTGAACCGGCTTAAGCCAAGAAGATATCACTTAACAAGCCAATTACATGTCTAAATGAAGAGAAACCCTTTTGCCTAAACCGACTTAATCCAAGAAGATATCAATTAACGAGCCAATCACCTAAACATCCAATTTCCAGAGACAAGGTAATCAACAAGAATCTAAAAATTGTGTTCACAGATTCACAGCAGGAATCTGTGATAAAGTTAATCCATAGGTTACTTTGATCCAAAAGGTCGAGATTTGTTTAACCATGAGTATTTAGTTATTTAGGCCATGTTAAGTTTGTCTTAACTTCAGTTAAACCCAATTCTGGTCATGTAGTGACTCGTGGGTCCTTAGGGGTCTAATTTTGTTTAGGGGGGCCCTATCTTGACTTTTGGGGGTGCCCTACATTTAGTAAGTGGTTAAGCTTAGGGTTTGTTGGCACTCGGCCACATCCAGGTAGAGTACTTGAAAAAATTAAGAAGATTTCATCTTCTCTCAAATCAAAAACATCTTCAATATCCTTGAACGATACATAACTATCATTATTTATAATATATACAAGAAGATCCAATAAATTTTTCTCCCTAAAATGAGTCTCTGAAGATTTATAATCGGACAAAATTATTGAGCGACAAGTAGTCTGCTCAAATTCAAAAGCCATTTCAACTTCAGCTTCAACACCTATATCTACGTCATCTTCATCTATATCCATTTGAACAGATGGTAGGTGAACCTAATGAAGATGAACCAACAGGCTCATCTTTTGGTACTTCAATAGAGATAAATAAATAAATGCCATGCCTTTTATAAGAAGACAACATTTTCTATTGTGAATACTACATTAGCTAAGTTTTTTGAAGCTGTCATGTAATTTTAAGAATTTCCTATCGTGCTTTTATTTGGAAGATGGTTGGGAATGTACAAGATGTGAAAAATAAACAAAACTACAATTGTCTATATCTATATGAGGTGTAGTAATTGCATGACCAAATTTATCAATAAGATCAACAAACTGAAAATGATTCTCATAAACAAACTTATCTGTATTGAAGGTGGAAAAGAAAAGGAAAATAAAGTAATCCATTTGTTTGGAGGGAATTCACTGCTAGCTAAGAAATCCCTCAGTTTATCCTTCGAAGATGTGGAGGTAGACATAGTACTAAATGTAAAGCTATTAAAAAAGGCCAAGTATCGTTTCAACGCGCGAAGACAAGGGTGCAACTCAAAGTAGATAAGGAATCGCGCATTGATTCGATATTTGAGAAAAATACAAGGATATCGATTCAACACGCAAAGGGGAAGGATCGAGAATACCTGTAGCCTATGGCGCATTGAATTGATACTTTAAATCCATTATGCAGGGAGATATCGGTTCATTAAGGCCAAGTATTGGTTCAGCGTGTAGGCGTTGTGCACGTGAACGATGGAATGCTAATCCGCGCGTTGAATCGATACACGAGGAAGAGCAAGAGAAGAGATAACGCTGCGAGAAAAATAGATTGCAAACTGAACAAAAAATCAAACTCCCTCTTTATTTGTATATATAGGAGAGTGGGTTAAATCGCAACCATACGCTTGTCAGATTTGCAATAGATAGGTTGGGTCACAGTACAACGACCAATCATTTGGGTACACATGGGCTCATTTAATAGTAATCATGAAAAAAAATTTGCACAAGATTCCATTATTTATGGGCGCCAATTTCGACCTCCTGATGAAATGACATCTAGCACTAAAAATTAATAAAAAAATTCAGTGATGTAATTAAAAATTCATTATAACTTCACAAATGTAATTAAAAAAGATTTTACAGATTTACACAAGATCCTAGAATTTATGGATGCTGAAATCGAGATTGATTTGACCTAACACATACCCAATCATGATTTCAAACGGCTTAGTTCAGGCGGAGTGCCTATACACATTGCTGCTGGACGAATAGCAGCACCAGATGAAGATTTTCAAATAAAATTCTTTTTAGATTGCTTGGTTGCTACTATACATGCAAGAAGGACAATAATGCCCAAACATTTTGTGTTGATTTTTTATATGAGGGGGATGCGTACGATACGTTTGTCTAGAATTTCCATCCAACACCTTCTGTTCCACCAGTTGCTGCCACCACTTCAGGGAGGAAGAGAAAACCAGGTCAACCAAAGAGACTACCAGCAATCATTCAACATGAGTTGTCAAAAAGAGAAGATCCTCAGACCCTCCAAAGAAAGTGAGGGCTAATCTAAAGCGAGTGGCCCCTTCTTTCCCTTCTTCTTCCTCTTCCTCTTCCAATCCCTCATCCAAGTCACAGAAATCAATTTCTAAATCAGTTTCTTTACCCAAGACATAGAAATCTCCTTTCATATATCTCTTCAAAACACAGAAATCCCCTTCTATATCTCCCTCCAAGACGCATAAATCCCTTGCCAAATTTTCATCCAAGTCTTCTAAAAAATCTGTATCCAAATGTCCTTCAAATTTTCCTTCCAAATCTTCTCCCAAATTAGTTTCAAGATCTCCTTCCAAATCTCTTTGCAAATTAGTTTCTAGATCTCCTTTCAAATCTCCTTCTAAATCTCCCAAATCTCCCAAATCTCCTCCCAGATGTATTGAACAGTCCACACAACTCTCTTCTCCACCTCACCCTAATGGTGAGAAATTAGATTCATTTTTGAATGTGCAAATCAATATTTTTTTTTTCGGACGATACATTGAGTCGTGTTTATTTATCTGTTCATGTCCCTCCTTCATTAACTTTTGTAGATTCTAATAAATATGATCAGTATGATCAATTATTTTTCACTCATCTAAAATCTTTCGACAAACATTACAATTTTCAATCTTCCCTTACAAAAATCAATCATACCCTGACTGCGCTCGACACAACTGAATTAGAAAATAAAGATAAAATGTTAGGGGACGATGTTGGAGTGAGGATTATTCGATATTTTCTAGAGTATTATCAGACATTAAATTTTATAGAATTAAAACTATTGTCTATCCATTTTTTAAATAATATTCATTATCCCCAATTTAAAGAATCTTCTATGGATGGATATGTGGAAAATGTGAGAACGAAAGCACCATTGATTATGGCGCCATATATATACTAAGTGTTTTTTTCTCCTCGTGCACTGAAACGATATCTCATCATATTCTAGTGCATTAACACATTTTTCTCTGTTTCGTTTGTTTGAGCAGTCCTCCGAACAAACAAATTGTGTTAGTTGCGGATGGTATACAGTCTTCAACGCAAGATCATTATTTATGTAGCTAGCTCAACAAGACTCTCTTCTAGCTTTACGGAAGGTAATATATTTATTTATAAATTTTTTATAATTTGATTATTGTCATTCATGAGATATGTCTCTGAAATTAGTCCTTCGTATATTCCTGATGTATGTTTCTAATACAATTTCTTATTAAATTTGTTTTCTCAGTTTTCCTGCATGCCAGTCACGCCACAAGGGATCTGGTATTTTTGACAAGAAGCATTAATGATATTGGTGGAAAATTCTTATGTTGTTGATATTCCAAACAGTAGTTCCCAGCAAAGATTTTTCCATCTGGAGAACTAAATTTAGAAATCATAGAGCAAAAGAAAGATGATATAGAAAAATGAATGGTCTCCCTTCATGTGGATGAGCCAATTTGTATTTCACATCTACAAAAAAATTTATACAGATATATTGAGATTTTATATATTCATGCATCTTTGATTTCGATTATTTTTCCTATATCTTTGCATTTCATGTGCTCTTCTTGCCTTGCTCTTATCTGCACCAAAAAAAAAATGATCAGTGTATGATTTTGTATTTTGAAACATCATCGCAAATCAGAACCAAAATATGCGTATTTTATAATATACCTTTATACCGTCCAATCAAAATTGATAATGATCATACTGCACATGTCAAGTTCTCTTCGAATGTGATTTAGACTCCAATCCTCCTCGACCTTGATCTCAACAAGTGTTGTCATTTCTTCTCACTATTATTTGTAGTTGTTCTTTGTTGTGTAGCAAAAAAATCTTTATCGAATGGCTTTCACTCATTAGTGCATTGTATCCGTCTTCTATAATACAGTAGTAAAGCGAGCATCTGCTTTTCTATGTGATATCTAAATGTCATTGATGACTTTCAAACCCTGCACTCAACTTGTCCATTTTGTTTTGTATCCCAATGATCATCTAACAACTGGGCAAGCATCTCATCACCCAAGTCCTTACAAATAAACATTGTTTTAGTTTGTCTTTAGAAAAAAAATCAACAAAGATAGTAAAAGGAAGATACCAACTTAATCTATAATTTATTCTTTGATCTAGTGCTACATTTTAATATACTTTGGATATCCATATACAATCTCGATCGAATACTTTATGAAATTGTTGAGTATGGAGAAATCCATTCCTCACTGGAGAAATTTGGTAGTGGGTATGGCTCTAATCTTCCCGCTAAACCATTTTTATCTAGAAAATAGGTGGAATCATAAAAAAAATATTCCTGACTCCAAGAGACATTTTGGAAAACATCCCTTGTATTGGAGTAACCGATATCAAAATGTATGACATCAATTATTCCTATAATATATTGAATTGATTGCCATTCAACGATATTCGATGGATATAAATATGCAAAACCAACAAAAAAATGGTTAATTTTTTAAATAGAAAATTAATCTGAGTACATAAATATTAATCACCTACTTACAATTGCATTTCTTCCTATCATGAGGATTCAAATCTTGAATGTTGATTTCATTGTGAAGATAAACATGCTGAACTAAAACATCTGTGATAGTTTGACTAGTAATTGAAACTTTGAAATCCATCATCCTTCCTTTCCAAGAACTTCTATATATGTTATATGATCTTTTTCTTTTTCGAAACACGTCTTTTGAAGATGGATGCATCAATATCCACTAATATTTTTGATATATTCTAGGTATCCATTGATCTTCTGCATTCTTTTTATTGCAAATGTTGATAGCTTCATGGTTCCTATTGGTCTTTGATTACGTGTTGCCATTATGCCAGAAAATAAGAAGTTGAGCACAAAATGAAAATGAAGAGAACAAAAATAACGAAGAGAATGAGAAGTATACCTAAGAATGACAAGAAGTTCCTAAACTATAGAGATTAGTTAACTGTAGTTACGACTATTGACGTCAAATAAATCTTGAGTGTACAAATACGGGTAGCAAAAGAGTATTCGGGCAATACTTGGGGTCCCCTATCAATCACAATCGTTTATTCTGCCTGACGGGATTTTTGAAAATTACCAAAATTTGGCTGGGAAGGGCAAAAACAATTTCCGTCCGTCAACAAATGGACACAATTGATTGGGCCACTTAAGCGTTGAAAGCGTGCGAAGTAAAAAAAAACATCTGTACAAAGGCACATTTTGAGTTCTATTATCCCCTAATGTGACATTGATGATACTTTGGATGTTCATGTTGAAGAGCCTACCTCAAATCAAAAGCCAAGGAGGACATCAAGACAAAGACAACAACCTTTGAGGCTCACTTATGATGAGAATGGCTAGCTTCTTCCTTGATTCAATAGGGACTTGTAAATACACAACGCATCCAAAGACTCTAAATTTTCTAAGAGAGAGTTTCCACACTGTCCAAATCTCATGAGGAGTCTTGTTGCCAAGGGCTTTAGTCATGCATCAATTTTGAATGTAGACTGCAATAACTTTTGCTTCTGTCTAGAAATGTTTAGGAATTGTTAAATTTATTTATTTCTCTCAATTTTGCCCTAATTTTTCACAATAGAAACATCTAACTCAACTTTGATTTTTTGTGGCTACTTATTGTTTCGATCACATTCTAATGTATAATGTCCCGCTTTTCCACTATTGAAGCAATTTTCTTTCTTTCACTCTTGAAAATCGCATTTTTTCTTGAATTTATATTAGGCCTACCTTGGCTTTTCCTTTTGATTGCAAATGTCTTTGCTGCTAATGCTTGATCCATAATGTTGGCTCATCATTGTGTATACTATTGGATTTCGTCCTCTACTCTCCTGATTCCCATGTTAATCTAGTTCCATTCATATTGCTACAATTTTACTCTCATTGTCGCATAGTCTACATAAATACTCTAGTGTCGAAGACAACTATGTGCGCAATAGTCAAACTATCGAAGGCAATCAAACTATTAAACTAAGTTGGAGTATCATTGTCTATCGACTATCGACAAATGTTTGACCATTTGATTTGACAAACTGTCATATCAAATAGTCGAACTCTTGTCACACTCCACCCCACAAATCGATTGAGCCAAACTCGACTGCGAATATCATACCACTTGTCAACTCATGCTACTGTGCAACTGTTTCAACTATGACAATAGCCACGATCTATTTTCAAACGGCTCAACGACTCTATGCTATTCTTGTACATATATATGCACAAAATGTAAATTAAATAGAGATGATGATCTTGTAAGACAGACACTGTAGATGCTTTCACACATCAATCATTGTTTGTACCTTGGTTGAATCAGTAAAGTGTATGCATTTCTTGGCTAAAATTGTTTCCACACACTACCCTTAGAAATGATTTCTTGCCAGCCTTTGCATTTTTTGCCCTTCAGGAAAAAGCGACACTGTCGCCAAATGTCTTTCGGTTAAAAGCGAAGCTACCCTTGAAAAAGTGAAGCTGCCCTTAAAGTCGCTAAAATGTCCTTTGGCAAAGAGCAAAGATCTGCAGTGTGAAGGCACTGTGCAACGGGCAGAAGGTGGCTAATGCACAAAGGACAACGATAGAGAACTAGAAACAGTTTTGGCTAAGCCTAATGCATTTTTTTTCACTAGATCTTTTAACTTAATCAGTTCCCTAGTTTGATCACATAAGAAGGAGATCACAGATACAGAATGAAGGCAGTCACACAGATACAGATAGTCTTGAGATAGCTCAAGAGTGAGTTTTACAAATTAGCAGTAGCTAGTAAGTTTTTCGTGAGAGAGAATACCTCTCTCCCGCCAACGCATTGATCTGGGAAACAGACAATGCTCAAGAATTGTATTGTAAACTCAGTTTTGATAATAGAAGCAGTTTTCTCAATACTCTATTTAGTGATGTGTATGATCTTGTAGCGCAGGCATCCCAAAGGGAGTTGGGAACCACGACTTAGCTTCCCAGCCTTCAACTCTTGCCATCCAAACCCACTTGACATACAAGCAGCCAACTCACCAACAACGATCAGACTTAACCAACTTGAAGTTCCGAAAACCAACATTGAGATCCAACTTGGCGCCATGCCAGATCGGGGGTCCCGATGTGGGTGACTTCCCTCCAAGCAGCCGTCCGACATACATCAAACTTAACCAACTCGAAGCTTCGTTACAAACGAGTAACATCCATTCCAAGCAAGCGGTCTGACTTACACCAGACTTAACCAACTGAAAGCTTCGTCATGAGCGCTGGAAGCCAACCTAGCACCATGCCAGACTGGTAACTTCCACCCAAGCAAGCCATCCAACTCAGCCAACAAGTTAGAGCCCGTTCCCCAAAAGCTTAACCCATTCACGTTCATGCAAGGAACACTCAGAACCACAAGCTGCGACAGATATGGAGCCAACCAGTTCCTGGACCAAATGGTCCCGACAGCATACCGCTGGCGCCGCGGACCGAATGGTCCCGGCGGCATACTACTGGCGTCCCAGGATACGACCCTCAGCTATGTGCCAACTTAAAAATTTTGAAGCGGCCCTACAACTGGCGCTTTTACCGAACACTGAAACCCAGAAGGTAATCATAGTCAGTTTGAGGAAAATCCCACTTTATTGATAAATCTGAGAAGGTTACATTTCAAGTGTGTGACCGACCCTAGTCTCCGGGGCGCTAGCATGCCAATGCAAGAGCCATGACAACATTCCAGCAAGGGAGGCTGAGACTTGGTTGGAGCTCGCCCTGAGTCGCAACCCACACTCCCCTATAGTATTGGTGGGATTCGGCACCCCCTCCCTCATACCAAGCACTCTACCCAGGCTGGTAAAGCACATTTTTCTCTCTCTAGGATTTTCTCTTTCTAGAAAGTCATTTTCTCTCTCTAGATTTTATTGATCCCCAGGCTTCTTTTAATCGTGCCTAGATCGTGTGAGGTGATTGCACATCGATCTGAGCTCTCTGGACTTCGCTAGAACAGGTCAAATATTTTCAGCCATAGGAACTTGGTGCCGGCTGGATTCTGGTCACAGTGGCGCCGGGAGTGGTACCGGCGCCGTTGTCGCCGGGAGCAGCAGGGGCACTGCTGGTGCCGGGGACAATGCTGGCACCAGTGGTGCCGGAAGTAAAGCTTATGAAGATAGCTTACAACATCCACCCCACCTTTATAAAATCTGATGTCCTCATCAGAGGTCAGATTAACGTAAAGGTGTCTCCCAATTAAAATAACTATACATTTAAGCTACTTGGCACAGTAATCAATTTACTGGCCACTTTTTATTAACATTGAAGCTGGCACACCACAAGTCGGAGGCTCAGCTCTTTGTACTGAAAAATTACATAACTTGAAAATATATCTTTGTCTGGGAAAAGCGTAGATTTGATATCGCTTTCGTAAAACCCAAGAACCTTATTAACTGGTGACAAAGGCCTTTCTTTGAAATGTTCGCCCCTGTCGCTTCTGACTTTCGACTTTGGAACTCCTTTGAGCTCCTGATTTGTCCTTGATGCACTTTGTGTTGAGCTCCCTGAGCTCCAGATTTGATCAGTTCCGCACAGGTATCAAGGCTCCTTGAGCCAAAGGATTTATCGTTTGGTTGCCCACTTTATGGTCCACTCCGTGCCTTGTTGCTTCCGCACCTTGATTTCTCTCCTTGTCCCAGCCTGATCTTGATACTTTAACTGGTGACAGAGGCCTTTCTTTGAAATGTTTGCCCCTGTCGCTTCTGACTTTCGACTTTGGAACTCCTTTGAGCTCCTGATTTGTCCTTGATGCACTTTGTGTTGAGCTCCCTGAGCTCCAGATTTGATCAGTTCCGCACAGGTATCAAGGCTCCTTGAGCCAAAGGATTTATCGTTTGATTGCCCACTTTATGGTCCAATCCGTGCCTTGTTGCTTCTGCACCTTGATTTCTCTCCTTGTCCCAGCCTGATCTTGTTGCTTCTGCACCTTGATTTCTCTCCTTGAGCCAAAGGATTTATCGTTTGATTGCCCACTTTATGATCCACTCCGTGCCTTGTTGCTTCTGCGCCTTGATTTCTCTCCTTGTCCCAGCCTGATCTTGATGAGTCAAGGGCAGCACCTTGACTCATCAAGTCCCCCGTTCTACCGACCACCCCGATGGTGGACGCACCCGTGCTTACACTGTGGACAACACCTTGCACAACAATTGTCTTGATGAACCCCAAACAGTGGCCATTTCCATGAGATCCGCATAGCTGACCGGCTAGTCGGCTCTGATACCACATGTAGCGCAGGCATCCCAAAGGGAGCCGGGAACCACGACTTAGCTTCCCAGCCTTCAATTCTTGCCATCCAAACCCACTTGACATACAAGCAGCCAACTCGCCAACAATGATCAGACTTAACCAACTTGAAGTTCCAAAAACCAGCATTGAGATCCAACCTGGCGCCATGCCAGATCGGGGGTCCCGATGTGGGTGACTTCCCTCCAAGCAAGCCGCCCGACATACATCAAACTTAACCAACTCGAAGCTTCGTTACAAACCAATATCATCCATTCCAAGCAAGCGGTCTGACTTACACCAGACTTAACCAATTGGAAGCTTTGTCATGAGCGTTGGAAGCCAACCTAGCGCCACGCCAGATTGGACAGCCATAAACATGTAACTTCCACCCAAGCAAGCCATCCAACTCAGCCGACAGGTTAGAGCCCGTTCCCCATTCACGTTCATGCAAGGAACACTCAGAACCACAAGCCGCAACAGATATGGAGACAACCAGTTCCTGGACCAAATGGTCCCGATAGCATACCGCTGGCGCCACGGACCAAATGGTCCCGACGACATACCGCTGGCGTCCTGGGATACGACCCTCAGCTACGTGCCAACTTAAAATTTTTTGAAGTGGCCATACAACTGGCGCTTTTACCGAACACTGAAATCCAGAAGGTAATCAGAGTCAGTTTGAGAAAAATCCCACTTTATTGATAAATCTGAGACTTGGTTGGAGCTCGCCCTGAGTCGCAACCTGCACTCCCCTATAGTATTGGTGGGATTCGGCACCCCCCCTCATACCAAGCACTCTACCCAGGCTGGCAAAGCACATTTTTCTCTCTCTAGAATTTTCTCTTTCTAGAAAGTCATTTTCTCTCTCTAGATTTTATTGATCCCCAAGCTTCCTTTAATCATGCCTAGATCGTGTGAGGTGATTGCACATCGATCTGAGCTCTCTGGACTTCGCTAGAACCGATCAAAGATTTTCAGCCATAGGAACTTGGCGCCGGTTGGATTCTGGTCATAGTGGCGCCGGGAGTGGCACCGGCACTGGGAGCAACAGGGACGTAGCTGGCGCCGGGGACAATGCTGGCGCCAGTGGCGCCGGAAGTAAAGCTTATGAAGATAGCTTTACAACAGCTCTGCAATATTGAAATGCATGCTATTAGTAGATAAATTTATGTTGTTGTTATTTCTCAACATTATCTGCTGTTTACAAGTTTAATTTTTATAGCAGATCTGCAGTAGCAATATGGGGCTTGGAAGAATAATTAGACTACAGTCAGTAGTAGTACCTACTCCTGCCAAGTCGGCTCTATCCGGTCTTCATCGCGAATTGGACCGAGCCGTTTCACTTGGTTTTGCTTCATTCTGCTTTGCGATCATTTGGTTACATTCCATCAGTGGTATCAGAGCCACAACTTTGATTATCAGAGCCCATGGCATCCATTAGCATCATTCAATCAAAGATCTGCACGATCCTTGATTCTTCAATATCAAACTTCCTAGCATAGAAGGTAAAGACTTCTCTCATACTAAAATGAGAAGGTCTATCGCCTTGGGTTGATGGCACAGAAGAGATGCCCACAATCACTGGAAAAGAGCTACATGAATTGAGAGAGAAGAACGACAAGGCAGTAGTCGTCCTATCCTCCTCCATCGAAGACAGCTTGAACACTTGATCTAGCCACACTCTCCAAAGCAAAGGAAATGTGGGATACTTTGCTGACCATATAAAAATGAAATCACAAAGCCAAATTATGCTTCCTGAAGATCAGCTAACCAATCTGAGATGGGATGGTAAGGACCTCAACTCCTTCATCAGAAGAATGAAGGACATGTTCCTCTCATTACACAATTCCGGAGAAGAGAATGCAGCTCAATCCAAAGATAGAGTGCATCCACTGTCACAAAAAGGGTCATGCAGCCCTTGACTGCAACCAAAATCCCAGAAACAAGAAAGCTCAGAGCAGATGGTAAGCTTAATGCACTATCTAACGTAGGACATGATGGTAGATATTATTACTAGGGCACTGAGTATTGATGCACACAACAAATTTTGTGCATCAGTTAGTCTAAAGATCAAGACATTCATGGATCTAGATTAAGGAGGGGTGTTGGATTTAGTCCTCTACTATCCTAAACCCCATGTTAATCTAGTTCTATTCATACTGCTTTAGTTCTACTCTCATTGTCGCACAGTCTGTAGAAATACTCTAGTGTCGAAGATCAAGAATTAAATTATCGAAGGCAGCCAAACTATCGAGCTAAGTCAGACTATCATCATCTATCAACTATCGACAAATGTTCGACCATTTGATTCGACAAACTGTCGAATTAAACAATCAAACTATTGTCACGCTTTAGCCCACAAATCGATGGAGCCAAAATCGATTGTTGATATTATACCACTCACCCACTCATGCTGCTGTGCAACGGTTTCGATAATGACAACAACCACAATCTATTTTCTGATGGCTCAACTACCCTATGCCATTCTTGTACATATATCTGCACAAAATATATGATCTTGTGAGATAGACATTGTAGATGCTTTCACACATCGATTCTTTTTTCAGACAGAGAGTCAGAATAAGCTCATAACTATTATAGAACTAAGAAAGTTTTGAGCATGTGGTCTTGCCTGCAATTTTCTTGTAGGGGGGGAAATACTCCTTGCTCAGTTTGTTTGTAGGCATAAATCTTCAAATCACTAGTAGGGAGCATCCTCTTCATTCTAATAGCTTGGAGAAAGGTTGTGTAAGATCAAATAGAGCGAAAATTTGTTGAGATAGCTGAAAGATATAAAGTCCTCATTTTTTGAGCTTTTCAGAGGTATGAGACTTTGACAAATTATAAATCCACCATTCCTTGACCAAATCAAGTGTTGTAAAGCTTCAAGAGTATCTACACAATGCTAAGACGGTAGTTGTTAGACGGTATGTGATAAGACAGAGAGACTTGGGTGTAATAAGCATCCAAACTTTCAAGATTTTCAGTGAAATAGAAGCTGGAAATAATGGAGAAAAATGGTTAGTGGCTCCAAACCACAAAAAATTAGCTGGAAAGGCCTTATACATAGCTCATTGGTACTTACACATCCGTTGGGAAGCATTCATAGTATTATTTCATGCCAAGATAAAAAAAGAATAGTCAATCTTTTATAAAAATAGTGTTTTGTGAAGATTTTGATGAAGGTATCTATTGGGAGCTATGGTGCACAGTTGCTGGTAAATGAACACTTGAAAGGATCAGCTGGAGTAGGGCACTCACAACCAAAGATTCCATAGAAAAAATCAGGAAAAGATTTGGTGCAAAGGATGAGTCTCTCTCTCTCTCTCTCTCTCTCTCTCTCTCTCTCTCTCTCTCTCTCTCTCTCTCTCTCTCTCTCTCTCTCTCTCTCTCTCTCTCTCTCTCTCTCTCTCTCTCTCTCTCTCTCACACACACACACACACACACACACACACACACACACACCATGCAAAACATGTTCGTGTGCCCAAACCCAGTCAAAAAATTAGTGCTTCGAAGTGTCCCCATCCGAACATTAATGATGTTTGTCGGACAGATTTGTTCTGGACCAGAGGATTGTAAAAGTTTTTTGATCAACGACCCAAATCACATGGTCAAAGCCCTAAATCGATGGCCAGATTTTGTTGGGTCCCATTTCTTCAATAAAGTGCAAAAATTGGCAATTCTTCATTAAAAATTTTAAAGCTAAAATTTGACTTGGGTCCCAACCTTTTTAGTTGGTGGGCCAACAACTTCTATGGGGCATAACTCAGCCAAATTGGACCAAATTCAGCCAAATTTGGGATAGCCACTTTCAAATCTTCTCTTTTGGTCTGATGTCTACCTGCTCATAACTGTACAATAGAGTGATTGCAAAGATTAGGTGCCGCATCATAGTGTCAAACTAATTTTACCACTGTGGAAATGGTGGAGCCCTCACCAAGTTCTACGTAGTGGTATTGGATTTCAATACTGTGAAGGAGAGAAGTCTACTTGAAACAATTGGAAATTAGTGGCAAGTCATAACTTAGCTTCCTCACTACTCAGAGAGGTACACACAGGTGAAATTTTTGTTAAATACTATGTCTTGATGACGAACTGAAAATTTTGGTGCCAAACCGGTCCTTTTACAAGCATTTTTCTATAAATTGGCATAACTTTCTTGTCTTGCATCGGATCTCATTCATCCAAAAAAGGTAAATTGCTCATTTTTTTGTGCTCTACACAATGGCAGATAGAGATATGACATTACTCTTACTTGAAGCAAGAAAATTGGATGAGAGGAATTTTGGAAGTTTAAAATGTGCAATTTGTTAATGATGGGAGATGTTGGAGAATAGTGACAAAACAGGAGAAGCATCTTGTAATGGACATTGCTCAATATGACAAAGAGGTAGATATGCCAAAGAAAGAGCTTGAGGAGTTTTAAAACCATCAATTATAATGGGATAGACGTGCTATGAAGACATTAAAAATGATCAATATGAGTGCCCAAGATCATATCATTCTCAAGTCCACATTTCATCTACAACCACACCATATGAAGCTTGGGCAATTTTACAATAAATTTATGAATTCTTGATCACTACAAGAGTTTTCTTCGTAAAGCAAAAATTGTTTACCATTCGGATGGATGAGTCAGAATCGGTCACCAACTTTTTTATAAGGCTCAAGAAATTGTGAGATTAATTGGGAGTTGTAAATGAGATGACTTCTAGCATGGATATCATAAACATTATGATGAATGCTTTGCCTCCTTCTTACAGGTATCTGATGGTCAAAGACAAATGACCTTCATTCAAAAAATTCTCGGGAATCCTACTTCAAGAGAAAGTCATGTGCAAGAGGCATGCAAAAGGATCAAAGAAAAGTGATCGAGCACTTGTGGCATCTTCGAATTCACCGATAGGAAGGGGTGTGGAAAATTTAGAAGGAGAGACAATTCCAATCAAGGTGGCAATAGGCCACAACTGCAAGCACAAGGAGATCAACATGGAAATCAGAAGCAGCTTAGAGTGCGCAGTTTCTATCCGCTATTGTCTTGCGCTCATTAGCATTTGATTTTGTTTTTGTGAATCAATACTATCTCTTATAGCGTTCAGTATATGTCAGAATGCATGCATCTCTGTATTGCTTTTGTAACTGATAGAAATTGTCTGAGCATTCAATACTTCATGTGTTTGGCTACGTAAACACTTAGTATCTAGCGATTTCAAAGTTAGTTGCTAAAGATTGAACGTGATTATTCATCACTATTGCTTTGTTCAATTTTAGATAGGCGTAGTCATGCACTGGAAGTAGGAAGTTTCCACTGATATTATCTATCCTATTTTCGACAGGTAGCGATTCTCTCATCGACAAATTGGTTCAAATTACCAGTTGCTCTCTTCTACTCTAGCATTCACATGGCATGGCTCGGGGGCTAGATCCAGGATTGATCTAGGTTTGGTTGGGAGGTTTTGGTCCTACATGTCTCATGTTGTGTTTTCCTATCCTCATCTTAGGAGTCTTCCCAAGCGCTCTTTACAGGAGGAGGGATAAGCCATTTGGATCCAAGAAGATTGAGGTTGCAGATGACAAGCATAAGGCAAAAGACATATCTTGGGATACATTTCGTTTTCTTTATGAAGGAGATGCAGAAGTTTTGTTTTTGGGATAGAGCAATAGTTATTGTGGGGGCAGAGCAAAAGAAGGAGAAGGTGGGGGGTGGGGGGTGGGGGGGGGGGGGGGGTGGATCTATTTTATGCTCCTAGCATGAATGACTTTTAGATATAGTTTATACTAGATCCTAGATCTTATGACTACATTAAATAAAATTTAGTACCTACATTTAATCACTAATTGCATGCCATCTTCTATTTGTTTGGACATAGATTCCATTTAGTTGAATGCCTAGTAAATAAGTTATAATATGCACCCTTATATATGGATGATAACTTATTGACATAGGTGTAAATGGAAGTGCTTTGAAAAGAGATTGCATGTCAGAAGTGGGATTTGAACCCACGCCCCCTTTCGAAGACCAGAACTTGAGTCTGGCGCCTTAGACCACTCGGCCATCCTGACTTGTTTGCATGCATATTCTCAATGTAATTTTTCCTTAAGAACATAGTGCCAACTATTGCAAGACATGTCTATCATATCCTATAAAATTGAATCACTATGCACTAAATATGTTACGTGATATTGAGTTGAGTATTAGATACATCACGACATATGTTTATATTATGGACAACTCTATGGGTAAGATAAAACCATATTGATTGAAAAAATATTTAAGCAACCACACCTAATGTTAAAAGTCATTCAAGGTTTTACAACTACAAAAAAAACTTAAATGACATTATGCTTAACAAAGGCCTGAGAAAATATATAGTAAGAGTAGTTTAAGATAGTAAAGCTAAAAAGTACACTTAAATTACAATATGCATGACAAAGATGTGTCATAAAAATTATAAACTCAACACCTTTTTGGAGATAACAACAAGTCTATAACACTCATCTCCTATCTTACTTTATTGATTGTATAGCCTTTATAAGGTTGCATGCCATCTTCTATTTATTTGGACATAGATTCCAGACCTACATGTTTATGTAGTAGTTAATAAGTTTTTTTAATAGCCTCGATAATAAGCTAAGTTAAATTATGCCAGCATGTTATAATTGACATGCAATGGTAAGTTGAATTCCATTATCATTTCTTAAGCAGGGATAATTATTATTATCATTTCTTTGTAGAAACTCAAACTTATTAGTGTTATGGTATATTAGAAATGAAAACGATCACCCATAAACTTTCAAAAAACATCTTCGTAAGGATAAATCATCAAAATTAGGGTGAATTATTATGAAGTTTAAAATCTTTATATCAAAGTTGGGCAATAAAATTTTCAATTTTGACTACCAAATATTAAAATTTTCTATCAATAAAATAAAGATATAGCCCAAATAAAAATTTATGGTCGTGTAAATGTTTCATAGCATGATTGTATCTACTTAAACTTTTTTGTTAGATTGTTTGTGCATAGTGGTTTTAGGATCATGTCATGGCTAATAGTTGACCAATCTACTTTTCTATCATTGTATTAGAGCAGGTGATGGCTAAAGTCAATTGATCCAAGCATGCCAAATTTCTATTTCTAGGTTTCTATTTCTAGAAATAGAGAGTAGGAATATAGTCTTCATTGAGATTTCAATGTAAACTAACTTCTTCTTTGTGCATAGAATGGAGAAAATTTAAATTGAAAAAAGCATCTCAGTTCAGTTGGTGAGATGGTCTGTCACAGGGATCCCTTTGTACAGTTGTTCTCATGGCTTCGGACATCTCCCAACTTCGTCCTCTCAGTCTCAAACGACCTGCTTCAACTGAATCTCCCCCTCCAGACTCCCCTCCTCTTTCCCATCAGGCTGTGCTGGGTTCCACACTTGTCTCATCACCCTCCGTTCCTCCTCTCTTCCCATGGCATTGTTGCCCCCTCGCTTGGTTGTGAACCTCCTTCGACCCTTGTTGCATTGCCTTCTCAACCCCCTGAATGGGTTCCTTGTCATGCTTGTGGTCGTTTCTTCTCTCCTAGAGGAGGTCTTGCCCGTTTTTAATATGGTGACCCCACCAGTGCCCACAATACCCCTTGTGAAAAAATCAAATCCAAAATATTATTAATGGATCATTAGATCTTGAGCTAATTTGGGTGCACATCTAGATTCATCAACAAGATAGAAAACATGCATCTAACATGCTAGAACATGTAAGTACATGCATAACTCATCCAAATCACAAAGATCCAATCAAGTACTATTTTGATCTATACTACAGTCATACAATAGCTTGTCACACGTTTGGATTCATAACATTCTACACATTAGGATAGAAGATATCAAGAGAAATATGAAAGAGATGGACATAGAATCAAAGAAGGAAAGTTCTCCGTACAAAATGAGAACATCAAGATCTGTTCTCTGCATAGCTACAATGGTAGTTTCTAGGTACTTCACCAAAAACCTAGTTTTACTTGACTAGATGCAATGTATCTATATCAACCAATAATAGTAGATCCAAATCCGACCTTATCAACTTGCCTACTTGTTAAAAATAGCAATTTCAATATTTTAGACCTTTATTGACATAAAGAAATCTCTCTAAGTTGAAATGTCATATTGGCCTCAAAATTGCCAAATAAAATCAGCCTAAATTGGTGATGGTCTCTCGTGACACCAATCTCGACGCTTGAATGTTGCAAAATGTTGTGGTGTGATGAAGTTGGAAAAAGCTTATTGTTTTCAGCCAAAAAATAAAAATCTATCTACTCTTCCAACAACATAGATAAGGATTCACTTACATAAAACCCATTGCTTTATTTGTTGATGAATATACAAATGGAAAATGTAACTTCATTGAAACATGACCACTACTACCACTAGTCCTATCTCCACCTTGGACTATGATTTTGAAAGTTAACTTGAGCTTGTTTTTGCTTTACATTTCCATGTGTTCTATGTTGGATCTTCTGTATAACAAGCTCTTTGAATGGAAGATCCTTAAGTGCTGATGCATGCATAGCTTTGTATAGAGGATTGTTCATAATTGTGCATTTACAATATCTATGTGGCTCCATACAGATTAGTGGATGGTACGATAAACCTTGTTCTATATAAAGGCTACTTCTTGTGAATTGCAATCAATGTTTACAAGATTCACATCAAAAGTAATTGGTATATCCATGATATTTTTCTTTTACCAGCTTCAATTTTCCTTTGTAACCATGCAATCCACTGTTGCTAATGTCTCTTCCTAATGTACCATGTCTATTTGAGAATCATAATAAGCACTTTAGTTTGTTTTTTTTGTTGAACAATTAATAGTATGGTCCATTGTGGAAGAGTCAACATCCATTTTTGTGGCATAGGCTTTACTGCTCTTGGGGATGGATCAACTTTGACTGTTGGTTTTCTAATTCCAAATGTGATATTTCCTATCTCTCAATCATGAACTACATTAGCAACTCTTAACCATGGTTGGCCCAATAAACACATTAACCACAAATGTGAGAGCATAATCCACTCCTACTATCCTCACTGGTATGTCAACGACTAGTCCTTTGGGCTTGACACTCCTCTGATCTACAAGTTTGATTGCAAATGGAAATGGTTTAAGCCCTTGTAGACTCCATCTTTCATAAAGTTGTGCAGAGGTTAGCTTAACTCGTGAACCACCATCTACCACGACAGCTTTTTTTCCATACAGTTTATGTTGCATTGAAAAAGTGATATTATGTTGGCCATTCTTCCTTGTCATTCCGATATGTAGCACTTTGTTGCTAGGCTCATCGCCTGCACAATATAGCTAGTCTTTATAGTTGGTTGTTTCAACTTCCTTCAAACTCTATTTTCTAGATCCACACAATAGTAATGCAAATAGGTTAGCAAGGTAGTTTCTCCTTTCCTATCATGCAATAATTCATTTCCAAATAATGAATGCCTATTCACAATATGTTATACAAGCTTCCAAATGAAATCTACTAATAATCAAACTTTAACCCTAATCAATCTCCAAAAGATAACTTACTTTTTCTTCTCTCATGAAGAATGCAACAATAGCAAAATCACAATAATCACCAAATAGCATAAATGTAAATGAGAGAGAAGTAGGAAGAGGAGAAGCAAGGACATCCAATTGCCAAAATGGTAGACTCTCCAACTTTTTTTGATTGAACATGAAAATGCTAGAAAAATGTGACATGATCCTACGAGTCTATTCGATGTCCATCTGAGCCCAAGACTGGTTCTATTCAGTCAGTCTAATAATTCCTGAACAACCCAAGTCAAATTTGAATGTTATCTCCCCCACGTTTTGATATTTCTCACCTCCCATATGACTTGCCAGTTCTTCCAAAGCTGTAGTAGGTTGGACAATGATAACCAACCAATAATTGTTAACACAAAAAATCATGCACAATAAAAAGACAAAGTTGCATGCACCTTTTGTATTGGTGGCATGGATGATGTGACTACTTGTTAACTATCATGAACGTGCAAGAGCCATATGTCATTAGTTGCAGCGGATCGCAATCCAGAAGAATCTCGTTCCGGATCGTGTGTTCCGAATTGCGAGCATTCCGAGACCAGAAACGTTGTCTTGGAACGCGTTAGAAATTTCAAATTTTTTTATGTAGGGTCTACTTCAGTAGGTAATTATCACATTCTAATTTCTACAAACTTCAAAGGGCCCCGGGGAGAGAGAGAGAGAGAGAGAGAGAGAGAGAGAGAGAGAGAGAGAGAGAGAGAGAGAGAGAGAGAGAGAGAGAGAGAGACTGTAGAAAATGATTTAATGGTGGAAAATAACTTAATGGTAGATAATCACTCAATGCTTTGAAAATGGACAACAATGGTCTTGAAAATAATGGCAAACTTGATAAATGAACTGCTCTTGAAAAACCCTTCCATTTGATACCCATATTGGCATTAAAAAACATTTCCAAAAAAAAAAAAAAACAGCGTTCTAGGAAACTCTAATGGGAAATCCAAGAACGCGATCTGGAACGTGATCCGGAACGCGATTCAGAATGCGTTCCGGATCGTTGGCTGCAACTTTGTATGTCATTTATAACTTTTGTCAATTGCCCCAAATCTAAAACTTTAATCCAGATTCAGATTCCCCTCCTATGTGGGTGGCTAGTCTTGGTTTAAACAGTATTCTTCATGGTAAGATTGTTATACTTCTTGACAACCCCTTTGCAATCTTTCTCACTAGTGAGCATATTTACTTTGTTTCTTGATTCTTTTGAAAATGATCAATTATTGAGACACTCAATATGTGAGCTTCATTGACTCATAACTTGATTGCCAACAATATTTTTCACTGTATACCATATGCTCTTCCTTTCCACATTCATTCAGATTCCTCCAAAATGGCCATTAATGGCTTCACTAAAGCCCAAAGCCCATCATGTTTTGCTCTACACTATAGAAAAGAATCCGACTCTTGAGGTATAAAGCCATTTTTTATTTAGAAACATGAGATATTTACTTTCGAACCAGAAGACTACAAAAGGATTATCAAAAGTTAACGACGTATACTGGGATGCTTGCAACTTCATTGCTCTTTTTTCCAAAGTTGTTTCACACAAGCCTTTTGTAAGAAGAGGGAGCCAAATGTTATTTGTATATTTGTTATACAATGCTACAACTTTTCTACTCCCTAATTTTTTTGGTTCTAAATTGAGCATAATCCTTGATGCATTAAGATTTATTGCCTTTTATTCAAAAAAATAAGTCATGACTAATGATAATGAAAACTAACATGCCAACTAGAAGTATCTTGTTTTAGAGTCTTCTATCCTAAAATTTTGTATCTGAGATTCTTGAGAATCTTTGGCCTTTGCAGCACTTGGGCTCAAGCCCCTAAGGTCATCAGCATACCAATGGATTTTCTAAATAACAAATTATCTAGACCATCCAATCGAATTGCCAAAGTTGTATTTCTTGAATATTGCAAACCTTTGGATTGGGTGGCTTTGCATCCACCCACTTGAGTCACATGAACGATCATCAATATCTTGCAAAATAATCATGACAAACCCTTACACTAATCTCTCACTATGTGCTAATGTTGTTAGTCAAACATCCCGAAACTTCAATTCATGCTAAAATCATGAAAGAAACTAGTGGCCTAAGTATATGCCTATCACATATTGGACTCCAACCCTTTGAAAGTTACCTCCTCAGTAGGTACTTGCAAATGAGGTACAATAGGACAAGCAAAAGTACATTGATGTTCCATCGGCACAGGGACATGCAACTTGCTTGATTTATGTACAACCCTAACAGTTTATCTTGGACTGAATGTTTTGTATGAGGAGCATTGAATGCCATTTGAATATGAGTGAAATAATGTTATAGGCTTGCTATTCATATAATTGCCCAAGTTTGAAGGAAAGAATTGATTGATATTGAGCCCATTTTGTCAGAAACTTCAGTTTCAGCATGAAATGTATTTGTTAGTTATCATGTCAAATAGTGGTATAAATCAAAGACTAAAAAAACAATCTTAGCTGTGGATCACCATAGCCAAGTCTGTTATTTAAGTATACAGATTTGTCGTCTTATGTGTGTATACAATTTTGTACCTCTACAAAGCAGCAAAACAACCCTTTAAGTTCCTGAAGTGAACTTTTGCCAGCAAATGGTAGCATTAAGCACTGTCATCAAGTTTCTTCTTAAGTAGAGCAAGGCTGTGGCATTGTATATTAAAGACCTAGAGTCAGTTTTGAAACAAGTCAGACCTGCATGAATATGTTCGATATGCCCTCCTATTTACCCATTTCCCAAATAGCATTAGAAGTCAGATGCCACATCTTTATCCTCATGCCTAAAAGCAGCATCCAAGACAGTGTAACTACAAGGCATACTATGCAGAAAATTTTTTATTGAATCACAATTGAAATGTACCTCCATGGTTTAGGCTACCTCCAGTCAAACCCATTTCAAGAAAGAATGCAACTGGATAAGAAAATACTTATGCAGCTCATTCTATGACTGCAAAATATATTGACTCAGTGCACTGTGAGATTTGAAACAGGTCACACCTCCATGATAATGACCTCTTATTAAACATTGATCATTTGAACCCATATCCAAAATAGTACTAGTGGCATGTAACACATCTGTCCTCATGCCCATAAGCAGCATCGGAGACGTGATTACTGAAATGCATACTATGCAGACATTTCATGTATCAAATCACACTAGGAATATTACCTCCATGCTTTCAACAACCTCCCATCAAAACACATTTCAAAAAAGCATTATAGGGTACAAATAAATACTTAAGTGATTGTTTCTATCCCTATACCACATTCTGACTCAGTGCAACTTGAGAGCCAGTCTTCAAGAAGAGGAGAACTCTCGTGAACATCCAACAAAGATAAAGTAGGATTTTGATGATCACCTGCTACAAAGCCATATAGTTCTATACCTACACATTTGAAATCAAACTTATCATCAATAATCAAGAACAAAATAGAGACAGCGAGAGCTACCAGTATTCTTATCTCATCCAAAGGTCACACTTACACTTTGCATCTTCAACACTCGGAAAAAGTTGAAAATAAACAAAAATAGCCAGACTTTGCCCTGCAAGAACATTTGTGTTGATGAATATTAGTTTCTTGTAGTATTTTTAAATGATTGCTTATTCTCTCACTATGAAAGCCTTACAAAGAAAAAGACAAAATCATGTTCCATTCTCCCATTTACATGTTGATGAATCAACTAAACCTTTCAGCATAGAATCTTAGCTTGCTATACCAAACACAATGTGTCAATAATGGCAAGGACCAAGGACCAATATGAGAACTTGTAAGTTGTAGCAGAACATATTCGACTTACCAAGAAATGCACCAGCAAATACATCATCCCAATGATGCCAATAATCATCCACACGAGAAATTCCAACCAAAGTTGCCATCAGAATGGGTAACAACACAATAGCAAGTTTTGCAGGATGGCCGCAATGGTCAAACACTCGAATCTTTTCTCCAAGATACAATGATAGATAACCTAGCCCAGCAAAGCACCCTTGATCCAGATCACAAACTTCAATTAGATTGCCATTACCATCGACATCGGAATTGGTTGTCAAAACCTTGGTGAAGCCAAGCATTGAGTTATAATGCCAGGCCCTTGATAACTGAAAGTAATGATGTGGTCAAAGCTAAAGAAGTTATGAGCATAAACGTCACAATATAGAGTAAAATGTCACACAGAATAGAGAGTAGTGCAAAAGTGCAAAATTACAGACAAAGCATTGGAGGATTAATGCTGAGTTGAAGCTAAGCCGATTCCAGTAAAGAACTGTTTTGCAATCAATCACCCCCTGATAACAAGGCCCCAAGGTCTATTTATAGTATCCATGTGTGTGATTGAGGCTTAGAGCTTGCAGTCGGGGCCAGTGCCCAAATTCATGCTTACTTCAGAATGTCATGTCACCCCAAATACTATAAAAGTCATATCTGAAGAATCTGAACGTAAGTACATGTTAAATGTTGGCACTGAACCACATTTCAAGCATATTTGCTATACGTGCATTATCCAGCATTATGCAGATATTTCACTTATTCTGGCTCAGTGTTTTGCTGTTTCAAAGCTGTTGCAGAATCTAGGGGCACAATAATGACCAGATGACCCATAAATCACTCAAAAAATGCCAAATAATATGTCAAGAACCCAAGGCCGGCCGCAAATTACATTATCCAAATAACAAATACAATAATACACATTCTACCACAGGAAAGGAACCTTATGAGGTCATATATTGTAACAAGTCATCAGAAATTATCATAAAATATAATTTCTCTTTGCAAAAAATAAATACAAAATAACAAAAATACTAATAATGCTTCCCATTTACCACCCAACCACGGATGCATACAAGTTGAACTCTTTGTAAGCAACACATGCGATCGCGTTCCGCTGCAACAGCGATCCGGAACGAGCGTTCCGAATCATCAGCGTTCCGGACAGCGGAACGCTGTCCGAATTGCTTTTTTCTTTAAATTAATTTTTCTGCATAAAAGTAAAAAAAAACACTAAATGGCCTAAAAAAACGTTAATAGGAGCAGAAAAAAATTACATTCTGTCTAAACAATTTCGGACACCAATAGATCTGTTTTTTTTAAAAAAAAATCAAAAAAAAAAATAAAAAATTAGTGCACGTTCCGTTCCAGGATTGCGTTCCGGATCGGAACGTGCAACTTTACAACAACCAAACTTCATGAAATAAGGGCCCAGATAGTGTTTGCAGCTTTGATTTCATGTTCGTAAATTTATACAATACTGATGCATGGAGTTTTCCGACAACCAAACATCATGAAATTGAGCACTCAGATAAACCTGAACTTATAAGGTAAGTCAAAAATCTCATTCCATCAGCCCCATAGCAGTGTTGCGGCGAAGAAAAACGATCCTTCTGAAATATGATGATTCAGAGCTTAGAAGCCCGTTCCGAGCAAAATGGGTCGGAACGTTTTTTTAAAGAAAAAAATACAGGTATCAAAGTGCCACCTGCTGGCCGCGATCTTCCGTCTTCGCGATCTTCCTTGAGGGACGCTTTATAATGCATTGAGGGATGCTACAGATCAGAAATCGATTTGAAGTGTTATTTTGCAGAAAGGAACGATTTTAACAAACACGCTGATCCTAGAATCGCTATCTTCTCTGACTGCTGCTCATGTTAATCCTTAATCTCCAATGCTTTGTTAAAAACCACGTTATCTATATCCGAGCCAGAATTGCTGTCTGAGCCACGCTATATTTGAGATGGACTCTGTAAGCTTGGAGGGATGGTTTCGGAGAGTCTCAAAACTGTGGATGACGTGACATGGGCCTGAACGAAGCCACTACTCACAGAAGCCTTTATGATGGAAGGAATTTTGCAAACAAGATAACCCGTAGGAGCATAATGCATAGAACTGCGATCAACTATAGAACCAGAACGCAATCCTAAATGGAAGCCAAACGCTTAGTTGCCCGTTCTGTCTATCAACTCTCAGGATATGGTTTTTTTTTTTTCTTTGTAAAAAAAAACATATTTTTTTTTATGTTTTTTGGGAGTCCATTCCGTTCCTTCCAGAACGCATTCCATTCCGGAACGGACAACTAAGATTCAGAGTTGCAGCCAGAGTCCTTTTACAAGAATGATCGTTATCAAGAATGATCTAAAGAACAATCCTTCTTTTACAAGATAGCTATCAAGAACGATCCTTCTTTTCCAAGCACTGGAATAAAGCTTTACTACTGCTTGAAAACGATCATCTTATTGCCATGCTCCGCGCTCAGGAAAATAAAAAAAAAATTAAAAAGAACAACAACGATTCTCTAAATCCTAACCACATCTGCGAATCGCGGTTTGAACTGCGATTCGCGGTTTGGAACTGCAACTTTGCCCCATACATACCTTGGCCTATAATCAACGACATGCCTATTCAATAGTCATGGCTTCTATAAATCAGAGTAAAATCAAGTCCAATGCATATGACATGTTCACAATATTCTTCTAGATGAAGATGTAATCTTTAACTTCATGGGATCAACTGATAGCTTGAAACAATCAGTTCCACAATCTGGAGCTTCCACAACAATGCTACCAGATCCATGGTAGCCTGCCCATAGCACCAATAAGTTCATGAAGCAATGCACCAGGATATGTACAAGACGTTGGGATTTATCACTTCTTTGGTGGTGAAGGGCAGGCACAAATGCTTTCAAATAAATTCGGAGTTCAAAAAATTTCTACAAATAAGCTTAAGTTTTCACACTCTTTTCTAGAATTTGAACAGAATTAGGGTTTTTAGCATCGTTTTTTTTCCAATGAAACGATTCAAATTAAAAAATATAAATATAACATGTATGACAAAGTAGGAACTGATACATACAGGATGTGTGTCCACTGGGGAAACTCTTATATCCTTCTCTAATGACAGGTCTCTCCCCTGTACAGATAACTTCACCTGTATCAACCATATACTTCTGCAAAAAGTTTGTCCATAGATAAGTCACCTTTTTTTTGAAAGTGTACCAAAACAAATGCACCAGACAAACACAGGTGCTCGAACACAAAAACAGGAAGCATATACGGCACAACCACTTGCTCTGCACTTCCAACTTTGATTAGGCAGCACAAAATAAAGTTCAAACTTCAAAGTATGGGTTCATACATCCTTCCCATCTGGGAAACATCTCCAGAAAAAATCTGGTCGTGGGCGGCCAACGGCATCCTTTAATGCATCCGTGATGACAGTTGTCAGTAACACTGAGAAAAGAAGACCTGTAAATCAACAGAGTATGCGACTTAGCAGGAGTTTTCAGATATAGCTTCTTGTGTCTACAAGTACATGCAGCGAGCAAAAGCAGAAATGTCAAAGCCACATACAAACCAAGTAACGCATGGTGCAAGTCACGGATATCCTTCTTCTTCATATAGTACCCACCGATAAAGCAAAGAGGTATAAATACAGCAATTATCTGTCCAGGACATAGTATACAGCAAAGACACGAAGTCAAAACTTTTATAACTGTGGGTCAAGGGTTAGTGTGACGGTTGTCACCTCAGAAAGAAAAATGAATGATGTCACAGCTACAATTCCAGCTTACACAGGTCTAGTTACCAATCACCGACCTCAAAGAACAAGAGTAAATTTCAACAGTGTTGGATATCAGTACAGCTTCAATTCAAATTTCTAAAATCATTACAGAATCATAATTGAAGCCCCCCCACCCCAAACACGGTTTTTCAAGCACTTTGGTGGAAAAAATATTTAGGAGAATCAATAGTGATATTTAGAGGTATGCACAAGACAAGACAGGAGCTACTTAGGCTAAGCTAGGAGATGGTCAAGGTATACATGCTCGCTAAGGCTAATTTCTCCTTGAAGATAGGTTCACTGTCATTGTGTCTTTGACAATTTCACTAGTACTCATATATCGTACCTTCTTTCATTATGAAAATGATCTCATGTATCAGGGCCATTTCTACTTTGTATATTCCCCCATTGAGAAGAGATGTCTTATGAAACTTCAATAACTTAAAGGTGCTGATGTGAAATCTGGCTTGCTTCCTCAGATCTTTATATATGTATAAACAAAATTGATTAGTCTTCTACTAGTTTGCTTAATATTTACAGTGTACATTTCCAAATAACAGAACTGTTAGTCGAGTAAAATTGCATTCACAAAGTTCCAGTGGAAATGGAAGAGAAGTTATCGAGGTTCTAATGTTCATTCAAAGCTTGAAGTGCTTTACATATAGGTATCACGGTTCTAACATTCAAGGCTTGGATTCTTTTATATCCATAAAATGAGTTTTGTATTTGGAGCTCCAAAAACGTCACCATGAAGCAGATACTGCATGAGATCACCAGTCTATCAAAAACAAAAGCATTGCATAATGTGAAAAGACAGGAATAACCCAGCTCCTTATCCTATCACACTTCCATTAAACACAATATGGTATGCCATTCATTCTGAGAAGAAAAGCTATTAAACTAGCAGGTATGATTGCACACATATCCCCTAAACCGTATCTATATAACCCACTACATTCTACCTGAAGCCAGATACTAGAAAGATGGAACTGAAACACAAAATGCAACTATCAGAAGTTTATCCTCCTAATCATATACTTGCTAATATTGTCTAAAGAATATGTAAAACAAACAACCTGATCCCTAATTCCTATATCCTACTAACCTGAGACATAAACCCTAAACCATTTGAGTCATTTTAGTTTTTTTCAAGTTTGAACTTCAACTCTAAGTTGCATCGGAACGGCATTCCAGAGGCATAGTGCTCTGGAACGTCGGAATCCAGAAAAAAAAAAAAAAAAAGCTCTTGCATTGTTAAAATGCATGGTATCCTTATGCCTGGTTCCCTCTTACAACTATGGTGTTGCTCTATGAACTATGTCCATAAAGGAATCAAGTTAATCATTGAACCTTAGACCATAGATTCTAAATATGTTGGCAGAATCGTCATTCACTAGTTTATCCTAGAAGAGATGGATGCTCGAGCATGATGGCAATTCAAAGCTCTTGGAATTGATCTCAATTAGCTCTATCAAAAATTTTGCCAAAATCATGAATCTGTTTTGGTAATCTAGCTCATAAATGTCACTAGTTTGCGCACAGTGAATAGGATTGCTGAAAATTTGTGTAATCATGTGTTACAGGTGATTGCGATAATAGTCACTGTGTCACCTATCTTGCTTCTGCAGATCTTATAGTATTCGCAGTAAAATTGAAGTTTTTAACATGTTCTTACATCTTGATTCCAGAAAGCCTTAAAAAACATGCTCCAACAAATCTTAGCAACTATTTGGGAGAAAACTACTCAATTTGAATCGTTTGAATCTTGTTCAAATCAAATGGAGTCTCGATTCAAATCTTCTGGAATGTTCTAGACCCGGTATGATAAACCTGGAATGTTCTGGAATTTAAATACCTTGTATCAGGTGAATATTCAAAACATTCAAAGAATAAGTGCTTAGAATATGATACCTGATACAAGGTATTTATGGCTTTTTGTCTTTTCTACACCTGAAAAAATTTACAAAGAAAACCCCCAAAACAAAAATTAAAAGGTTCCAGAACGAAATGCATTTATGGCACAACATCATATTGGAGATTTTAGTCTACAAATTAATTTTTGGGTTCTAGTCAAAAAGACAAATGAATATTCAAAATAGTAAACAACATCAAAATAACATCGACTTACAGGCACAGTCCAAGTAGGAACAGTGTTGTTTTGCATCGGATATCGAAGACCGTCCATCATCTCCTTTCCAATAAATCGATGAAATGGCTCAATAATATTCAACACAGCAAAAACGACGACCAAAGCCAACATTGTAAGCCAGTCATTAATGTGAATCTTCACCAACACAACAAAGGCTTGTGTTCCACCGATACCTCGCAAAGGTCTTGCCCATCCACTTGAGCTATTTGTGGACATTGCTACAAAATATATCTCATGAAGTTGCCGCTCTGATTGGAAAACAAGAAACAAAAAGAATAGTGTCAGGGTCAAACGACAAAACATAAAAATCCCATATATATACAATATTGTACATCTTTCACAAATGCTAACCTGATTCTAACATGTACGGTAGCATTCAAACATCTAAAAGTTTGAATCAAAGTTCCAACGTTGGCTAGATTTTCTAAGGTGGTTCTTAGAAATTGACCCACAAAATGGTTAATATGATGAGTACTGGGGGGTTTATACATATCAAAAAATTGAATGAATAATGTAAAAATCATTTGACCTATTGTATATAACAAAAGTCGTTTTCTTTCATGTAGCAAACCTCCTAATAATCTCATAAGGGGCCATAATTCATGAACATTGCCACATTGGACAGCCACCAAGAGACAAGGAAAAAGGCATGCCCCCAAATGTTGGATAAGAAACATTTAAATATGAAACAAACTGTAAGCTTTGCTTAATTGTGAACCTAGGCTCATGGACACATTGGAGTCCTTTGACCTCTTTTTGGGGTTAGGACCCAAAAACGCACATTTGAGACATCAAGGTTTCAAACAGGTTTCAATGCTACCATACAGTATTAACACATAAGGAATCAAGCAGATGAGATTGGTTCATTTTTATCAACACAAAGTTCCTACTTGTATTGAACGAACTCATTCCAATGGAGTACAAATGTAGAGTTAATCATAATACACAGTAACGCACACAAAAAGCACTCTCCCACACCGAGCTCACATAGCAACTGTATTGCTCGAAACTAAAAACATTGTACATAGAGTTTTCACTTTGACTTGACCATCGTGTTTGATGTCTGAAGTTGAGGTTGACCTCATTTATTAAAATATTGAGCATCTGTAAGCTCTATTTGAGTGGATGTTGTTGTAAAGAATATTACTTCTGAAGTATGAAACTTGGGAAGTTATGGAGCCTCCAAAGTTCATGAAGGCAAAATTGGGTTTTGTTATCTGGTTGGCATTGGATTTGAGTTACCTAAAGGTTATGTTATAGAGGAAGAACGGGATCCTATTTGGTCTAAGCAAGTACCTTGGGCACGACAATCTGAAGACAATCTTCTTGGATGGTGTTTTCTTTTGGAGTACTGTAGTTTGTTCCCCATGCTTCGAGAAAGTATTATATTTTTTATGGATTGAGAGATTCTAACTAGCAGTTGAGCAGAGATCTCTTGCTGCTTGGGAATCTATTTTTTGGATGACCTATTCTTTACAGGTAGCTGTAACAAACTCATTGAAAGTGAGAAAAAGTCACTAAGTGCAAAGTTTGAGATGAAGGATCTCGGGGACCTACACTACACCTGGGAATTGAGGTCTGGAGACAAAACATGGACCTTTGATGGGGGTAAAGCAAAATTAAATTTGTCATTTAGGGAAAGTGTTAAAAGTCACTATTTGTCCTTTAATGGAGATTCCTCTGTTGATGCTTTGACTTCGAAGTCGAGGTACCAGAAGGTACACCCTGGACAGCTGTCAGGGGTCATCAGAGTTTATTTTGTCCGTGGGTGGAATCTTCTCCGAAGATAGTACGACGAGTACAGATCTTTCTCCAGGTTTGGATTGCGTGACTTCATCATGTTAATGCCATATTTAATGAAGTTGGGGCAATGTATATGGTTTTGAGGACCCAAGAAGCATTTTTTAACATTTGGTCCATGTACTCAAGTTTGGAGGGGCCCAACCCATAATGGGGGGTCCATGGGGCAAGTGACCATCTTCTCCAATTAGCACTAGGTTGTCCAATGCCAAGTCTTTTCATTTGCTTTTGTAACTCCTATGTAACACATGCCTCTTGGTTGTTGCCTTTTAAATATTCCACATTGGGAACCATTGCCCTTTGGATTTCTCTCTCTCTATTATTATAAATAGGCGCCCTCTTTCTGCTAAAGAGGGGAGGAAGAGCTTGAAGAGGCTGGAGAGACTAGAGAGAGTGGCAATGCCTATGTACATACATTCTTTGGATAGAGATTTGTCTCCATTGATATCCTACTTTGCTTCCACTAGTATGCATAATTTGTGATTGTTCATAGAACATTAATCACTTAATTCATTGTGAATGTTTCCACTTCTAGTTCACATTGAATCCCGACAATCTGCTTCCTGGTGAAAATGTATCTCATGGTACATCTTTCTCCTTGTGTTTGTCACCTGCAACTTCAAGTTATGTGCATTTTACTTTCCAAAGGATCATAGCATCTATAGCCTTGCACGTGATCATCATACCCTAAGAAGATACATTTCAAACCTTTCACATCAAGCTTACCCCTCTCTTCCTCAGGAATGTGTACAAAGGCCTTACATCCAAAGATTCGTAAGTGATTCTCCTTTGGGTTCTTCTTCATGAATGCCTCTTCAGGTGTTATTTTTGGTACTGCAATGGTAGGACTCCTATTCTGGAGATAAATTGCGGTATTGCATGCTTCAGACCAAAACATGCTTCTGACCAAAAGCCCCTTGGTAGTTTCATCTCGACAAGCATAGATCTAGTGCTCTCATAATTGTACAATTCTTGCACTCAGCTACACCATTGAGTTTGGGAGTGTGAGCTTGAGTGAATTGTCTTTTGATTCGACATTGGTCACAACAGTCCTCAAATTCATTGGATTTGTACTCACCTCCATTGTCAGATCTTAGGACCTTTATCTTCCTACTTCTTTGGTTTTCGATCATTGCCTTGAAGCTCTTGAAGGTGGCGAGAGCATCCAATTTCTTCTTTAGAAAGTAGATCCACGTCTTACGAGACATACCATCTATGAAAGTGATGAAAATAATACGCTCCACCTATGGACATTGTCCTCATAGGTCTGCATAAGTCTATGTGGATCAAGTCCAAGACGTTCTTTGCCCTCGCAACACCACCACGCTTGAACTTCTCTCGATGCTGCTTTCCATACAGGCATGATTCGCAGATGGTCTTCAAGTGATCCTCCATCATGGGCAATCCCTTTTACCATTTCCAATTTCCTCATCAAACTGAGGCTTTCCAAGTTCCAATGACCAAGCCTTTTATGCCACAATTCCATTTGGGATAGCATGGACGAGATAAGTCCATGTTGCCCCTTAATTGTAGCATTCAACCTGTACAATTTCGTCTTCAGCTCTCTTGTACCATCTGCAATGACTTTGAGCTTTTGGTTCATGTCTTTTACAAAGCAACGATCATGCGCAAACATTGCTTTCACCTTTTGATCAGTAATGACGCCAACAGAAAGTAGAGCTCTCCTCAAACCTAGAACATACAACCCCCTTGATCGTTTTGCTTTTACCATCAGGTAGCTGAATAGATGCATTGCCTATCCCCCTGATCTTGCATACTTCACCATTGGCCTGTGAGACTGATGTTCCATTATATAGTTTCGTCAAGCTACTAAACCAGTCTTTGTCCCCGTTGAGGCTACTCCCACCTCCTATGCCATGATGCTAGCGCCCCCACCACTCCACCATCATTGATGGGAGGTGTTACACAAACGGTGTAAGCTACGAGATAAAGTATCCATATGAACGAAGATTTGACATTCGAGCAGGCTGAAGATTTTTTACCACATTGGTCCGTTTGGCTGACATGCATATCATGTATCTTGTTATGTTTTATCTCAAGTTATATGCCTTTTGGCATAAATAGGAACGGCTCCTCATCTTGATAGTTCATGATTATGGTTTTTAAGAGCTTCTTAGTAGAAGAATAGGGCAATTTTCTGACATTAAAACTGGTGTTATTAGCTTCATATTGGAGCACTTTCCAATTCAGGTCACAATGGATATATTTACACCTCTCTGAGTTATATAGTATGCTCTATAATACCTAAGCTCAAAAGAACATTAAAATGCACAGAGGCCTTTGATCACCCTTACTTTCATGTATTTTCAATTAGGCATAAAGATTAGTCTATCTAAGCATAAAATTCCAAAACTTAGGAAAACAATCTAAAAATATGATTATTTCCAATTGATTTTTTTAAATCTTCAAGTAGTTCGATTAAAATCCACGAAAAAAATCCAAAACAAGATTCAAATGATAGATAGGGACAACAATATAAAGGTGGGGCATCAACATTCCAAGGTTTTCCAAAAGATTGGCACTTTCGATTTTGGTGCCCAAGTTGTGATGTTCAATTGGTCTTTTCCACTAACGATCTTCCTATAGTAGGTCAAAAAAAGTTCTTTATATCAATCATTGCTTTCAAAGTCCAAAAGTCAAGATTTTCAAATGTTGCCTTCTAAAACAAATTTCACTACAAAAGTTGAAATAATAATATTCCAGCTTCTAGGATTTTTCGTCACTTCCATATAGCGAAGTAAAATTTTCAAGATCGGACTGCATCATTAGAATTTCTTACAATATGTGATGTCAAAATCAGAAATTAGAGAGGATTCAAAATTGCTAACTTGTACGGCTTTTCTCGCACTTTTTCTTACCATAAATTTGAGCAGATTTTCCAGGCCTACAGTGCATCTTTGAAGAGTCTGCTTGTGGATCATAATTTGGATATCTAAAAGTAACAGGAATCCAGATTCAGCATTCAGGCTTAGCCAGCAATTCATCCTTGTTGCTTCTTGGTGCAAAAGGCCTGTTGGTTATCCACAATTTTCAGCATATGTTAATCTCCTTTGAGGAAAGGTTTTGAGTGTCACATTTACAGGTATATATTCTATATTGAAAGACTCGGGCATAATGCTTGACAACTGAAATCATGATCGAAGCTGGGATTATTCGGGTAGCTCTTAAAGGAAGCTTATGGATGGGAGCCCACTAGCAATCCTATTACCTAGAAATTGTGCCCAAATTGCTGCATGCCAGATCCAGAGACTGCATGCTAACAAAAACAATCGAGATGGTATGTATGGATTTTGTTCATCGATTTCGTTTGTCTTGTGTGGTATCAAGGCCAGTCGTGTGGCCTTTACATGCAGAAAAGCAAAAAACTCACCACTGTGAAGCTTAGAAGCCCGTTCCGACCAAAATGGGTTGGAACGTTCCGTACGCTCCGAAACATTCCTGGTCGGAACGATATTCATAATAATTTAATTATTTTAATTATTTATATAAATTAAATGCTTTGTAAAAAGACGTATTTTTTTAATTTTTTTTTTGAGGGCATCGTTCCGGAATGGAACGCGTTCTGGAACGCTGGAAAAACGCGTTCCGTTCCAGAACAGGCAACTAAGCTGTGAAGTAATGCAATGATGGATATGTGGTTTCATTGATGTTGAACATGGTTAGCAGAGATAATCGAGCTGCTTAATTGATTGACCCATATTCCCGAAATTTTTTACAAACCATGCCCTAATGCATGCCTCCAACGCTTGCTGCATTTGCATGTTCTTTGTCTTACATAAACGCCTAAAAGGTCAAGCAGAAACGACTAGAAGCTCAACTTCCTGGATGCTGGTGCAATCCTGAGCACTATTGTGTTCATTGCATGAATAGAGCAATTTACATAAAGTTCAATAACCAAATCATTTATTTTAAAGAGGGCTGATAACGTTTCGTATCGAGCTAGTTGCTTCCAAGCAGGTCATGCTTGGGCAGACATCCTATGCTTGGTTTCACTTTGTAAAGTATCAATCCAGAACTGGTAAGTGCATGTGTAGTCCTATCTAGAAACAACACATTCAATACATGCAGTTGCTATGAGAGCTATTAATGTTTGCAGCTTGCTAGAGAAAAACTTGTGTATTGCAAATCATACTTACTAAAAGACAGTGCGTTAGGAGTTCATACAAAGGTAGATAACAGTGGAAACAAATGAGAATGAGTGTAGGGATAATGGTTTAGGATTTAGATTTTAGGTATTAGGGTTCAAGGTTCAAGGTTTTAGATTTTAGTTCAAGGTTTAGGATGTAAAGTTTTATCATTGGCAGAGTATTTTAAAAGGTTGCATTTCTTCATAATCCCATTTCCATGTAGGTACTTGCTAACTACATTGTCAATCTGAGAAGCCTTCCACTATGGCCGAGGGAACAACTTACAAGAATGAAATCCACCACAAATTTATGTTCACGCAATAACAGACCCTCAATCTAATATTGATGCAAGAATAGCCAGATGAACAAAACCAAAACTCAGGATTTTTCAGCAGGTGCCACTAGCTTCCATTGTCTTCTAACGTTCACAGACCCCAACCATTTAACAAACGTACTTATCTGCTCCTAGTTGTATAAGGTTCTCATTGTTGTTTCTGTAAAGATCTTCGCTTTGCTCCCAGCAAGTTTGATAAGAACCTTGGGAAATCAAGAATACTGCTATTTGGCACTTCTTCCACTGTGTCTCACTGTTTTGACTAGAACAATTAAATTTCAAAAATCACTTTCCTCAAGCCAACACATTGAACATTTGTCGATCTCCAAAATCAAAACCGAAAATGTGTAGTCCCAGCAGGTATCACTAGGTCATCTTAATTTTGATTGCGACCTTTTACTATCACCAAGCCAGCTTATTATTTTACAAATTGCCCAAAACTCTCTTTACAAGGGTTATGAGCTTGATGTGAGTTGCAGTTTTGATTTAGATCTGTATCTCACAAAGCTAAAAATACTGCAGTATGTTATGGTCATGTTTATTGTATTGTCTAAAATAAAAAGACTTTTCCTTCATGACCCAATCAAAATAAAATCGAATTACGAGTAGAATCCAATTGTTGTGTTGTGGCAATTGCTCCATAACTCAGTAAAACTAGCATAAAACTTTATTTTCCTCATAATAAACAGAAACTACCATGATACATCACTCACAACACAATAAAAATAGCATAGATTTTTATTGAAATTCTGTTCATAGCATACATAAACACCATAACACAAATGAAATAACATAGTTCATAACAAAATAAAATTACTACAATACAACAAAATATGCTTTTACATTTGACTATTCTAAGCGCGGAGAGCTGTACCCTTTCTACAGAAAGAAAATAAATGCTTCCTTCCAACATCACAAGAGGCACAGGACGAAGGGCGAAAGAGCGTGCATCAATGGATGACTAATATGGAAGGCTTCCAGGGTTTTAACCTTTTCATGCACAACGCCATCTGTACTGATTTTATATCACGCAACAACAACCGACAGAGGAGGCAACTGAGCATCATATCATGATGCTTAATCTCTTCTGCTGCTGCTGCTGCTTCTGTTTCTGCTTATGCTTCTTGCTTCTGCTTCTTATCATGTTGGGTGGCGCATGACCATCACGTAACGGATTTTTCGTGACTATTGTGCCCATTTCTGAACAAATTAAAAAGCAGAATAATAGTCATCCGTTTTTCAAAAAAAAAAATTAGTGCAGATTTTGCCTGCCGTCTGCCACGTGGCAGCATTGGATTGGTCTTAAATTTTTTAGTGCTGATTTTGCTTGCACCTGCCACGTGGCAGCTAAGGATTGGTTTAAAAAGGGTCCAAAAATTCATTACTCAATGGAAGGGGCCCGGCAGAGGCCATTCTGCCCGATTCGGATTTCTAAAAAAATTTAGGCTCGGCCCAGAGTAGGCTCGGCCCTTCCATAATACGATCCATGCAGGCGAGAGAAAGCCAGGTTAGGGTTTCACGCATCATTTTGTGTTTCTTGGTTCATAATAATAATGCAAACGTAAATAAAAAAAGGAATAATAAGCATGTCATTAATATAAATAATGATAGTAGTAGTGAATTGTTTTATCTCATGTACAAGGAGGAAGGTGTGCGATACCACCATACTCCATGATACCACCATACTCCATGCAGTTATGCTCCATGGACCATTTCGGAACGTTAGCATTCTTGATAGTGGAATGTTGTTCTGAATGCTATTTTTTTTATTTTACAAATTTTAATGAAACCCTTAATACTTAAAAGAGAAACCTGAATAGGAGTAGGAAAAAATTTTAGAGACTGCCTAAAAATTTGACTCTAAAATAAACCAAAAAAACAATATAACTAATTTTCATTATAAAATTCCAAAAAAAAATAGGTGCATGTTCTGGGAAACCCTAATGCGTTCTGAATGCATTTCGGAACCTGATTCGAAACGCCGTTCCAAAATAGGATATTCTACACAATGTAGAGACCAATCTCCCCCGTCGCCAAAACGAGGTATGTACATCAACTACTAAAATGGTAAAGTGGTCAGCTATCTATAGTTGTAGTAGGACGAATTTGCAAGGTTCTAGAAGTAGGGCTAAGCCCTAAATCTCCACCATCCATCAAATCAATGGTCTAGATTGACTGGCTTGACAATGACCGCATAGTCTTATGAAATATGTATATAAAACAATATAAGGATGTCATTTGGACCAACTTGGCCCCCTCCACATAATTCTCACACATGTGGCCTCCACTTTGACTGTCAGTCAAACTATTTGAAGTTTTCGTATTTAGACCTCAAGTTGATATTTGCCAATTTGGACTATTTTTTCACAGTCAGGCGACTAATTTTCACACAATATTTAATATGGGACCTCGGTGCAACCCTAACAAATCACGCACAAGGTCTCTATGCTTTCTTAATGAGAAAATGTTGGAATTATCTTTGGAAATGTTCTAGGAGCAAAATAGGGCCTTGAGATCACCCACATATCAAAAGTTGTCAGCAATCACATGCATCCCATGGTAGAGGTCGCTAGAGAGGTGGCGGGTGGCTAGGTAGTTGGAAATGGGAATCCAAGTTTTGGGAGACACTTGTGGTGGCAAGTGGCTATGCCGCTAGGAATGGAATCCCAACATGTGGCTTGCATAGTCATGTCACTAGTTTTGACCGTTTCTAGCCAACTTGTTTGACAAATGATAAAGCTTTTTGGATTATTGATCTCTTCTAAGAATCGATCATGTTGTCATAAGCATGTTGTCATAAGATCTTTTAATATTAGATAGCGATAACAAATGGACTCTTTTGTAAGCTTGCCAGTTGATCATGACCTATATTTATGTTTTGATTTGTAAGTTGGTCATTTTGATAAGTATGTTGACATTTGGATGTCGTTTTAAATCGTTGGTGCCTATAATAAGTTCATATCATATTGATCGATGTAGTTTCATTGAGAGAGATTTCAGCTTGAGAACCTTCTCCCTAGTAGATCGAATTTGTTCTTCTTCAAAAAAGTCCATCCACCAATGTTGATCAAATTCATCAAAAAATTGATAAGTTACTTGAATGCTTGATTTCAGAAAGTTTAATAAGACAAATGGATCAACCTCATGATGTGCTCTTTGAGCCGTCTGTTCTTCTAAGATGCAAAAATTGGACACCTTCAAGAGGTAACCATAATGTTGAATTTGAACATTGTTTGTCCCACAACAATGTAATTCCAGTTTCATTACATTCAATTTTGAACTAGAGTGAAAGCTAATGTCACCTATATTTGCTACGCAACACTCGATCTCATTGGACATCATAAAATAATCTCAAAAATCATATTTACGTTGAATTAACAACACAATGTGTTTTGGCGCATATAATTCCTCAACAGTTCTTTGAAGCACTAGTAAAGAAAACACATTCTTGCATCCAAGACTTTTAAAAAAATGCTAAATGTATCATCAATTTGATCATGGGTGTGGTCAACCAACAAGAATCGTATCTTTATTTTTTTCAAAGTCGTTTTGTCCACCAACATTGACAAATATGCTAGCACAGTCTAGTTCTTATTTTCTCTAATCGTATTTTCAAAATACAGAGTCTTAGGAAGATTCTCACCAAATTTAGATATTATCTTATGTACGATGGTGATTGTCATGTTTGGATCAAAGTGTCGTTGAAGACAATTGCACCAACTAAATGAACCTAAATAAAATCGATCTCATTCAAATTTTTTTACACCTTGACAAAATGAGCTAGAGAAATTTTCTTATAATGTTTTGTCGAGTTCTCGTCTCTCAATTGTATGTTGATCTCTATGATTTGAAGTGCTTTCACAACATTCACTAGAAACAACAAATCAAATAAGTTAAATAACATAATATTCATTTCCAATAAAATAACTTGAATTAAAAACACTTGTTTAATTGATTATTATATTTTTCATCAAGAGCCTTTGCAAGTTGTTGAGCAAATTTCAAAAACTCACAAGTAGAATATAATGTCATTCTTGATTTATTGAGAATCTTCAGTAGACCAAAATATCTCTTCAAAATCATGAAAAAATCAAAATAACTTTCATATTGAACATTTTTTTTTGCTTTGGAGAAGTCCTTGTACATAAGAAAAAATTCAATTTTGTAAAATTGTCAAGAAGGTGAAATCATTTTTTCCATGCACGTCTACAAATTGCTTTAACCAAGCTGTTGCATTTAAAGCATCTAGAGACACATTTCGTCCTTGTAGAGACCCATGTGATGTCGAATCTTTTTGCAACTTTACATGCCATCATTGAAATCTATAATTTTTTATTGCATTAATGACCTTGTAAGCTTACAAAAAACTTTTATTGTATTCAAAAAATAGGAATACATTTTTTGTCCTACCTAACAATCGCACATAGATAAACAATTTTGTCATCCTTGCTTCGTAAAAACAAATTCGATTACAATTCCTCAGTTTCTTGAAACTCAGTTTCTATAAACAAGAAAATGAGCAACAAATTATGTTTCGTACCTTGTGAATTTCAAAGCTTCGTAAGCAATTGCTTTTTGACAATTGATCAAAAGTTTTTTGGACTTAGAGTCCATCTTGTATTTTTCTTTCAATTTTTGCTCTCATTTATATATTGACCTTGTTACACCTATGGTTGTTGGCATTGATTAAGAACCATATACTTCATGTGAAGATTCATAAACTTCATGTCCTCAAACTTCAGTGTCAACATCCTAATCATCATCCATTTACATGTTGAACATTGTCAAAAGTGATTGGAACATCACGAGATATAGATCTTTTAGATTTTGACTAATGAGGATTTTTACTTAAAGAAAAGCTCACTCGTCGAGAATTTTTAGGTTTGCAAAGATCCATGGATTTGCTAGAATTAGTCACAAAGTGTGTTTCTTCTTTTGAATCCATATCAAATTATTAGTCACGAATGTTTCGCGAAGAGCTAGATTGAGCTTCAACTGATAATCAGTCGCGAATTATTCGTAAATAGATTACCAAATTGATCAACTAGAAAAGTCAGACAGAATGAATAATGATAAGCATAACAATATTGACACACGTAGAACACTATGTTCATATCGATAATGTGGTAGAGCACAAGACAATAGCGGGCGAAACCGCATGCTCTACGAAGCTAATTCAATCTGTAAAGGAATGAAAACCTTATTACTGACAAATAAAGAATCAATGCATAGAGCATCTACTTTTGTCTATCTCGGATAAGCTTCTAATGTTGAATTTACACACTTGATCTTCAATCGTCAACCTAAATACTCAAATGGTATCGAGTATATATACACAATATCACATGTATGCAGATGAAGAAAGTGCAAAGTGGATGTGCTGTCTGTAGGAGATCGTGGGTGGCCGCAATCATTGTCCAATTAGTTAGCGCAGCTGCATGGGGTGAGCGTGAAAAGGGTGCGACGTCAGTCAGTGCTGAAGTGATCTCCCTGTATCGTTGCTAGTAGTAAGCTAGAGACGGCCGGTTGCTGAGGTAATAACTTCTCTTCTTTCTGTCATTTCTTCGTTTTGCACATCGATTAGGATTTGTAAAAATTCAATTTTTTGACTGGTAAATCACCCTTTGTGCCACTGTTTGTCCTTCCTTTTCTTCGAAACCTGAAAACCTTCTTTTCTTTCTTGTTCCTGAGTCGGAAACGACTGAGTTCGGATTATTAAGATTGAAATTGCCGGTCCTTTTTTTACTTGTATTTTGGAAGTACTTATCTTGGAGGGTAGAGAAGCTGGGTCTTTTTAGAAGGCGTTCTATCTCATAGATATTTTTGACATCTCCCATGTGTGTTAAAAGTTTGGCAAAGGAGTCTTTTGCGAGTTATATGGAAGCACCAATCATGTATTGGCAGATAAACAGAAAAGTCAGGTGTGCTTTCACGACATCTCTAGCAGGTTTATTTAGCCACATGAAGAAGGCATTCATCTGATTTTGGAGAGAGGCACCAGGAAAGAATTTGCCTAAGTTATTCATCATAAACCAAATTGCATTGTCAAACCAAATGATAGAAGAGTAAAATATAGCTGAAAAGTAAAATACAGTACTGAAAAAATACCATAAAGCATAACCACTTTCAAGACGTCTAGCTGATACCTGCCACCATTCCACAACACAAAATCACACAAGTTAGTATAGTGGGGAAGACATGTGTCATAGATGAGCATCAGTTGTTATCCATGTCCAAAAGAAGCAATACCACTTAGCAACATAATAGCATTTTTAAATCATATTCATGTCTTCTCAAACAATAGAAAGGCTTTTAGCGATAGGCCAAGCCCTAATATTACCGAATGAGGGCTTGTGCCATGCTGAGGGCAGTTGGTCCATATCTTATTAATAATTTATGTTTCAAGCAAAGTATGAAGAGTTTTAACCGTATACATTTTAACTAGCTAAAAGACCTGGTGTGGGTGTGTTGATGTTAGGGCAAATCCATGTCGTTCTAACCCATGTGAGCCTTGTTGAACAAGACAAGTCACACACTACTATCCATACTTCTGAGCATATCCATGCTTTCTAGTCGTATCTCACCAGAAGTCTAATATGACACCTACAAGGGTAGCAATTAATTAATACCATGGTTGAAAATGTGCAAACAAGGAAGGTATTAGGGCATATATGTGCCATGCTAATCCTTATACCTGTTTTGCATATGCAGAAAACCGGTATCATATCGCTATATTTAGTTTTGAGCAAGTCCATGTTATATAGAATGTAAATTTCAACATATGGTATATAGGACTTCATTTTGGACAGGTTTGGTCTAATGCTTATGAGGGATTTCCAAGAAATCTTTACTGGGTATTAGTATCTTGAAACCCTAGTTTGGATCTAGGTACGAACTATTCAAGAATGTGAATGAGTTGTTACATTAGTTTGTAAAAATAATCGAAGACATAAAAGTCACCTTTAAGCTTGAGTGTTGTTATTTATGAATCATATAACGACGATAACATTTGTAAGTATAACAGATTAACCATATTCTGAGTATATATCATTAAAGGCATGTAATCAAGACCATGTCTTTGATGTATGTGGTCTGTGTATACCCCAGAAATCGTAGTGGAAAGTCATACTTGGATGATTGTAGACGTAGTTTTTTGAGAGGATGTCATGCTTTTCCCTTGAGTAGTTTGCTTTCCTTGAAAAACATCGTACATATAGTTTTTGTCATTTAGCATCACTACGGATGTGTATATCACTTGAAAAGACATGCTAAAGTGGTGGAAGAGACCAATATAGCATAAAGTGTATGATAGGTTGTTGTCCACACAATAGTAAATCTTATTAACATAGCCTCAAAGCAAGCATGTTTTAGAGTTACAGAAATGATTATAAGCTTCCAACACTCCATCACTGGATCCAAGATAGGCAAATCAAAGTTTTCTCTTTAAAAAAAAAGTTGTAGGAGCTCGCTGTCTCACTGTGGACAGTGACCATCATCATAAGTTTAAAACATCATTACTATTCATCATGAGTGTAAGCTACCAATGAGAAAAGGTGCTTATGTTAGCATCACTGCCTGGTAGGCAAACAACATAAAACCAGAATCAACCAAAATGTATTGTGGTCCATCATTGCTAGAAAAGCATACAAAACCATTATCTATAATGGAAAAGGTATAGATTTGTCCATCGTTGCCCATGAGGCGAAAAAGACCATGGTCTAACCAAAGGTAACTCTACTACATGCACATGCAGGTCTGTATGGAATTATAATTTATCGATAGTGGATATATGAATTCATGAGTGAAAATGCACTATACTTGCACTCATTTATTGGAGGGCATGGAAATTTAATGTTGTTAATCTTAGATCAATGTATGGATGAAGTATTGAGAGTCCTCATGAGTAATCTAGTGCTAGGACAAGGCGTCTTGTATGGTTGTCACTGAATGCTCTAAAACAAGTGAGAATTCATCTTCTAAAATTCCTCACTTAATTGTTTTTCAAGAGTCAATTCCAAATGAGTCTCAACTTATTATTGTTGATGAAGTGGGGTCAAAATCTTTTACCTGTGCTTCATTCGATATTCTCAAGTAACTATTTTTCAAGAAATGACTCTTGTAATGTAAGATGTTAAGACAATTAGTTCTTTTTCTTTTTCATAGGATATTCTGACAATAGATATTAAACACTGTTCTCCTAAATTGACAAATTACTCTTCTGATGCTTTGTGGATTTGAATTCCCAGACAAAAGTGAGCTTCGTCCAGATCAGTCATGTCAAATTCTGAGAACAACATCTATTTTGAATCCTTAACCATGTTGGTATCGTTGCTGAAGAGCAACGTATCATCCACGTACAAGGTGATGATAATGAAGGATTGCTACACTGACTTTGAATAAACGTTGCAATCAGTAGTGCTTGGTTTGAATCCTTGTTCAATGAGGAATGTGTTGATCCTCTGAAACCAAGCCATGGCAGACTGTTTCAAGCCGTACAGTGCTTTGTGGAGTTTACAGACACGATTCTTCATGCCTTCCAGAACGTATTCTTCGGGCTGGATCATGTAGATATCTTCTTGTATAACTCCATTCAGATAAGCCGTTTGTACATCAAGTTGATGTACTTCAAGGTCGGCAGCTGCAGCATAAGACAAGAGCATTCAGATCGACGAATGTTTGACGACTGGACTAAAAGTCTCACTGTAGTCGACATTCGGGATCTGGGTGTGCACATTCACAAAGACTCCTATTTTTCCTCTCGGCCACCCCATTTTGTTGGGGGGTGTAAGGACAAGTGAGTTCTCTCTTAATGCCATTGATCTCGCAAAAGTCTCTCATCTTGTTGGAGATATACTCTCCTCCATTATCACATCTTAGAACTTTAATGCAAGAAATAAGTTGCTTTTCCACTTTTGACTTAAACTTTACAAAAGCTTCATATACAAGGCTTTTCTTAGGCAATAATTCAATCCAACTATATCTAGTACAATCATCAATAAAAGTCACATACATTAAAGCTCCTCCATTACTTTCCTGAGAAAAAGTATGTACATCCGAATGGATAAGATCTAAAGGTGAGGTAGATCTTGTTAAAGATTTCTTGTAGGAAGTCTTGTGTGACTTTGCAAGGCCACATGCCTCACACACTTTGCCACACTTCTTGAAAGCTTTTGGTAGGCCGAGAGCTAGCTCCTTTGATGCCATGGATTCCATTGATTGAAGATTAGGATGGCCCAATCTTTTGTGCCAAAGCTCCATTTGAGTCAACTCCTCCCTAATCATATTCACATTTTCAATAGCCACATTAGCATCTAACTTGAAAAGCCTTCCTTGCTTAATGCCACTAGCTATGCACTTATTATTTTTCAAGATGGAACACACTCCATTCTTGAAATGTACATCTAGTCCATTGTCCATTAATTGACCAACACTAAGCAAGTTTTTTGTAATGGATGGAACATACAAAAGATCTATCCTTTTAGATGATCCTAAGCATAATGGAATAGATCCTATGCCATCTATCTTGCATTCTTGATCACTAGATGTGTAGATTGATTTCTTAGAATCATTGCAAGAAAGTAGATAAGAGAAATAATGCTTGTTGAATGACATGTGGGAACTAGCCCCACTATCAATTCACCATGTCTCTTGGCTTGATGTTGGTATAGGTGCTACCATCAAGGATGTGTTGAAGCCATCTTCTTTCTCCTCCCCTTGTGCAAGATTGCCTTGATCTTCATTCCCTTGTGCATTCTTCTTCTTATAGCATTCGGAAGCAAAGTGTCCTTTCTTCCCACAAAAGAAACAATTCAACTTTGCTTTGTTCTTTTGCTTCCCTTTGGAGGTAGATGCTCCATCCTTTGCCTTGGCCTCCTTGCCTTGGATCTTCTTGAAAGGATGAGACTTCTTCTTGCCTTTAGATGTGAAGTTTGCTTTCTCATCACCATTATGTAGTGATAAGGACCCCATTCTTGTTTTGAGGTGTAGAATCCTACTCTCCTCGACAACAAGAACATTATGCAATTTTTCAATTGATGGAAGTTGGTCTTGAATAGCAAAAGATTGAACTAGATTAGAGAACTCATCTCCTAATCCATTCAAGATTACTTGTACTAGTTCATTATCTTGGATCTTCTCTCCTATAGATCCAATTCTTTGTTCAAGGATTTTATCCTTAGGACATACTCTTGTCCATTTTCTCCACTTCCCCTCATGCTTTGCAAGATCAAGTTTCTTAGCATAAGCACTCTTGAAGTGTTATTGGATTCATAAATGTTCTTTAGTGAATCCCAAGCCACTTTTGATGTGGTACAAGAAGCCACCTCCTTCAAGAGGTCATTGCTTACATTTAACTTCAAGCAGTGTAGAGCTAATCTAACCCTCTTCTTGTATTTTAGTTATTCTTAGGGAGCTTGAGGCTCTTCCTCAACTCCTAAGACAATATCAAAGAGATCATGAACCACTAGTAGTGATTCCATTCTTACTTTCCAAATGGAATAGTTTGTGGAAGTTAGTTTCTCACTAGATTCTAACATATATCCACCCATTTTGAATGAAAGCCTATGAGATACACAAAGTTCTCTTGATAAGGTGTGATCTAAGATAGATTTCTAGCTTTCAAGAAGCTTTTGATCTCGGCCCAATCAATCCTAGTTCAACTTGGATGATGGTATAATAGATCAACTACAAATATCCTAGCAATTCACTCCTCAAAGAAATTGATTCTAGTTCAAATTGGTTTGATATTCCACACACACTTAAGATCTGAACAAATCAACCTTAAAGATCTGATCTAATGCTTCAAAATGAATCACTTCAATGACTCAAATCACTATTTGATCATTAGCATTCAATAGATTGAACTAGACCTAGACAATGCACTAAAAACCTTGAATTTTGGACTAGTATGCACTTTTTTGGATCAAAAACACTTGTGGAAGTTACTTTGAAGGTTGTTGTATGGTTTCACACGTGTGGATAGTACTTCAGCATCCCACAAATCGATCTTGACCAAAAACAATGATGTTACTTCTCTCTTTGAACTCGCCCTCTCAATTAGAACTCAAAAACAACAAATTGTCAATGATTTCTCAAGTACTATTAATCATTTAGATCACTCTTAGACTTGGCTCTGATACCATGTCAATTTTCAGAGAAAATGGACAAATATTGATTGTACTATCAATCATTAAGAGTTATTAATTGCTTAATCCAAAGATCTATCAAGTTCTAGATCTTAGATCTTGATCTAGATGCTTTACACTATGATTTAAGCAAGAGCAATGGATCAAATGATCAAACACATGGATGGGCGGCCTCACACGTGTGGAGGACAATAACTGTACGGCCTGTTTACAGAGAGTAAAGTACATTAACTTACAAATGCATTTCATTCATCAAAACTCAAGACAAATGTGGAAATCTCAACAAAACTAGAATTTGCCAATGTCACATCAACTTGTTATTGATTTGGTTGATCTCTTTAAAGATCAAGTATATCCACGAGTTGTGTACTGTCCAGCAGGCCTTCACACATGTGAAGAGTGCTTAGTCATCCAGATCCACCAATGGGAGCCATATGTGCTCATTTCCCAAAGTTGACTATTCTCTTTGGCTAGAAAACAAAAAGCTAGTCTTCCACATTTATAGGAATATTCTCTATGAAATAGGATCTAATGGAATCTTCCTATCTTATCTTCTATAAGCTTATCCACACGTGTGAATGGTATCTTGACATGTGTGAGTAATAACTCATTCACATGGAAGTCCAATCTATTTACAAAAATTTTGACCAATTTGACCATTTTCAAGATTCTACTCAAAGGTCAATTTCACACTAGTGTAGATCAAGCTAAAACCAATCTAACTTCATAAAAATGACTTATGTACATTCTTTCACATGTGGGAACAGACTCCACACGTGTGAGATCCTATCAAGCTCAAATAACTTGAGATCTACAAGATACAACAAGCTAGAAGTGATATTTTAACAATAATTTTGGCTTCCAACTGGAAGAGATTGTGCTCAGAGATGAGTTAATATATTGGCAATTTAGCGCTTTGCGAAAATTTCATACGTCAAGGCCACAAGTAGGTCTCATGAATTTTGTCTCATATTTGTCTCTTGTTAGAGATATGGATGTGCTCAACAGAAAAATCCGAAGCAACAAGAGGAAAAACTGGTAAACAAGGATATATGTGATTATCATCTAGAGGAGGTCATAGAAAAAGACGAATCCATGCATTCAAGTAAGTTATAGCTTATTTGGTATTGAATATTGCTTGAACTTTTTGATTAATTCATAATCACTAGTTTTGTTATTTATTCATTTCAACTTTCTGTTGATTTGCTTATTATACTGATGTGAATACTATGAGTGTCCTAATTTCTACTGACATTTTCATGAACATTATGTTTGCAATGCAGATCAACATTGGTTGTTGAAGACCATTTGGCCGATGAGATTTCGATTGGAAACTCACTAGGCTATGTCTTGACTTCTAAATCTATGAAATCAATGTTAAACAATAATAAAATGAAAAAGATTAAGGCTTCAGTTACTGATAGCATTATGAATGAAGTTGAAAAAATATTAGACACTACATTGCTTCAGGGGGCATGTGATTAGCATCAGTAGAGAAGCATATGCAACAATGTTTAAGATGATAAAGGAGGCATTTGCACAGGTAAATATTAAAAAGTTTCCAATCCCGCGACCATTTCATCTTTTAAAAAAATGAGCCATGTTAAACCAAGGTATGCAGACAATAGTTGGTAATCCATCTCATAACAATGAAGTGTATTGCTCGAAAGGAGAAAGTCTAGCATATAACAATTCCAGCAACTTATTTATTGACATTAATCAGTTACTACATTTTTTTACGGTATTACAAATGAGAATGTCAATAACAAGTTGATAGTTGTTCTCAAGTTAGATGAGTCTGAAATTATAAAAGGACAAAAAATGGAAAGAGTCAGTCTCATGATCATGAATGGAGCACTTTCAAATTCAGAAGACTCAGAAGGCCTCAATTTCAGTGTTCAATCAGAAAATGATATCTAGTGGTTGGCAGCATTTCAAGTATAGCAGTTTCTTCGCATAATCAATAGGGATAATATGGATTTCATTTGGAAAATCTTCTCTATGTTAATATTATGAGGCTAATCACATTTTTGTATGTGATGAAAGAAGACCATGACATTCTCTCATGGATATTTAATAGAACGTCATATCCTGCCACCATAAAAAATCACATGGAGGGAGTTCCACTCAATATTCTTGGAATTGGCACTTTCAACATTGAATGGCATTTAGCAGGAGATCTGAAGACATTAAAATGTATGTTCAATGTATCCCATGGCGCTAAGTCTAAACACCCTTGTTTGTACTGCATGAAGACAACAAAAGACATGACAAGGAGTACATAAATATCAAGAGATCGAGAAGATCCTAATTGGAAACCTGTACTACCGATTCCTCTTCAAAATGTTCAAATCTGTACATTGCATGCGGAGGTGCGTATTATAGAAAAATAATATATCTTCACATCTTGTTTGCATGGAATTCCGAGTCAGAGGCAGATGCGAAGGAAGCTATTTCCAGATTAGAGGATGTGTTGTCTAAAGTAGGCTTACATAAAGGCCACGTTAAAATAAAAAAAGATGACAAGCTATCAGGTAAACCAAGAAATATTCCAAGCAAGCCGAGCATTGAAGGATCCAAAGCTCGAAGATTTTTATCAAATTATTCTGGCAAACAATCCAAAATTCAATACTCGGTTTGGAAAGAGATTATTGCAACAACTCAAGATTTTGAAGAAGAAGGTTCTACTCGTATACACAAGGTAGCTGTTGACAGATCCTCTGCTTGGGAGGATCTATTTACTGATTCTTTGCTTACTTCTTAGTTTCAGAACCATTTCCTGTCTGTTACCAGGCTCGTTTGGGCATTACTTGGCTGTTTTTTTATTTGTTACAATGCCCAGGCCAGGCAGAAACGAACTAAATATCTTTGTAGTATGGTCTTGCCTGTCAGAGGACAACTCAAGGTCGTTCTCTCTTGAAAGCACTCACACTCAAACAGAGATGCAAGCCATGAACATTCATTTACAGATCAACATGTAGCCCAAATGAACATTCAATATTTTCTACAGCTACCTACTCTAAAAATGAATCAGATCCTACACATTACTAAAACTGAGCTACAACTGGATTAATCCACAAAGCTGAAACAAGAACTAATTATCTACAACATTTTAGAAGTCCAAAAATCAAGAAACCAACCAGTCTTTTGATTCTTGGACATCCCAAGAAAATCAAGAACTAGAATGTTGGAAGATATGCAAGATTTATACCACATTTCTAGCCTATTTAGTTTATTTGAATGCTGGTTCCTACATTAATCCACAAACAAGAAATGAAAACTAATCCACAACTAGGAAAGCAAGAAAACTAATCCACTCTAAAGTCTACAACCACACACAATATGAATGGAAGGGCATGATTATAGGGGCATCACTCAAGAAAACCATCATGATCAAGGAGCTTAGTGTAGCATCAAACTCATGGAAAATTTCTTATTAAGCATGGAGTGGATACAATGCAAAAAGCTCCTCTTCTCAAAGAGGGAGTATCTTAAATAAGCAAGAGAGCTCCTTAGGTGGCATCCTAGTGGCATTTCCACATTTCACAAATTACAAGTGGAATAATGCTCTCCATTAGAGGTCACCATCAAAAGATGGCTCACTCTACTTTCTTTAAGAGGGGTCTACTTGCATTTATTACATTAGCCTAGAAATACTAGTTCCTACATGTCCGAGATTCACCAGAGGCTTACACAGTTCCTACTTGACAGTATTAACTAGTATTCCTTGGCTCTCATACTCAGCTCTTAGTCTTCATTAGTCTCGTCTTCTCAGAGACCTCCTCGATCTAAGGTGAGAGGTGCTCTGTCCGAGTATCTTGGGGATTCGTCAGAATCAGCCAACAATAGAAGTTTGGAAAAAATCAGACAACATGGTGAAATACTTGAGAAAAGATAAATTTTCAAATACTGATGTACAAATGATACAGAAAACAACCAGTGAATTTGTGAATGCAGTTCGAAGTGCATGGGGTGTTGATCATATAACACATTATATGGTAAGATTTCAATGTTACACTACTATAGACAAATATGTGCAATTAAATAAGATACTTTTGGTACTGATTTAAATATTGACTTTATGCAATGCAGCACATATTACGGCATCATTCAACATTCTTTGCAAGAAATAGTGGAAGTCTTAGCATATGGTCATCGCAAGGTGGCAAGCAAGAGCAACATTTCATAAAAGTACACAACATGGCGGGACTAGCACAAAGAACAGCTATATATTGCAACTTTTCCAATGGTTTTACAGAAGAATCCAAATTCGTCATAATACAAAATCGATGGATTATAAAAAATTTCAAAAAGCATGCAAATTTATACAAGCCAATAGGTAATAGACACACAGTAAAATTTCGTATATTAAATGAAAATTTTTAAAAAGTACAATTCAGCAGTATCTACTCTGCTTCCGATACTTTCTCTAATGAAAGTTGCAACTTAGAATCATGCAACAATTTTCTTCTTTCGTATGGATCCAACAACTCATAGTTTTCATGCTTACTCAGATCAACGTAAGCAACATACAATGCAAAATGAGATGATCTGAGCATGGAATTCATTGGTCCATATTCTAAAATTTTAAGTGCAATAGTTTTCTTTACAAAAATTATTTTATGCACCTTATTAAAATTATGTCCTCTCAAGAAAATGAGACAGTGTCTTGATTGCCATAATCATTGTCTCACCATGTTGATGAAACTTTGAATGGACAACACTTATCTCATTATTCTTGAAGAACTTCAAATAATGCACCAGTGCATGATCTCTTGAAAATTCTCCTACCAAAGACCTCTGCTCTCCTCGACGAATTGCAAAATCATCAAGAAAAATTGTTTTCTAAAATGAAAAAAATCCAAAGTAAGCTCTAGTATATAATCTGACATAACAAATCTACTAGTCCATAATAAGATACAAAACTTATGCATTTAGCATTGTCTTCCTTGATTGTTGTCTCTCCATCGTCCACCTCTCGATGTCAATATAGTTGGTGAATAGACAATTGGTTTTGAAAAACTAGGCTGACTTTGAATTATGAGAAACTCCTCTTTAGAAGGTAGATCATCGTCTTTATTGCACATTTTTCCACATCCATTTTTAAGCAATCTTATTTAATCTGTAGCTAGCTAAGTAAGATCACTGCACAAAGTGCACCACTACTGTGAACCATTCTTGGGCACAGGATTGTGATATGATCGTTGTATTCATGACAACTTAATTCAAATTCTCTATTTTCTTATGTATTGCACTACGAATGCTTTTTGATAATTTTCTCACTCAATTCGGAATGTCTAATCTCGAAGGAAGCATGGTTGTCTCAGATGCCTAATTGCTTCACTCCCTTCATGGTTGTCTCTGACACCTACCAAGACATTCCTCCATTCGATCTAAGTCAATGTTGATATTGTAGTTTGGTAAAGTTCCTGTTAAAGTTCTCTATGGTGGAGCTCTGTTTCCTATTCCGCATCTAATTTATTCAAGAGCCCTCCAACAGTGCTTTCTAGTGAGCATTGGAGCTTTAAATTTCTATCGATTATGGAAGTAGATGGAGCTAAAGCAGATCACCTTGTGTGTGTGCCAAGATGAATTTGACCAATTACAACAACTAAGGAGACACAACCCCAAACTACAATGGTAGGAAGAAGTGAACAAAATAGCCTAGTTTCGTGGAAGCTACAACTCCCAATACAAAAAAAATGATATTGAAATTGTAAGCTTTTAACAAGAAAATGGTATAGACATAAGAAGACAACAAACTGATATAAACAACAAATTTGTAGATTTGTGGAGTGTCATTGTGAATAGAGCATTTTATATGAACTCAAATGTAGCTTTGATGCTTTTCTTATGCTTGCTCTATGACTATAATTATTGTGCCCACATCCTTGCATTACACCTCTTCTTTTCTTTTATGTATTTGCATGAGAACAATGTGTCAAAATTTTCAGCACTACAAATTCTTCAGTTTATAGAATAATCAGAGTTGGCCAAAGTGAAGTAAATACTTGTACATCAATATAAAATTGAGGCATGCCACTTTTTCTCTTGCAATAAAATTGAAATGTTGAGAAATATAATGTTGCTAAAGTATTCTATATGTTCTTATATCAATGCAAGCTCCCATCTTGCTCCACCTCAATAGCAGGTAGTATATTCTCATTGTGTATGATATCAATATGTATTCATGTTCAATGTTTGTAAAGTTTGATTATGGAATATATTTTTTATTCTTATTTTTTCACCTTTGATAATATATGATAAAGCTATTTACATGGTATCAAAAACATACATGTCTCCATTTAATGTATGATTGCAACCATTATAAAAAGTCATTTGATAAATTTTTACAAACAAATAATATAAGGGTCATCAAGCATTTGATTTTTTTTACAAACATAGATATTAATCAAACTGAATTTGATGTACATTTTTTAATCCAACACTTACTTTGAGTGAAACCTGTATGTCAATAGACATTTGGCAAAAATATTTGTAATGTATTATTAAGGCCAATTGATTCATCACTTTGCAAACTTGGAATGGGCTTTGGTTTTTCTGTTCCATTCATATATGGACTACATAAAGCATTATAAGAAAATCCTAGACTCAAGTTCTTAAACAACTTCGAAAATTATGTATATGTTCAAAGCTACTTTTTATTACTACGTGTCATTTATGTTAATATAATGAACGAGCTGCATTGTGATTTTTGGGCTAAATTCTATCTAGACATCTATAACTACACAATCGGTTTGATTAGCCTAATGTATGTCTCGAGCTATTTACTTCAGCATCTACATGCCACTCATGGTTTATTTTGTTGGCTATGACAATATTGTCGATTCCTTTTGCATTTGTTTTGGGTCAACCGAACAAATTGCATCAAATACGTAAATTCATCTAAACACTTTTCATTCTCTTTCTATTGATGCTCTTGGTTATTTCTCTATCTTACAAATTCTTGAAGTACATGTGTTTGCCCAACACAATCTTCTAAGATATTCTCATGGAATTCTTGGACAATAGCATGGCTTTACTTTGCATGCCATATTTGCCTCTAGTACTTAAGTTAGGATGGTAAATTCACCCTCATACAAGTACAATGTATATGTATTTCTATACAAAACTACGACATCATCATCATGTTGTAATTGTGTTATCTACTTTGGTATTGTAGAGCATTCACATTGCTCTATCTTTCCATCTCACCTTGTTGTCTTATTGCTCCCTTGACAATTATGATAGCCATACTCAATTAGGTGGAGTTTCTTTGTATCCATTTTTCTCTTCTACGTCTTTTTTGTAAAGCAAGGAGGTCTTCACCATCTCACCACCTATTGGTTCCATTGTATCTTCTTGTGGTAATCATAGACTACACACCTAATGTATGATATTTCTCATATGGGACACTAACAACATTAGATGCTCAACATAATGAGGTGCTTTTTCTTCACATATTGCGTTGTTTATTCATTCATTTTACTAATAGGTTATGTCTCTCATCATTCTCTTGCTTTCAAATCCAACATAGTTATTGTTGTATGTGTTGCTATCATTATAGATCCAAATCCCAATGTTGGCATTATATCTTTGGTGTGACCTCCAAAGTGATTCACAATAATCCATCAAAGTTACCACTATTGTGATTGTCATTAGAAAAACAAAGATCTCAATGCCTTCATTCATATTGTGTTTCTACTTTCCAACAGCTTCATCATACACATTGTTGTGGTACTTTCCTCCTTTTGCAACATCGACATTCTTACTTTCCTCATGGTGGACTCCAAAACTTGTCATTTTGAGGTTGCAACATTTTTATCATACAAACATTGAAGATTATGTCTTTTTGAGGGAAAATTATTTGCCATCTTATGGACAAAAAGCATAAGATATCTATATGTGCCATGGGTTCACACTTGTTGATAGTTAACTACAATTCCACACTAGCTAGTTAGCAAATTTGTGCACTCCATTTAATACGTAAGCATATTTCAAACATTTATTATGTTTATTGGTTATTCGATTTTTATTAGGTCCAAGTGGTAAGGCACATAACCCTAATCCTTGAGTCGACAACGATGCATATAGATTGTCTTTTTGGCCTCATTATCAATGGTTGATTGATTACATAGCTGCTCTTAGCTTCAACTAGCATCAATTTTAGTTACAATCATTTGACTTACAACATGTACTCATGGAGATTGCCCTCTTTACTACTTTCCAAATAGATTGATCATTACATTTCTCATCTTCTCCATAATTGCCGTTCTTGTAATGTTTCACTCTTAACTATGTACATAGATATAGTTTGATTAACTTGACCCATATAGCCATTAGAACCTCCGACTAACACTAATTCACAAATACACAAAAAAAAATCCTCAAGAGGTGAAGAGCTGATGAAAAACAATACCCAAGTGTAAATATGGGAGTTGAAGCTTGCGACAAAAAAAATCTTGAAATCTTGTACCTTTGCTAGAGTGGTGGTGCTTCAAATACTTCAACATTCTAGTTTTGGGCTCTTAGCCTCAACTTAGTACAATATATCAAAGATATGCGATACACCCAATATAACAAGGGAGACATGCAATCTTCAAAGAGTCCAACCCTATATTTATGAGATTGGTTATAAACAATGGGAGAACACAAATGATAATTTCAAAGACATCCTACCTCTCTTGTACAGCATTAAAACCTGAATAATAATTAATATGCACTTATGCATAATGTGAAAGTTAAGAGACTAAGCGCAACCAGAAAGCCTTTTGCCAGCAAGCACTCTGCTGCAAAGCTATTTCAAAGTATTTTCCACTGTTGTTCCAAGGCATTGCATATTCTTCCTAGACAACAGGCAGCACTAAGAGGGTACTCGGAAACTGCAAAATAAGGAGAAATTGAAGTTTTTTGTTAAAACATCAGTCTTAGAGAACATGACAAAAAGTAGCATGTCGAAAAGAGATACCAACATGTATTAACTTGTATGTGATAGGTGTTATAGATCAGTAGAAGCCTACATGATGAGAGCACCAACACCACCGTCCTCAAGTCCAAAATCTCTACGAGACAAAGGGCATTGATATTCAAACAACTCAATGAGAGACGGATGTGTTCATTTACCTGCAACTAGATCGTCAATGTAATCAGGTTCAATTTTCCCATGAGCCATAGCACCAACCTGCAATCAGTTAGCCACACACACTTAATGCAACTATCAAATGAATCAATATCCTGGAGAATTCACAACAAATTCAACATTCCAAAATTCCACTAGGATTACTTTATTGTGCTTAGAAATTGAGCAGTCCTCACCACAAATACCAAAGTGCTCTTCAGGCCTGCGGCAGCAATATAGTCTCTGAGCTGCACAACCTTGGGAGCTTTGAATGACATCCCTGATCACAAGGTCAATTTACATCTACAAAATGAGGAAAAGGGGACACACCGCAAGATGCAAAAGACAACATATCGTCATAAAAATGCAGAGGCTGAAGATGTTTTGGCATTAATTCTCATTCAAGCATCTTTAGGACCAAAAAGCTTCTTTGTACCAATTCTGCGAGCACCAACTGGTAAATGTTGAGTAACTGGCTGCTTAATAACCCGCAAAAGCTTGTCTGGTCCATTTGTTGCACGAATGCTTAATTTATGTAGCAGCTGAGCTGCAAAACCAGAAGAGATTTCGACACATTGATGATCGAAGCACTACAGCTAGGTGCAAGTAATTTGTAAGGCAATAACAGCTACCTACCCATCAGGCCACAGAAACGCTTGAAGGTCCGTGGTATACGAACATGGGGATTAATTTGGATGAGTACATTGTTTTCCGTTTGCACATATAATCCTTTAAGCCTCCCTGCCTTGTTCAAAGGACTGTCTAGTATAGCAAGTAGAGCCTGTCATCATCAATCGTAAGACAAATCTCGTGGTGAATATAAAGAAAACAAGTCAAATAAGCACAAGAGGCAAACATAACTCGAAAGAACAACTCAGCCAAAAACTCCTTAAACTTGACTTTGGCCCTATTGCCAGCTGAACCAGCAAAGCTTCTCATCATGTACACAAGTGGTTTTTACCTGGTGCAAGATATCTGGTCGATAAGCTGCTGGATCACGTTTGTGCTTTCGTAAAAAATTAGCATGATCATCACAGTTGAGAAGTTGGTAGTTCTGCCAAGAACAATAGAAAATATACTTCAATACTTACTATCAAATGTTACTTCATCATAAAAAATAATGCCAAAGGTAAGCCTGCCTTTAAGATGCATTGAACTTTTAGAGCTTGGCAATGAGCCATATGAATGAGACTACTCGAAATTTGCCTTGCATGTCTGCCAAAATTGGTAGGGAAATGCAAAACATACTGGTTAAATGAATGTAGAACACTAGGACGCTGATAAGTGGATCAACTATCCTGCTGGATGCCAAGTGGTTGTGTGAGCCCGCAGGCCTGTGCGATTGTCTGCGCAGTCTAACTACCCTGATCCGTACCCGGGGGGGGGGGGGGGGGGGGGGGGGGGGGGGGGAGGGACGGGAGGGGGGGGGAGGGGGTGGGTATTGTTTTTGCCAGGATGGCCTGCGAAACAAGTGCGCCGGTGTGGACACGTGCCTAAAGCTAATATATGGAAGTGCTATCTATGCTAAGATGTACTCTTTAAACAATCCTGTCAACAATGAGACCCATCATCATATTATAGAGTCTACGGCACAGACTAGGGCTAGCTCTGGGACCAACTAACATGGCCCAATATTGAATCAATTCAGTAACAAATATGTTTAGTAAATGTCAAATAGTACATCAAGAAGCGCCCAAATCATATGGTCTCAAATCAACGAATAAGACGAGGGCCCAGAGTAACTGCCAGTCAAACTCTCTACTCTCAATACGATACGCCGATGTTGGTATAGTGAAAAGAAGAGGAAGAAAATGCTTAGAAGACCAAAATGCCACTAGCATCATACCCTAGTAGACTTTGAGTGCTGTAAAAGTGATTTCTCCTCCAATAAACAAGCTGATCGGGGAGCATAGGAACTCCAATGAAACTTCTTAAGTTCGTAATATACACTAGTAAAAGTTGTCCATGCCACTACAGAAGGAACTTAGCATTAAATCAACGATGATCCCAAGGAGCCAATGCCTAGATAATACCCACAAAATTGCAAGGGGAAAGGTCACCGTCAGTGGGAAAGGATGGCTCAAAAGTATCTGACTTGAGAAGAAAAGTGCATATGAAACTGCCATAAAAAGTAACAGAGACTCTGGAAACTAGAAGCAACTTAAGTTGGTAGGTCACAGGAATAAGGACTTACGATATCTCAAATGGTCCATAATAACGAGCAGCCACCCTACTAATAGAACCAAGGGGCAGAACGATTGTCAACGACAGATGCAAATACACACAATGAACCTAAATGAAGGTAGCATACTGAAACTGATTATCATAGACATGATGCTATCTAAGCATGCTCTGTTCTAGTAATGTAGAAGCAATACAACTCCATGAAAACCATGCAAAAAGGATAAAATAGTAAATGTATCTCATGAGTGGAAGACTCAGCAACAAAGGTTGATAACCATCAGACAATTAGAAAGGAGTAAAATTGGTAGTAGCACAAACGGAACTCATGCAAATGAAAATCTCAGAAAGAAATACACATGCACATTTTTCAGAAGATAAAATTCTGCTGTGAAAATGAAATGTATATACTTGGACAAACAGTCCACAACTAATGCATCATTTTTTAAACGTGGCAGTAAAATGTACATACTACATACCTAGACAAACAGTCAACAAAAATTAATGCAATGTGATGGCGTTGGATAGAGGGCAAGCCACGCATGAAATCGACAAGAAAGTTTTGCCATTGTTGACAGGAATCGGCCAATGTCGTGATTTTCCATGTTGTGAAGGCCACAATACAATACTTCTGTTGATAACTCTTTTGGTATCAACTACCCTATCCTCAGGTAGACGTTAGCACAATATATTTTGGATAGCTCGATGGCTGGGAACCAAACCCTAATTCAGAGACTCTATAGGAGGGGGTCCAAATTCATTGAGTCCTAATGAACCAAATTCCCTCTAGGGCTCATTTTATGTGAGTGCATTATGAAGGGCAATGTTCCCTTATAGGCCTCTCTCTCTCTCTCTCTCTCTCTCTCTCTCTCTCTCTCTCTCTCACACACACACACACACACACATATAGATGCTTCGGCAGATATTCAAGACCTTGAGCATAAATCAGATTAAATCAAGGAAGAGACAGTCTTGGGCATGCATAGTCAAAAAAAAATCTGAAAAAGAGGAGTGATGGAGGCGATGATTTCGAGCACACTCTTGGAAGATAAATTAGAGAAGACTAAGGCCCTCAACATCAAGCTTTCTGTCTCTCTCTCTCTCTCTCTCTCTCTCTCTCTCTCTCTCTCTCTCTTGCGCGCGATGGCCCTGCCCTGAGGAATGGCCCTGCTGACGCCCGATCCATGGCTGATCCATTTGCGCCCTGCTGAATCCATTTGTGATGGCCCTGCTGAGCGGTGGCCCTGCTGACGCCCGTGATCCATTTGCGCCCTGCTTGATAGATCAGGATCTGAGCAGTCTGATCCCAATTCTGCGTGCTACCTGCCTGGTTTCCGCTTGCTGTACCTGCCTAATACCACCTGCTGTACTTGCCTACCCTCAAAGATCTTTGCGGCACTTGAAGTGCTCCACCCCTTTCGGGATTGATGACATTCATAAGTAATCTGCAGGTGGATTTGCTTGCACTCAAGGAACGGGTAAATCTACTTGACACGGAAAATACCACTCTCAAGACGCAAATGGCAGACTTAAGCACTGCTCCGCCGGTGAACACTGATCAAGTCAAAGCACTGGAGGAGAAAATTCAGACCTCAACAAAAAGTTGGGCCGATATGCTCAAAAATATTGAAGCAAAAAGCAATAAGATTGTTTCACAGGCGATTGAAGAACAAGCCAAACGAGAATACAAATCTCAAAATGTCTGCATTAGAGGTCTTTCCGAAACCGACCCCCTGCCTGCAGCCAAAGAACTTCTGGCCTAACTTTCCTATGAGGAAGAAGAAGGCGCCGTGGAAGCAGCTTGGCACAGTAAGTTCGACTCTTCGGATGTCTTCATCCGTTTCAAATACATTGATTATCGTAATGAATTTCTTAAGCGTCGTGGACGTCTTAAAGGTAGTAACGTTTTCGTTTATGAGGATCTAACTGCCTTACAGTGGAAGGAACGGAAGCAGCTCATTGAGGAAGCAAATGCGTTAGGAAAAAGGGTTATTTTACGGGATGGTCGACATTTTCTGGTCACCCCATCCGGAATTGATCAATCAGTGACGCCTCCTACGTGAGAGCCTTCTAGTCAAGAGAGAATTTTTTAAGCTGTACTTAAAGTTGCCTCCTGTGTGAGAGCCTTTCATTGACGCTTGTTAGAGATTGTTCAGAGTTAGGTTGAGAGTTAGAGCACTGAAGAGATATTTTTCTCTTCTTAGTTAGTTTGGTTTTGGTTATGTTGTTGAAAAAGACATTAATAAAGCTTCTTCTTCTTCTTCTTCTCTCTCTCTCTCTCTCTCTCTCTCTCTCTCTCACACACACACACACACACACACACACATATAGATGCTTCGGCAGATATTCAAGACCTTGAGCATAGATTAGATTAAATCAAGGAAGAGACAGTCTTGGGCATGCATAGTCAAAAAAAAATCTGAAAAAGAGGAGTGGAGGCGATGATTTCGAGCACACTCTTGGAAGATAAATTAGAGAAGACTAAGGCCCTCAACATCAAGATACAACATATTCCAAATGCGAATGAGGCTCTAAAAAAGGGCCTCACTTTATCAATACTACTCTTGGCCATAAGAGTTCTGGTATTAACATAGCTTAGAGGACAAAGAAAGACAATACAACATTGGTAATTTGGTTTGCATCATCAAAAAGTCATAGAGGCTCTTTGCGATAGAGGATAAAACTTCAAGGTATGCATATATTTATGGACGATGATTTCACCTACATAGAAGTGGAAAAGCATTGCAAGGTTGTTCACGAAGCCAAGGATATTGGAAGATTGGTCACTTTTCAAGATGGCAGGCCACACATTTCATAGACAGGAGGAACATTCCAAAAGCAATCCATCATGCAAAGTACCACAGCTTACTGCCAAATGAATTTGGAATATGCAGAAAACATATTTTTACTTTGAAACAAACACTCTAGTCAACCCAATGTCTATTTGAACTTTGTATAGTGCACCTTTGCTCTTTGTCAAATGCCAGCATAAGAATGTGCATTGATTATCGAGCACTCAACTAACCGACATAAAAACCCATTACCTTGTATTCAAGACTTATTGACCAATTTAAAGTGCCATTAACTAAGCCGGCAAATAGGGTAATTTAAAAAACTACAATTTCCACAAAGTTGAGCCACTTGAGCTAGCAAATGTTCCTGCCTCATAACAGGCCTTCCAAACAATAATTTTCGACAATATCCAAATCAAATCATGGTGGTCCTTACAAATATCCTGATATAGTTGTTGTTTGATGGAACTCGAGAGGTACTTACCACTTGTACAAACTAAACTCTTCATGAAAAGCAAAGCTCTTAAGTATGAATCTGGAAAAACTTCGGTGAATTATTTTGGAGACATAGCCCCTTAAGACATACAAGCAACAAAGGAAAAAATCAAATGACTACTCAAATTGAAGTGTGCAATTTCCTCATGCTACAGTTAGCTCGAGGAAATGTTTACAGTGGTCAGGATCGGGTTCAATATTTTGCTAATTTGAAATGGTCGCCTCGGGAGTTTCAAGTTGGAGATTGGGTGTATCTTAGAATCCCAAAAGGTTCTAGAGTAATGCCTACTGACGAGCATTACAAATTGTCTGCTCGTTATAGTGGACCGTATTAAATCTTGGAAAAGATTGGATCTTTAACCTACCAAATAGATTTACAGATAAGATCAAGGCTCATCCCATATTTCATGTTAGTTTTCTCATGATAAGTTTACACGAAGGAGTTCACCTTGGTTCTGGTAAAGGTCTAGATTCGTTTGAAGACTTACCTGAGAGAATTCCTCTAAAGCCCGAAAGGATACTTGATACGAAGACCAAACGAATACAAAATCGAGAGGTTATCAAGCAATAGTTCGTTGGAAAGGACGATGGCGAGGATTCTTGGAAACTAGAAGGTAATCTAAAGAAGATTTTCCCTGACTTTTAGTTATGAGGACAGAACTAGAATAAGGAGGGAAAAATGTCACGACCCTCGCCCCTGATAGGATTTGGACCATTGGGGGAATGTACCTTGGACATTGGAGAAGGACCTAACTTTGATAATAGCTTAATAGGACCGTGTGGACTGATGACCACTTTTGCATGCAGTACTAGCATGTGTGTTGCGATGATGCATAGATGTGAGTGTGCATTTATTATGCTTTTACATGAGTCCTAACTATTACGATCAAGAGGTATTCCCACATGAAATAGACATGCATGGGAGGTGGGCATGATCAGATAGACTACTTCCATGTGGATTGAATGCATGAATGGGTAGGGTGGTCTCTTTACTCTATATAAACACCTACCAATGTCTATGGGAACTATGGAGAGTCCTTTAGTCGTATGTTGTCGGATTGGGATATCTATTGATCGGTCCTTCCTTTTCTCCCTATTGCTCGGGGGCTAGATCCGTAATGATCTAGGGTTTGGTTGAGAAGCTCTGGTCTACTGTAACCTCTCTCCTGTATCATGGTGCTCCAGTTTGGTTTTGATCTTCGTGGGCGTTTTACCAATCCTCCATTTTCTTGACATCTTAGAATTTTTTCCCGCCAAAGTTGGTGAAAGGACACATAAAATTTGACATTAACTAGATTTTACACAACCGAACTTGATAACAAAGCCATGTTGAAAAAAACAAACAGCTTCGTTACGCAAGGGCTAACTTCCACCAAATGTAAACAATATGCCAACTTGTTTATCACTCTTGTGCATGAACAATGCGTCTATACTGTAGTTAGGAAGTGGCTACAGGTTACATGGAAAAAAATTCCAAATCAAATTAAGTTGTCTTTCACAAGTTCATCCTTATCCTCACTCATCCTCCATGAGTTTGGGACCTAACTAGCATTAAGAGAAGTTTACTTGCAATAGCTCAAGATCCCAAAACAGCTTCCTTCAGTACGTAATTGTTTAGGAATCTATTGTTGATAAAGCGGCATACTTCCACCCTTTTATGCGATTGCCCTAAAACAAATTTCAAGAGAAGCAAAAGAAAAAATAAAAAAAAAATGCATTTAAGAAACCCAAACCTAATTCCGAACATAATTGTTCTTGTTTCAAATCACAGGTTGCAACTATGATTCATAGTAACAACTGCACAAGGATAGACTATATTACTTAACTACCAAAAGTTCCAAAAAAGAGTAGAAATTGAACGCTAGAAACTTTACTCCTAAAGGATACATGCATCCAAGTTACATTAGTGATGTGAACATTGAGAAAATTTCCCAATGTCTATTCAACAAAAACCTTAAATCCACTATTAACCAAAACCTTTTGTTGACTAATTGTCACATGAATAAATAACAGTAAAGTACTAGCTCATCGAGGAATCTACGTCTTAGGCTACACCAAAGATGAAGGGGGTGGATGCAGATGCGTGTCCGGACGTGGACTCCCAGGCCCCGCGTTCGCGTCCGCGTCTGCCCAGAAGCAGTATGTTTTTTTTTTCTCATAAAATAGCAAAAAAACCGAAAAAAAATTTAAATCTAAATTTAAAAAAAGGTGTACGCATCCGAGGGTCGGACGCGTCCGGGTCGGGACGCCGGACGCGGACGCGAAAAGGCCGCGTCCGGCCCGAACTTCCCAAGATTTGGCCTTGAAATGTTTGCTTCCAGCACTCTTCAATGGAGCAAGATCTCAATAAAACCGTAAACCCTGAAACTCTAATTTACCATATGTTGCGGAATAATGAAGTGATTTTTCTGATTTGCTATGTCTAGATCGGTAAGCGGGTCTGGGGGTTTTGTTCAAGGATTTTGATGCCTAATTGTGCAAGATTTGACCTTGAAAAGTTTCCTTTTAGATGTCTTCGATGAAGCAAAACCCTAACAATACCCATTGACTAAACCCTAATAATCAACCTGTGAAAACAGTGAGAATGTCGTTTACCATGAACCATCATATTGGAAAAGTGGAAAAGAGTGTGAGATGATAAAACTATCAGATCGTGTTGTTTTCTTACGATGAGTTTGAAATCATCAATTTAAACTAGGGTTGTGAGTTGTGAGTCATGAGTTTGAAGAAAACGTTTTTGATTGATAATTTGAGTAATGTTCAAAGTTCTAGTAATTTTTTTTCTCTTCCAGAAGGATATTGTGATAGTTGGATCATAGAATCTTTTGCAAGTTATCTCTCATTCTTGAGAGTTGTTGGCTTTTAGCATTGTCGCATCTGTTGGTCAGGCATGATTGGCAATCTATGTGTAGCTGCCAACTAAACATCAAAATTCTTTCAGACCCACTCACTGAATTAGACGTAGCAAATCAGAGAAATCACTTCATTATTCCTCAACATAAATAAAATATAAGGTAAATAGAATTTCAGGGTTTAGGGTTTTATTGAAATTTTTCTCCATTAAAGAATTCTGGAAGCAAGCGTTTCAAGGCCAAACCTTGTGCAACTAGGCATCAAAATCCGTATAGAACCCTCACTGAACTAGACATATCATAAAAATAAAAAAATTGCATCATTATCGTTCAACACTATTGAACATTGCGGTAAACTAAACAACACAAATCCCATTGATAGGGTTAAGATTCGAAGAGTTTTGCTCCATCGAAGATTTCTAACGAGAAACCTTTTAAGGCCAACACTTACGCAGCTAGGCGTCAAAATTCCAGACCCGCTTATTATCAAATCTAAGTCCGCATTATATTTGAACCTAACTAACAGCCCGCTCTTCTCATATCACCTATTTTTGGAAAGCATTGCGGAATAGCTTGCTACGTACCTTCCCCACTTTGGCAGTTTCCAAGGAGGCTTTCTCCAGCACAAATATGACCCCTCCATCTTCTTCTGCATTATCCATTGGAGGCTTTGAGTCTCCATTTTGGCAGAGTAAATCCTCCCCCATCTCCTATCCTTGGTGCAATGATAGTGATACTATTCTATTCTCGAACCAAACGGAGCAGGAGCGCTCGCAATTAGGTGACAAGTAGAGCTCTTTCTGTCTCGATAGATCGATCAATCGATAAGAGCGATGGAGGAGACAAAAGGAAAGAGGGAGAGGATGAGGACAGGGAGAGGAGAAAACAACACATAGGTATTCAATCTTTATAGGTCCAGGTCACTTAACCTAATATTCACCCATCTTAAATAAAGGCATTGGTGGCAGGAGCAAAAGGTTTGGCCTCCACCATGGCAACTCTAATCCCCACCTACATGGCCCATATTGATATTCTCACATGTGATGAGTTGATGTATCGTGCTCGAGTTTGATTTGCTCACTCTAGGTATGGTTTGCTCACTCTAGGTAAAATTCTTCGTGCTCTGATGGGTTTGATATACCAAGAAGCATTATCTCATAACCAAAGTTGCTCTTTCTCACCTGTGTATGAAGGAGTGTGGTTCTCTCCTGTGATTGCAAGGTGTGTGTGGTCTAGTGAGGGGCCTTGGCATTTTGAGAGTAATTTTTTTGTGAGTTTATTGCTTGCCATGATTCAATAAAAAGACACGTGGTGTGTTACTTTTTTTATGCCACTAGTTGAATGTTTATCATTTAGAATGGCGGTTTAGTACATAATTAAACATCCCACAATGGAATACCAAAGTAAGAAAAAGGTTAAATTAAAGTCATTTTTAAGCGTCCCAAGGTAGCATGTCGGCATGCCTAGAGATTTTTCTCGCGCAGCGGAAGTCTATAGCACGCCGGCATGCTATCTTTAGAGGCTGCAAAATAATTATTCTTGTTTCATTTAGTACGTCGGCGTGCTATCTTTAAAAGTTGCAAAAAAAAAAAAATTCTAGTTGCTTTACTTAACACACCGGCATGCTATGTCTCGAAGCTACAAAAGATATTTTGAAATAATGTTTTTACTCAAAATGTGGTTCTCAAACGTGTCAAAATGTCTTTTCTATTTTATAATTGAAAATTTTCAACCTATCAAACCTATAATGTATCCACATAAATACGATGTAATACTTTAAAAGTAGATATTGTTCATGACAATGATGGTTTGATACCTAAATTGCCACAGAGCACAATTTGGTACTCCCATTATCACATATACTATATAATTTATTTTACATGAGAAAGCTGAATGTTGTAAATGATTCACATGATAGAGTGCTCAAGCTATGATGTCCAAGCCTTTTTGTGATATTGGAAAATGAAAAGCCAATTTTAATACGTGGCAAAAAAAAAGAAGGGAAAGTGGACACAATACCATAGAAGGAAGATGTGCTAGAGATTGTCATGTATTATATGGCATGCCAACACCTATAAGAGCAATTTATCCATGACCCAACATAAATATCTGCCACATTTAGTCGTGATACATAAGTAAAATTCTTGTTTTTCCAAAATTATGATTTTTCTCTTTGTTTTCAAATTTTCAAAAAAAAAAAGATTTTTTTTAATCATTTTGCAAGACAACTACTCGAGCTTTAAAAAAATGAATATTTTTTCAATATCTCAAAATTGAATCTGATTTGAATATATCTTTTTGATTGGAAAAAAGATTTTTTCTATTCATTTTGCGAGAACAAATTGAATCAACCATCTTATCATCTATTTGAATAGATTCGAGATTTGAATATTTTCTTTTTAACCTTCCTTTAAAAAAAACATTAGAGTTTTTTGTAATCATTTTGCATGATAGCAACACAAGCTTTAAAAAAAAAAATTAAAGAGATTTGAATCTAATTGTAACTAGAATAGTGACCATCCCATCTCTCCCATCCAAAGCGACAACTTGAAGCATAGTTGAAAGGGGAGAAGGTGCATTATTTTACTTCTGAACCAAAGCCAACCAATCCTAGTGATTCGGCAATGCTTTCAACCCTACACAAAGGAGAACTTACAAGAGAATGAAAAATAAATTGCTTGAATTTTAAAAAATAAAATTATGAACCTTGCCTACAATAAGAAAATTTGGCATTTATGAAAGCGACGTATTTGTTTTGGGCCTGAACTTGTTAGCCAAAATTTTGGCAATGCAAATTGCGTGGAAGTTCCATGCTTGTAACGTAATTGACCTTGAAAATAATGTTACAGACTTTTTATCCAAATCTAGGACCTTGGCCTAGATTTCATTCCTAAAACATGCAACAATCTAGACTAATGGTTGTCGCAAGTTCCCATAACCATTATCAGCTTATAGAACTAAACATAATGTTTTTTGTTATTTACTTTGTTTATAAACATCCAAAGCCCAAAATTAGGGTTTCTAGGGGGCTTTGGCATTTTGTGAGTAAATATTTTTGCGAGTTTCTTTTGTTCAAGAGTTCAAAAAAATGATGGCACATGGTGTGCTTTTGTTTTAAAGGTATTCATGTGGAATAATAGTGACTTGCACTCATTGGATATAGTGTAGTATTGTCTTATATTGTATCTACTAGTTTTATGAGTATCATTTTTTGACTCAAGCTACTTAAATAAAAGCATTCATCCATTAAACTAAAGAAAATTTTTTCTCAATGATAGAAAAAATATATATACGACTAAAGATTTCAAATCTATAGGTAGGTTTGAGGTTGTTTCATCAAATCTATTGTTTTGATCTAAGTTTTACGAGCCTAAAAAGTGATTTTTCATGTTTTCTCAAAGATCAAAACATGGAGAGAGAGAGAGAGAGAGAGAGAGAGAGAGAGAGAGAGAGAGAGAGAGAGAGAGAGAGAGAGAGAGAGAGAGAGAGAGAGAGAGAGAGAGAGAGAGAGAGAGAGAGAGAGAGAGAGAGAGAGAGAGAGAGAGAGAGAGAGAGAGAGAGAGAGAGATCATGTGTTGCATGAAATGGCCAAAATTGCTCATTTTAAATGTAGAATTGGCAAGCAAACACAAATTGATTCTATTCAAACTTTCTTTGTGAGAGTGTAAGGGTCATATTGAGATCCATTTGATGTGTCTAGAATAGGGAGAAGTCATATTTTGAGTTTGTGAATTGAAGAGAATTCTTTGTGTCATTCTAGGTGTCAGTTATACCATCCTTGAAAAGTAGATTGTCTAGTTTGGAGAGATTGTCCATTATGGATAAAGATCTGAATATCTTCCAATTTGTGAAAAAAAATAATGCAATTTTGGTTGCAAAGGAGTGCAAATCCAAAGAGGAACAAGTGCCTTGTGACTTTTTAGTACTTTTTGTGCCAAAAAGTAGATCAAGATGTGTTAGAATCCCCATCGTCGATTCGGTCATTGCTAAAGCACAAACAGGTGATGAACGCTACGTTACCGCCCAACCCTAGAGGTACTGCCACCTCACCCCCATGCACTAGAGCTATAGACCACCATCAAGCAAGCTTGGATCTTTGATAAGCCATGGTGTCCCATACCACCATACCTTACCCTCGACCCTCGCCTACCTACATCTTGAGGCCTAGATAATCGTCCTGACCTGACCACCAGTGGAAGAGATCTTCATTCTCTAGGAGAAAATGAATGACAAGCTCAAGGAGATCCACCTCTATATACATAGTCAAGGTGGGGTCATCTCCGACCATAGGAGTCACGCATGACCATTGACACTTGGCAGTTGTGCACATTGACGCAGGTCCATAGCAAAGAGTCACCGCCAATAAGACATTGACACATGGCACCCAAAAGACCTATAGCTCATTCTGTCCCATAAATGAGACCATCACCTCAAGTTTCTTGTTGGGTGCCTTTATGGGTACATAACAAGATGACATCTATTGGTGGATTTGTCTTGGAGTCTAGTAAGAGGCTAAATCCATCTAGTTATTCTACTTGGAAGGTTAAAATGGAGTCACTACTTACACTTCATGAACTTAATGATTTTGTCTTTGATGAGGTGGAAGAACCTCATGGAGGTCAAGAATTGCAAAGACACAAAAAGAAATGTAATCTTGCCTTACATTGCATCAAGATGAATGTAAGTAATGAACCTTTAAGAGAAGTTGTTTATTGTACCTCGAAAAAGGAAGCATGGGATTCCTTGAAGGCCATTTATGAGTCAAAAATTACCTCTAGGATGCTTATGTTAAGGAATCTAGTCCTACAAAGCATGCAGAAAAGTGGTGAGAGTTCTCAAGAATAAGTTTTTAGAGTAAAATCACTCAATATGGAACTGAGTTCCATAGGTGATAAGATCAAGGAGAGTGAGATTGTCCAAGTCATCTTGAATGGATTGGGAGATGAGTACTCCAATCTTGTTCAGATTTTTGTTATCTAAGAATCCCTTCCATCCATTGAGAATATCCAAAGTGTTCTCATAGCCAAGGAGAGTAGGATCCAACATGTCAAAGTTAGGATGGAATATTTTTCCTTGAACAAAGATAATGAGGAGATAAACTTCTCCATTAAAGGGAAATGAAAGGCAAAAAATCTAGCAAGCAACAAGGAGGTAATCCATCAAGGGATGAAGAAGGTCAATCAAGCTCAAAGAAGGGTAAGAAGGACAGTGCTATTATTGTGACAAGAAGGGAATAAAGTGAGCTTCAACAACCAAGAAGAAGATGGCTTATATGAAGAAGATTTACTCATGGCATCCATGTGTACCATCATGTGTACATCATCATGTTTTATAAAGGAAGCTCCTTGGTGGATTGATAGTGGGGTAAGCTCTCACATCACAAGGAAAATGAAGTATTTCTCCTCATTTTCATCATATTCAAGTTCTAAGAAGATTATTCTTGTTGACAATGGTAATAAATGTGAGATTCAAAAAATAGGAACAATTCCTATTTGTCTTGAGTGGAGGACAAAACTTCACGATGTCTTGTATGTTCCTTCAATATTGAGAAACTTGTTGAGTATAAGTCAATTGATTGATAATGAATGTGATGTCAATGCTTGCTTTATCATCAAGAAAGGAAATTTCATTGCTAACAAAAATAGAGATGGTAGGCTTTTTGAGAGCTGATCAGAATGTGGATGTGATTGAAGCCAAAGGTGAACTTGTTTTCCAAGAGGAGAGATTGGAGCACTCAAATCTCAAATCCATGGGTATTGGTTTCGAATTTAATGTCAAGAATGATGTTTCAAGTGCAAATAGAAGTATTTCTAATGTTGTTGGTGTCAAGGAACTTGCATGGCTCAAGGAGGATTCAAGTGAAGAAGAAGGTGTAGAGCATCAACCTCCACACTTGAGAACACCAAGGAGATCATCAAGATCTAAGAAGAAGACATCAAGGCTTAGTTGCAATAGAAAAGGTATGAAAAGGGAACATATAATCTCATTCACTTCTTACAATTTTATGACTACTTTGATAGATGAATCAAGTTGCTTTGATGATGTTCTTAAATCTCAAAGTGGACTTGAGACAATTCCACATAACTATGATGTTTTGATGGAATACAAAAGTTTGGTGGTTTTTGGTTCTTCATTAGAAAGCATTTATGTATGGAATATCCTTCTACTTGCTCTCATATTCTATGCAAGTAATATTGGTTATTTCATCCATGAGTTGGATGATGGGCATTTTTTCATGTTTTGAGGCAAGCTTGTAAACTTGCTATGATAATAAGTGAATCATCCTTTAAGGACACTTGTATATATAATGAAGTGATTAGCCTCATTGGATATGAGATTAGCATTGAATTCAAGCATTAAAAAATGATGCAAAATCTTTGTTATTTTAGCATGCATAGTCTTGGCAATCTTGATATGTCTAATTATCAAGATCTTGATAGCATGATGATGGATCTTTTTTATCCTTATGAGAAAAGAAGGTCTCTTGTTTTTCTCAAAGAGGAGCAATTGTTTTCAAGGAGGAGGAGCTTTGGCATCAATCATATGCTTCAAGGATGGAAGAAATCAATGGCAATGGTGCTAGAATGGTGGAAAGCTCTTCATGGTACTTGGAAATGGTTTTCAATCAAGGAGATCTTATCATGGTTATGGTGACTTTGTAGAAACTACAAATTTATTGGCTGGTTTTCTCACCTAATCCATTACAAAGGATTCACTTAAGAAGCTAAGATTAGCTCCTTAAGTTTTGAATAGAACTTGCATAAAATGTTGTAAATAAAAGATAAGGATGTGTGACGAAAAATATTGAGGACGTGATGTATTGCTTTTTCATAATTAAAAATAATACATATTCCATAAGAATATCATGGCATCTTCTTAGGATAACACGTTGACAATCATCCAGGTAAACATTATGAATGAATATCAAGTTACATATGTTTTCTATACAATTTGTGACAAGATAGTCTATAAAAAAGAGGACATATCCTTTTCTAAACTCACTACGTTTAAAGAATGGTTCTTCCTACCCCATGGGGACACCGTTTTAAGCATGCATTATTATAACCCATACCTTACTATAAGATTACCATTTCAAACTTTAAAAACATAACTACATTTGCTTGTTGATGACAAACTATGTAAGCTCTATCCTAAACCTACCATGAGTATTTCAAACTTCGGGTTTTCTTGCTAACACGTTCTTAGACAGCATGGATATGCAAAAGAGACATGACATTTTAAATAAGATTTAGCATGGCATGGATTTGCCCTAATACCTTTGTAAAAAATCTTTGCATTCTCTAATGAGTTACAATGTGATATGAACTACCATGGACTGACTTGGACATTCCTACAAAGCATGGATATGCTCAAGATGCATTATAGCAATACATAACCAGGTTTGCATAAGCAAACATGTATGAGGATTAATATGGCACGGATATGCCATGATACCTACATATTCGCACCGCTCAACCATGCAATAGTAACTTACTTTGCCCGTGCAGATATCGAAAACATCAAATTAGGTTTTTGGTGGGATACAACTGAAAAGCATAAATATGCTCAAGAGTATTGATAGTAGTGTGTGATGTGTCGTTTTAGGCAAAGTTCACATGGGTTAGAATGGCATGGATTTTCCCTAACACCAGCACATGTGTTTACACCGGACTTTTTAGCTACATTGAGATATATATGGTTAAAACTTTACCTACATTGTCTAAATATGAGATTAAATGATATGGCCCTATTGCCCACATACTGATAAGCATGGCATAAGCCTTGATACAGTAATATTAGGGCTTGGCCTATCGCTTAGTAATTATACACTGTATGGGAAGACTGGACTATGATTTACGAATGCTATTTATGTTGTTAGGTAGTATAGCTTCTTTTGGACATGGATAACAACTAACATTCAGTTATGACACATGTCATCTTTATTGTACTAACTCATGCAATTTTGTGTTGTGGGATGGTGGCTGATATAAGCCAGACATCTTGAAAGTGGTTACGTGTAACGTGCTTTTTAAGTATTGTATGAACTTTTGAACTTTATTTTACCTTGTTGGATTATGAATAAAGCTTCAAAGGGTTCATTCTTGCTTTGTCAAGAGGAACTATGTGATATTTCGTTATCTCTCTCTCTCTCTCTCTCTCTCTCTCTCTCTCTCTCTCTCTCTCTCTCTCTCTCTCTCTCTCTCTCTCTCTCTCTCTCTCTCTCTCTCTCTCTCTCTCTCTCTCTTTGGTGCACACTAAGAAATGTACTAAGAAAAAACACAAAGACTAGAGAGTGCAAACAAGCACTCTCAGGCCCAAATAATGATTTTATATCCTACAAGCATTGTTGAGTAGCATAAATAATAGCGACGCTTTAGTGACGCTCTAGAAAGTGTAAGTAAACCATCACAAAATTCCTAAAAATATCAAAAAACACAAAGACTAGAGAGTGCAAGTAGGCACTCTTAGGCCCATGTAATCATTTCATATCCTACAAGCATTGTTGAGTGACATAAACAATAGCGATGCTTTGGTGACGCTCTAGAAAGTGTTGGTAAACCACCACAAAGACCCTAAAAATATCAAAATGGCTAGTGATGTTTTAGCAACATTGTGTATTTTTGTTGCTATAAGTCTCATTGGGCAACATTGCCAAAACTGCAACTTGAGAGCAATTGCAATGATGTAAATCTCACAAATTAGTCTACAAATTTTTTTCCAATGCTGTTGATTGATGTATGTGAGTGTTGCTCTTAATAATGGACAATAAATCATGTTAACTAGTGATGCTTACTTCATTCAGATGCTATATCACAATAAATGTCATTGAGCATTCTTTATTTTTGCACACTGACGATATTAGTGTCGCAAATGTGTTGTTGATTTCGAGGTAACTGTCACTAGAATGTAGCTATTTGTGTTGTTGAGTGATGGGACGATAACGACACTTCCAATATAAATGTCACAAAATCCTTCCTTAGTATCAGTATAAGTGCCGCTTTAACATGCTGTTAGAGCTGGGCCTCAGTGAGCAATAGAGTTGATTTACATAAGCTTTCATTTGAAGTGGGCTAGGGCTTTGACACTCATAGCTCACTAGCAAGTTTACTGTCACACAGTACACAATTTAGTTCTCAAGGGAATGGAAGCGCCTCTTAACTTGTCTAGCATGCATGTGCACAGAGAGAGAGAGAGAGAGAGAGAGAGAGAGAGAGAGAGAGAGAGAGAGAGAGAGAGAGAGAGAGAGAGAGAGAGAGAGGAGAGAGAGAGAGAGAGAGAGAGAGAGAGTAGTTCTAATAGACACATGCACGAATGTGCATGCCATGCACATGCACGTGTGTACATCTTCATGGTACTTTTGTGCATATCAATCACTAAACATAATGAGTATTATAAGTTGAGCAATTTAAGTTAGCTACAAATATTTAACAAGTTGAATCACCAAAATAATATTTGTGTACACATGCATACATGAGGCATTGGAAGAAGTGGTTTGAGTCGGGTCATGCGAAGACTCTCAACTTGCATTCATATCAAACTATCTTGTAATTCAATAATGCTTGATTCTACTCCACCTACGAATCCAACCTTGAATCCACAAGTTTGTACACCTCTTCCATATTGACATAGTTAGATCTATGCCACGCGATTGAGTAGCACTGCACCAAGGCCACATTTTGGAATACGTCCTCTATTTACTTTTCCAAAGAGAGCCTCTAGAGGAAGGCTAGCCTCAACTCCTATAGTTTTCTCCAAACTTTAGCAGTTGGAACAACAAATGCATTGAAACTAAAATACAACACATATTATTATAACACTATACATGATTTTCTTTCAATGAATGTACATACCTACAATCTTATTTTGTGAATTCATTGAGCTCCTTGTGGTTTTAATTTCCCATGGAAGTGTGTGATCAATAGATGAAGAGCTCTTTAGATGGTTCTCATTCTAACTCTTTTTCCTGATTTGAAGAATAAATTACATACTTATAATTTTACAAAAACCATTGACATACATCTATAGATTTAGAAAATATACATTATCATCTCATCTTTTGTTGAATATCAAAACATCAATAATAAATTTAGATAGGTGAATACAATAATATTTCAATTCTACAAGACATTCATTGTTCTTTTATAGTTGAAATTCAATATTGTTTTTTCCTTAATACTTGGTGTCATGGATAATCATAAATTTTCAAAAATTTGAGTCATTTTTTCTTGCAACCAACAAGGCTTGATTAGCTCTTCTCCCTTTATACAAGCATTGGCTATAATTTTAAAGACCAATTCACATGCTTGATGAATCAGATGACATGAACTATAGATAACACTTGACTTTATTTTTCAAATGAAACCTCAATTATGTCCATTGTGAGATTAAATTAGCTATATGGATTTAAATATCTTTATAGAAAAATACCTCATGTGGTAAATTAAAGAAAAAAATAGTGAAAACTTGTGTTTATAGTACTTTTCCACATATTTATAGGTGTACGAGGTAAGGGTGTAGGACCTTTTTTACGAAGGAACCGCCCATTGTATGTTGTAGCCATAATGTATGTAGTTTAGCAAAGCAGATTAAAGCAAAGAACCATCTATGGGGGGGGGGTGTACATACATACACATGTGTGTGTATACATATCTACTCTATTACATATGATATACAAAGAAGAGATAGAGAGAGAGAGGCGCGCACACACACACACACACACACACACACACACACACACACACACATATTAGTAAAGAGTGTCCATCGTCGTGTTGATGGTCATTGATGGGTGGCCGATGTATGTGTGTGTATGTACATGAGTGCATGAGTTTATGTATGTGTGTATTTGTGAGAGTGCTTATATCTCTGCATGTGTGTGGGTAGTCTAGCATAGTGTGCCCGTCGATGGCGGACGGCCGATGACGTGTGTGTGTGTGGATGAATTGGTGTGTATGAGTGTGCGTGTGTATCTGTGTGTGTGGATTTGTGTGTATGATTTGTGCTTGATGGTGTGTGTGATTTATGTGGTTGATGGTGTGTGTGTGTGTGTGTGTGTGGATTTGTGTGTAAAATGTGCGTGTGTGTGATTTATGTGGCCGATGGTGTGTGTATGTGTGTATGAGTGTGCATGTGCATGTGCATGTATTGATTTATCAAAAACTCGATATCATTACAAATCTCTGAACTGCTTTTAGGGTTCCTAGCTTGAACACACATTTCTCTGTGCATACTGAACTACTTGGAGCTCGGTTTGTTAATGCGGGTTCGTCTTGATGTGCAGCACTGGATGGAATAGATGACATGCAAAACGGAGCCCGTTGTAATACTGGACCACTTCTCGAAAATGCCAAAAAGTAAACGACCGACTTTATCAACACACCAAGCAGGTTATTGCAAGTATGGATAAAGTTAGATACCAGACAATACTTGAGGTGATGTAACAGTTTGACCAAGGTTACCAAAAACAAAAAAACTTGTCTTTCAAATGAGAAACGGGGTTGGATCAAAATTAGAAAATTGCATGTGTTAGGATTTCAGAGGTAGATTGTCACATCCAATCCTAGCAAGGTACTACAGGAGCAAGAGGAAATGATGGGTCAAGCAAACTTGTGTAGCAAGAGAATAAATAACTACAAAGCTGGGAAAAAAGAAAAAAGAAGAATCCTAGAGGTAAGAACAAAGGAAAACTTCATGTCAAATTTTCATTTCAATTTGAATAAATAGATAAAATGTCTAGTTTTAGATATTCAACTTCTGCAATTTCCCACAGTCGTTGCAAGGATGGGATAGGCAAATAGACTCTTTCATAGAGCACGGATGCTAGACGGATAAAAAAACTTTGGGTAAAACTTTTTGTTCATGATTTATAGGTAAAACTTTGGTAATTCAAAATAAATAAGAAAGCCATGTAATAAACATTAGTGCGGGTTTGCTCATCGATGATGTTTTTTTAGGTGGACTAATAGGAGAAGGGGGGAACATATGGGGTGGGCGGAGTGCGGGTGTGCTCCCCAATGGTTAAGAGCAAGTTGTTTGGACAAGATGCCAATGGTTTAATTGCTCGGGGGAGATGGGTGAGTGGGTTTTGCCATGTCACAAAAAGGCGAGGGAGTGTTAAGAAAAGATATGCTCCCACCCTTAAAAATCTAGGTTTCTTTTTTTTGAGAGGGGGGGGGGGGGGTGGGGTTTCTTTCTTGATGGGGACTTTTTTTTTGTCTCCTTTTTTTAAAAAAAAAAAAATCTAGTTTATGGTTAGCCAAAAAGCCCCTTTACTTTTTTTGTTTTATGGGGAGTGGGGGTTCACATTTTTAAGGGGGTTTACGTTCATATTTTTTTATGAGGAGTTTACGTTTTAAAGGGAAGGTGTTTCACATTTAAGAAAAGTGTGTGTGTGTGTGTGTGTGTGTGTGTGTTGGGGGGGAGGTATATATTGATATATTTATTTTAATGGAATGGAGGCACCCCTTGTTTTATATATCTACACACACACACACACACATTTTAACCTTCTTAATGTTTTTTTAGGGGCATGGAGGGACCTCCCGCCCTCTATGGGTGGTTGGTCAACCTGTGTATGGAGAGAGAGAGAGAGAGAGAGAGAGAGAGAGAGAGAGAGAGAGAAAAGTGGGTCCTGTGGGAGGGAGGGAAGGAGAAAAAAGGACTCTAGACTTTGTACTTCATACAATATACCTCATCCACAAAAAGTTTTTTATATGGAGTGTGTGTGTGTGCGCGCACACACACAACGAACAACACACACACATAGGCGTGCGCGCACGCACACACACACACGCACATGTGTTCCAAATCGTCCCTCTTCCCCTATTTTTCTCTTTTTATTGTCTCTTTTATTCCCTTCAGCCCATCTCCCTCCTTTTTTTTCAACTATGCATTTTTTGGCCCATGGATAAAAGCTTGTGGGTAACGATTTAGGAGTTAAAGTTAGTGAGTTTGGGCTTGTGGTTAAACATTCTTGAAAATGGCTGGCCAAGATAGGGATTTGAAGGATTACAAAAAAAAAACAGTTTAAGATAGTAAAGAAAATTTTTCTGTTCATGATTTATGGGTAAAACTTTGGTGATTCAAAATAAATTAAAAAGCCATGTAATAAAGATTATTGGCTAAAGTTTAAAGCACATTGAAGTGTGTGAAGAAAATAAAACCTTAACTTCAAACTTCAAATATTTGAATTTAGTGAGTGGGAGGGAGGGGGTGGGGGATCTTTTTGGGGCCCACCCCTCAATGCACACATTGTGCAAATGTATGGAGATATGTACTTACCCCATACATGCATCCCCCTCCCTATCATTTTTAGTTAATAAAGTATGTATGCATGAGTGAGGAGAGGAGGATGCATAGGTGCACCCATGCACATGCGCACAAATAGTTATATATATATATACTAGTTTTGAGTGCTCGTTGTTGATGGGCAATGGTCTGCTATTTACCAAGTCTGTCGTAGGTTGCCATGTAGGCCTACCCCATGGCAAGTAATGCAAGCTTGGGGTTTGCCACATGGCAAATCACGTAGTTTTAACATAGGCTTGCATGGCAAGCCAACCATTCTCTACCACATAGGCCTAAGTGGCAGAGAGAGAGAGAGAGAGAGAGAGAGAGAGAGAGAGAGAGAGAGAGAGAGAGAGAGAGAGAGAGAAATTGAGACTCAAAAGTTGCCACATGGCAAGCCACGTAGGCTTGCCACATGGAAAACCATGTAGGCTTGGAACTGGCCATGTGGCAAGCCACGTAGGCCTACCATAGGCATGAGTGGCTTGTCACATGGCCTACCATAGGCCTGTGTAACAGGCCACATAGGCCTACTATCTACCAAGCCTATGACAGGTTGCCACATGGCAAGCCACATAGGCCTGCCACATGGCAAATCATGCAAGCTTGGGGTTTGGCACATGGCAAGTCATGTAGGCCTACCATAGGCTTGTGCGGCAAGCCTACTGAGCTCTACCATGTAGGCCTAAGTGGACCCAAAGAGAGAGAGATAGAGAGGTTGGCTTGAACGAAAACATGTGGCAAGCCATGTAGGTGTACTATAGGCTTGCATGGCAAACCACATAGGCATGGCATAGGCCTCATGTCTGCCATGCAAGCATGTTGCAAATGCCACATAGGCTTGTGTGGCAAGCCAACCAGGCTCTACCACATAGGCTTGAGTGGACCTAGAGAGAGAAATATGTGGGAGTCGCAAGCTACCACGTGGCAAGCCATGTAGGCCTGCCAAGTGGAAAACCATGTAGGATTGGTACTTCCCGTATCATAAGCCACGTAGAACTACCATAGGCTTGTGTAGCAGGCCACACAAGCATGTTATAGATCTACTATCTATCAATCTTGTCGCAGGCTGCCACGTGGAAAGCCACGTAGGTCTACCGTCATGGCAAGTCTTGCAAGCTTAGAGTTTGCCATGTGGCAGACCATGTAGGTCTAACATAGGCTTGTGTGGCAAGCCAACCAGGCTTTGCCACGTAGGCTTGAGTGGACCTAGAGAGAGAAATAGGTGGGCCTCAAAAACTGTCACATAGGCCTACTATAGGCTTGTGTAGCAGGCTACATAGGCTACCATGTGGCAAGTCATCTATGCCTTCCATGTGGCAAATCATGCAAGCTTGGGGTTAGCCATGTGGCAAGCCACATAGGCCTGTCATAGGCTGGCAAGCCAACCAGACCTACGTGGTCTGCTATCTGCCAAGCCTGTCGCACACTGCCACATGGCAAACCACGTAGGTCTGCCACATGGCAAATCATGCAAGCTTGAGGTTTGCCATGTGGCAAGCCATGTAGGCTTGCCATAGGCTTGAGTGGCAAGCCAACCGGGCTCTGCCACATAGGCTTGAGTGGACCTAGAGAGAGTGGGCTTCGAAAGTTGTGACATGGCAAGCCACGCAGGCCTACCATAGGCTTGCATGACAGGCCACATAGGCATGGCATGGGTTTGATGGCAGGCCTACGTGACAAACAACATAGTTCTAACATAGGGTTGCGTGGCAAGCCAACCAAGCTCTACCATGTAGGCTTGAGTGGACCTAGAGAGAGAGAGAGATGGGGCTCGAAAGTTGCCACGTTGCAAGCCACGTAGGCATGTCATAAGACAAGCAAACCACACAGGCTTGTCACTTGCCATGTGGCAAGCCATGTAGGCCTATCATAGGCTTGCGTGGCAGGTCATATAGGCATGACATAGGCTTGTGTCTGCCATGCAGGCATGTTGCAGTCTGCCACATAGGCTTGACATATGCTTGTGTGGCAAGCCAACTAAGCTATGCCACGTAGGTTTGCCATGCAGGCTTGAGTGGAACTACGGGGAGAGAGAGAGAGAGAGAGAGAGAGAGAGAGAGAGAGAGAGAGAGAGAGAGAGAGAGAGAGAGAGTATTAGAGAAACTTAGAGCCCGAAGAGGGCCTTTGAAAAAGATGTTTTTTTATTTTTTTTCTTATTTTCGTTGCCATGTGGACCAATTGAAACCTTGAAATCGGGGTTCTATGTAACGTAGAATTTTCCAAATATAAATAAAATAAAAACTTTCTAAATATATTGTTGTTTTGTCGGGCAACATGTGGAAATGCTATTGGTTGATGAGGCCTACCCTTCTAGCTCGTCACTGTTCGAAGAGACCCAAAAATATTAAAAATGAACCTACACTATCCAATCTGGAAGCAAACTGCCCTTTTGCCAAGTACAGTACTGACCTGCTCATTTGTATTCTACATCATGTCTCGTGACTGTGCTGAATCTTCTTATCCAGCTCCTCCATGACTAGAATGAAGAATTCCACGTATTGATGCACCAAAGTACGATGGAGAATCTGATCCAGTCCGATTTCTCCAAGACTTTGATAATGCATGCCGTTTTTATGGAGATACCTCTGAAACTGAAAAACTACGCCTATTTCCTATGGTACTCTATGGCACTGCCAAGGAATGGTACTTGAATCTTGAAGCTCCTGATCTTGCTTCTTGGACCACCCTCAAGGACTCTCTCATCAAGCGTTTCAAACCATCCAAACTGACTCAGAGCCCGTTCATTCAAATTATCCATATCAAGATGCCTCCTCCTGCAATGCAAGGCTCCGCATTTCAAGGCCAACCCCTAGGGCAAGGAGCTCAAACACCAACCAATCCATCGGGCTCTGGGGGTACTAGCTCCCAACATTTTCTTTTCTCTTCCACCACTTCTAACCCCCTTGATACCACTAACCCCACCTTCCTTCCACAACAATTTTCTCATGAGTCACAAAGAATTGCAGAAGCTAACCCCTCGCCTCCTCTCTCCTGAACCCGATCCACAAACCGACCACAAGATTGCCTCTGAAGCCCCAACCATCCGACACAGAATCACGCCCACAGAACCAAACAAGGAGTTGCGTGCCTCTCAGGAGTTTGCAAAGAAGTATCCAACAACGAAAGAGCGAGGTGGCTACATACTGCCAAATTTGGACCAGTGTCAAACACATAAAACAACAGTCAAACTCCTAGATCCTTAAACTCTCTTGCATGATCAGCTCTTCCTGCAAAGTAAGACCTCAATGGCACGGTATCTCGAAGCTCCCTCCTACATGCGCACCAATCCTTATTACTATCCAGTAGCGAGATGAGAACCATTTCCTGCCACCAAGTTCAAGAATAGAATCTTTTGGCCTAAGCTCACAGGCGTGGATACCGGCAACTTAGCCAAAGACATGGTCACCAACTGCCGAGTATTCTACCAGAAGCACTATGGCAATCCTGATTGTGATGTCAGATACTTTGCAAATAATTGCGGCCTGGTGGCATTTCTGACAGAACTCAATGGTTTTTGGGATCGAGGGTTACCCCCAATCGCCCTTGATATCAATAAACCCTTGCGCACGCAAGACGACCATATCAACATTGCAAGGCTCTATTATCGCGCTGCACTCACTTCCGCCCTGCACGTTGATATGGTGGAGCTATGGAAAACCCATAACTTTCTCCAGGGTATGCTCCATTACTACAAACCCATGCCCTTCTTGAACAAATTACGGTGGCAAATGATGGAGGGCATCGACACGACAATCTATCACTCTCGACAGCAACAGTCTCGCCTCCAAGAAGCACAAAAGATCTAGGACGAAAAGACGTCGATTGGTGTGGGACCACCAATCCAATAAGGAGGGGGATAATGTTAGCAACTGTGCTAACAGAAAGAAAAAAAATAATAGTAAAACTTCGTGGCATGTGTTTTGTATGACCACATATGAGTATCTGTCAATAAACTTCAAGCCATGGCATGTGTTTTGTAAGTCCATGAGTAGAAGCTTAAATAATAATAAAATAGCTTAAACTTAGATTTAGAACTTAGACTTAGGAAACTTAAGATTAGAAATATTTTATCTTAAGTTTTTCTAAGTTAAGAAATTTGAAGTTCTAAATCCTAAGTTAGAAGTTCTTGAAAGGCTAGAAACAAATTAGTCCCATAAGTTAGTAGACACTTATGGAAGACCCTCCTTGCCATAAAAGGAGAGGTATTTGCATTGTAACCAACACTTTTGAGATTAAACTATCTTGCTCTCTATTTTGGAGAATTATCATTCTATGTCATTTGTGTTCCCTTTGGAAAGGTGCATAGCTTGAGGGAAGGTGCTCGGGCCTCCTCTTGCCTCCTTTTCATCGGTTTATTGTGGCATGTTCTTTATTGCTTATTTACTTAATATTAGGCACAATATCATTTTATTACCCTTTGGGTGTTAAGTAGAATTTAGATTAATCACCTTGCTAGTTGGGTAAGCCTTAGCAAGGGTTTGTATTTTGTCACCTTAGATAGTTTCATTTCCATTTTGAGCACTAGTTGGGTAAGCCTTAGTGCTTCCATCATTACTTCTTATTTTCGCATTTCTGTTAGAAACTTGGTAGAAACTTAAAAAGTGGATGAATCTCTACATCCTTATACTACACCCGTAAGTAATGATAATTCTCCAAAATAGAGAGCAAGATAGCTTAATCTCAAAAGTGTTGGTTACAATGCAAATGCCTCTCCTTTTATGGCAAGGAGGGTCTTCTATAAGTGTCTACTAACTTATGGGACTAATCTCTTTCTAGCCTTTCAAGAACTTCTAACTTAGGATTTAGAACTTCAAATTTCTTAACTTAGGAAAACTTAAGATAAAATATTTCTAATCTTAAGTTTCCTAAGTCTAAGTTCTAAATCTAACTTTAAGCTATTTTATTATTATTTAGGCTTCTATTCATGGATTACAAAACACATGCCATGGCTTGAAGTTTATTGACAGATACTCATATGTGGTCTTACAAAACACATGCCACATAGTTTTATTATTATTTTTTATTTTTTCTCTATGTTAGCACAGTTGCTAACAACCATCATTACCAAATCGTGGACACTGAGGATGATTTCTGAGTGAAGTTGCAAATTCCTGCCAAAAAAAGTCTATATATAGTCCTCCACCCTTCTCTCTATGAGTTCATTTTAGATTGCTGCTCTCGAGTTCAGGCCAAATTTTTTTCAAAATTTTCAGAATTCTCAAAGCAATCTAAAATCACTACTATCATGGCTTCCTACAATTCCTCGCTTAGCTTGCATCGCTGTAAACCCCCTCATCCTTATTCAGGAGATATATTCATGATCTGTATCAAAAATTACGCCGAGCAGCTCACCCTGGACAAGGATATCCTCACAAACCTTGGCTTTGATCTGACACTTTTCCAGGACCAGCAGAGCGAGAGCCTCATCCGAACAGCCTACTCCACCTATTCGAATGAGTTCCAAACTTTCCGGATTACATCCAAGAGTGGCAGCTATACCATTATCAACACAACAAAAACTACACCATGAGAATCAGAACTAATACTACGCTGCAAAAAGCATCCTCCAGCTTCTACTATTACAATTATAATCTCTGATATTTTATCTTTCAGCTCGGCACAAAATTTGGGACCTAATTTAAAGCTTATGTGAATCTGGAAGAAAAAAATCAAAATAATTGCCGAGAAGATCAATTTTATTAGCTAAGTAAGCCTTGTACTAGTTATAATGATCAGAATCAAAATAAACTTGCACAATATCATATGGAATTCTGACAAAAAGATTATGTACAAGAGCAAAAAGAGAAGTAGATACAATATTTACAAATCTCTCGGTTATTTTGTCGAGCTCCTCTTGGGTAATCATCACTTTTGGTGAAGAAATCTTCTGAGGAGCTGGACGAATAACACAAAGAAGAGAGGGTGATTCTTGGTTTGAATCAAATTCTCCAGCATCTGATTCAGAGCTCAGGATGATGCAGGGTCGCTTGGCAGGGATAACTCTAGGAGGAAGGGAAGCAACTGGCCTTCGAGATCTAGCTTTCTTGGGAACAGACTGCTTCCTTTTCCTCCTAGAGGTAGTCGACAAGTTTGTTCTATTTAGAGGCAGGTCTCTGGAGATGTTGGCATTATCCACATGTAGACCAGAATAACGGTCCCGAAGTCTTCTGAGAATGACGAAATCTTTTGGCATGATGGTGACACGCATACCATGCACGACCAAAAGATAGGTATCCTCACAAAACTGGGCCAGAAAGTCTTCTACAGCACCCTATAAGGCTTGCATGGTTGTCACGACAAAACGAACACTTAGCCCAAGTGACAGAGTGACATTCCTGACAGATTGGCCGAAGGAACTCTAGGGATCAACAGTTCAATTGATTTCTGGAGTTTTCTGATCTCCCTCAGCCAGATCTGCTTTCTGCCATGTCTATGGCCAGTACCAGGGGGAACATAGACATGGGATGACTGTACAGTGGTTATGGCACAGGCAGTGGATTTGGTCCTGGCCATCATTCTTAGAATCAAAAAAAATAAATTAGAAAAATAAAGTTTGAACCCAATTGCAGGGAATGAAAACAAAAAAATTTGTGACTAGAAGGTGCTTGAGATCGATACCAGAACTGAATATCAGTTTCGAACGCAAGATAGATAGTAAATATGTGCAAAAAAGAGATCCGTGTTCGAAAGTGATATTGGAATCACAACGGTATCGGTCTCGAGCGCACGGTGAGAAGGCGAAGTATTTTGCAAAGAGAGAGTGCGCTTGAGAGCGAAAATCGAAAAATTTGCAGAAAAAATGAAATTTCTGAGGGTGTATATATAGGAAATTTTTGCACGTGTGAAAAAATGGCTGATGACACGTGTCGACATGTAACTAGTCCACATGGATTGTCCGTATTGATAATGATGACTCAATTATGAGGCCATGTGGGTTGGGACACGTGCACGAATCATATTTGGACACGAGTCATTCTGCACGTGATAGATATCAGATCAATCATTGTCTGTACGACGGAATATTGATGATGAATCATGTGTCGACACATGTCCTTTTGGAACTCCTCCACATGTGCAAAATTATTTTTATAAAGAGGTCATTTACGATGCAAATTTTTGATTTCTTATCCGGATATCGATTTCAAACGCGCCCTTTCCACTGTTTACGCCCCGTTGACTTACTTGCACCTGGAACCGATACTGCTTGGTCCGGTATCGCATTCAAGCGCGTCTTACATCTCATTTTTTTTTCTAATATTTGTAGATGCGCTCGGATCCGATACCCTATTTTGTTGTAAATGTTTAATTTCGATTCTAGTTTGCTTTCTTTTTTTCTTGAATTTGGTATTAGTGATAATTTAGAGTATTTCAAATCTCTTTTTTCTCCTTTTCTTTTTATTCTTCCTTCTATTACTGAGGAACCTAGTGTGGAAGCATTTTCTAAGATTTATCTCAGATTTAAGTCTTTGCTCAGTACTCTCTTATTCAGATCTCAGAATAAGGACATGATTCATTACTAGGACCTGGTGGCACTCGACAAGCATAGCTATAAAGCTAAGCTTGACAGAATATTCACCAAGTTACATAATGATTTCAAGTCTGTAGATGAGTCCCGATTCACAATAAGAAATGTAGATTTGTTGATTTTCAATCTGCATTTATTTTTTTTCTTTTGTTAAATTTTTTTGATGATTCGGAGGCTGACCCTTCCACTTCAGAAGCTGCTTCTTCCAGTGGTACAAAGTTTGAAAAGGTCTTAGAAAAGGGGTCCAATAGGATTGAAGCTTGGATCTCCATGAGTTTTGTATGCACATTGATTTTCTATCATAATTGAATGTGAGTTTTTTGAGTCAATTTGGAGATTCATCAATTTTGAGTCTATTTCTCTCTCTACCCTTCACCAAAAGTGGTGGTTTCTCTCTCTACCCGAGGGGAGGAGCTTGTTGGGACTTAGTTTTCAGTAGTACATGTTTTCACACGTGTGAAACTACTTTGGTTAGAAATGTATGCATGTATTAGATTTCATCAATTGATCTTGGATTTCAATCAATAGAAGATCTGTAGTGCAAAAGCTTTGCTTAGGAGATCAATTTCACACTTTAGGGCATTCCCACACGTGTGAATTTTCACATTTTGGTGGATCCAATGGTTTGATTAGTGTTACTTTTCTCTCCGGTCTTTGTCCATACAATAGGTTGTGGTTCACACATGTGAAACCTATTTGATCATTTACACTTTGCTTTAGATTACTCTTGCTTGCATAACAAGATATCATCAATTATGGCTTGTATATGGCGATAGAATTGTTGTTATGCAACCAATCACTCGTGGATTAAATAAATCCATTTATTCTCCTAATTGTACTTTATGTCACATAATTCACTTTCAAATTGCCATATGAGAATTTGACAATAAAAATGTAATTCCCAAACAACATTACTAATTAATTGGAATATCAACATTGCCTTAAACAATAAAAACAACAAATTAACATCTATATATCACTACATACATTAGCAAAGTAAGGAAAAACCATCAAGACCATTCTTTGCTTAAGAATCTACAAAAACTCAACAAATTCATCATATCCTAAGCAATACATAATAATCAAACTAGGATGCTACAAGTACAAGTATGCCATTGATTTATTTGAGATACACATGTAACGACCAATGTGATATTAACTTTGAAATGAGAGATGAGAGACATTCTTAACATCAAGGAAAATTAACAACCTCGGAAATTTAGTTGAGATACTGATTGAAAAGCAAACCCCTTATCAAAATCATTAAAATATAGGCAATTATACAACCAAAACTTGGTAGTTTGCTCCAAAGTATCTACTTTATTCCTATTATTCTAAATAAAAAAGTGTAGAACTATTTTGGTGTCATTACCTTGAAATTAAGGTTTATAAGTCTTGACATTTGAATTACAAGTTGGGACTCAAAATAAATGATAGGCAAGATAAGAAGATATTTGAATACATAATCTCCAACTACATCAAAACTATAAATCTATCTTCCTTGAAATATTCCACTAAAGACCTGGCCACCTCCTGCAAGTGTTGCTTCCCATTCTATAGACTCGAATAATATTTGAGAAAGAACAAAGACCACTTGTTTCATGTCAGGCCTTAAACAAGGGTCCTCCTCAACGCATTGCTTGGCCAAGGTAGCCATCTAATATTCCCACACAATATATATAATTAATGAGAAAAGTGCTTGAGTCATAGAAGAATAACCAATATAATCAAAATGGTGAAACTGCCTAAGACTTTACATGAGAGTGGATACTATAAGAATTTGTCTGTTGGGAAAAGAATGCACCTTATAAAGGCCCTCTATTGGATACATGCCCTCAAGATCTTGGTCCACCATTTCTTGCAAGATGTTGACTTTAGAACGAGAACAACCATTAAGTGCAGCAAGCACCTTAAGGAGCAATAAAACCATCAATATAAAAAGCATTACATCTGGAAGCATATTATTTGCAATTTTCCGTTGTCCATCTTAACAAACTCACATTTTTCTTTTCCACAAAATGGTTAAGTAGGAAAGGAAAACTAAGATAGGCATGTCTAAGTCACCATAAAAGATATTGGACTATTTATACGATTTCTTGAAAGAGAAAATAAATATTTGTAATTCTTTAGTGATATATTGAGATTCAAAACCTTTGGTAATTTAACTATGAAAAATAGTAGTTGCCAATTACCTACTTCTTACTACTCTCATGCTAAGCTTGATGTTCATTTATGTGTTTTAGTTGCTAGTATGGTGAATGACCTATTGATGTACATTCACAAGGAAGATTTAAAAATTTATAAGCTTTGGTTAGAGATTGATGTAATTGAGATAATCAAAACATGCTCTATTGCAAAAGTTTCACATATATGTGGGAATACTTGGTATATGTTCTTATAGTCAACAAAAGTATGACACTAATAATTAGCCACTTTGTATTAACTATGGTAGTGTAATGAAAAAATACTTTTGCTCCAATGATTTCATGCATGTATTCCCAAACACACACACACACACACACACACACACACACACACACACACACACACATTCTCTCAAAAATGTTAACCTTGAAATAAGGATTTTTACAAGTAGATGGTGAAAACGTTAGAGTAAAAAAAATTTGTTTTCCTTTTTGACAATCAACATAGGGGAAAGGAAAAAATCCTCACTCACAAATTCTCTGATGTTCCTATCTAACTAATATCTATCAACACTCCTATTTATAAAAACAAATCATTTAGCAAGAGAGATGAGTAGCTAAAGTTATTAAACTTAACATGGAATCTTGCTTAAAAAAATCTCACAAACATCATCCCAAAGAGAAAAGATAACAAGAATAGAAAATATTCATCAATTAATATGCATGTAGAACTATTGTTGTCTTTATACTTGTTGGAATATTTTGAGAGCAAAGACTCTATGTTTGAAAGGCTTGATCAAATGAAAGTGGTGGAATCTAGCTTCTGAAAGGGAGTGAGAGCACAAGAGTGGCACAAGAGTGCCACTTGGAGTTAGACTAGGAGAAGTTGAAGTTCAGTTTTTGGATGGCAGAGTAGATCAACTAACTAGAAATTTTATCAAATTTTACATATTCAAAGAACCATTTGGAATTTGAAACTTATCGAGAAGGTTGAGAGTCAGTCCTAATCACAATATTTAAACACATAGGATAAGAAGTTCAATTCAAAAGCAATAAGTTTCAAACATTTTCTGAGTCGAGCAAGAGTAGAGGAATAAGCAAGGTCCATGATATGGCGCCAAGGAGTAATGCCTTTGCATGCTAGATTCCAACGCATTTAGTTTTCATATTAGCGAGAGGTTTGGATTTGATAGTGAAAATCTTCAAAATCCACAAAGGTTCTAGAAAAAAAGCACTAGTTTAGTCTATTAAGTCCCTCATGGTCAAGACAATACTATATAGCACATCAAAAAGAGGAAAAAGGCCTTTTGAGGTGACATTCAAAGATCTAGTTAAACCAACCAGTGAAATATGGGCAAAAAGGCCATGAGAAGAGAAAGCTAAGGGGAAGCTAGTAGCCATGATAAGAGCCCAGCCAGTGTTGTGGAGAGGTGAAGTTAGAACGAATGCATTGAAAAGAAAGGAAGAGAGGAAAGTTAAAGTACAAAAAGCACGAAGAGAATGACTTGGGAGGAACAAAATAAACTGAGAGAAACAAGAGGAGATGATATGTTTGAGAACTATGATGCATGAGGGAAAAGCAAGATATATGGAATTCTAATGTAGGAGCTTGGAATTGACACAAGTCAAAATCCAATTAAAGTGATTACAATAAGATAGATAAGCCCTATGAGAAAAACCCAGGTATTTGGAAACTATACCATGAGATGGATCATAAGCAAAGTGCACCAAGAAGGTTCACACGAGAGAGAGAGAGAGAGAGAGAGAGAGAGAGAGAGAGAGAGAGAGAGAGAGAGAGAGAGAGAGAGAGAGAGAGAGAGAGAGAGAGAGAGAGAGAGAGAGAGAGAGAGAGAGAGAGAGAGAGAGAGAGAGAGAGAGAGAGAGAGAGAGAGAGAGTCAAGAATTAGATATGCAACATCAAGCATTCACCAGAAGCAATCACCACAAGAAGGCGGAAAAAGAACACGCACTGTCACTCTATCACACTAACTCATATAGAATGTGAAATGTAAAAATAAACCCTGGACCTTGATAGAGAGAGAAAACCTGCGAGTAGACTAATAGACTAGCCTACGACTATTGACAGTTGGTCACAGTTGTCAACATTAATGTGAATCGTAAATAGTAACAATGAAGTTTATCATTGATTTCTAACACTCTCCCTCAATGATAAAATTACATTTTTCTATCCCTAATAGAGTACGAAGCCTCTCAAATTTACATCTACCTAATGATTTAGTAAAAATGGCTCCATCAAGAATTTTCTCTCGAACAAAATGGTAGTGTATTTCGATGTGCTTGGTTCGAGCATGTAAAACTGGATTTTTGGCAAGGTGAATGCAACTTTGATTATCGCAAGATATAGTAGTCGCATCCACCTGTGGTTGACCTAAATCCACAAGCAATCTTCGTAACCATACCGCTTCTTGTGTAGCATTGCTGAGTGCTCAATATTCAGCTTCTGTCGATGATAGGACTATTGTAGGTTGCTTTTTACTGCTCCATGAAATTGCAGCTGTACCATAACTGAATGTATGACCACTTGTAGATCTTCTGTCATCAATATTACCTGCCCAATCGGCATCTGTATAACCTACCAACATTGGCGTTTCAGGCTGATCATACTTCAAACCAAAATTCAATGTCCCTAGAGTGTATCTGAGAATACGTTTAGCAGACTTCCAGTGTGCTTGACTAGGATCTTGCATAAATTGACTAACAACACCAACAATATAAGAAATATCAGGTCGTGTGTGGTCAAATAAATCAAACTACCCACCAGCTGTCTATACAAATAAGCATCCACTTTCTCAGATTCATCATATGCAGTAAGCTTCATGTTGCCATCCATAGGTGTACTCAAAGGCTTACAGTCTTGCATATTGAACTTATAAGGCAAATCTCGTGCATATTTGCTTTGTGTAAGAAAGACCATGTCTTCCTTTTGCCATACTTCAATGCCGAGACAATAAAGCATCAATCCTAGATCACTCATGTCAAAAGCTTTGGAAAGATATGATTTTATTTCATCAATTAAGCTCTCATTACTTCCTGTAATAATCAAATCATCCACGTACAACACAATGAACACTATATCTGAATCTTGTCTTAGAATGTAAAGATTAGGATCAACATCACTCTTTATCATTCCCCTTCGCTTGAATTGTTCATCAATGCAAGAGTACCATGCCCATGATGCTTACTTCAATCCATAAATGGCTTTGTTGAGCTTACAAACAAGATGTTCTCTCCCTGGCTCAACAAATCCTTGAGGTTGTACTAAGTACACCTCTTCATCCAGCACTCCATTAAGAAAAGCAGATTTAACGTCCATTTGCTGGATCTTCCAACCATAGAAAGCAGAAATAGCAATGATAGAACATATAGTTACCATCTTAGCTACAGGTGCGAAGGTTTCTTCAAAATCAATACCTTCTTGCTGCTCAAATCCTCTCACAACCAACCGTGCTTTATACTTGTTGAGTTGCCCATCAACTCCATATTTGATCTTGTATATCCATTTGCAAGTGATAGGCGTCTTACCATCAGGTAGCTCAACCAAGTTCCACGTCCTATTTTTTGATATAGCTTCCATTTCTATTTCCATAGCTTCACGCCACTCCTTGTGCTCCTTTGCTTTATCAAAAGTTTTTGGTTCCTGAGCCTTGAGCACAGAACCCATTAGGGCTAGATTCATCTCTAATCTTGCAGGAGGCTTTCGATTTCTTCTTGATCTTCTAAGCTCTCCCTGCTCACTTGATTCGGGAGTATCTCCCTTATTAGCATCACTTGTTACTGACAAGTACCACTTAGGCACTCTCTTAGGAATCTCATTATTGACCTTGTCTTTTTCCATTGGCTCTTCCATATCGACACCAACTTCTTTCTTCACTTGAACTTTAGCTTTATCATCAAAGGGATCAATTGTCAATTTTATTTGGTCATTTTGACCCATCTCATCAAAAGTAGCATATCTGGAAATCACGATCTTTTGTGCATCTGTGTCATACATCCTGTATACCTTGGCTCTTACATCATATCCCAGGAAAATACACTTAACAGCTTTTGCATCCAGCTTCTTTCATTTTTCATCAGGTACATGAGCGTAAGCATCACAACCAAATATTCGTAAATGAGAAACATTAGATTTCTTTCTAGTAAAAGCTTCGTAAGGTGTCTTACCCTCCACGGACTTCGTAGGACACTGAATCAAGATATGAGTAGCTGTGTTGCATGCTTCTGCCCAGAAAGTATTTGGCAAACCCTTGCTCTTAAGCATTGCCCTAGCCATCTCCACAATGGATCTATTTTTCCATTCTGCAACTCTGTTCTATTGTGGTGAATAGGATGTAGTGGTTTGTCTCTTGATCCCCCGATCCTTGCAAAAAATTATAAACTCTGTTGAAAAATACTCATCGCCACCATCTGATCTAAGGGTCTTAATATAACAACCTGTTTGTTTTTCAACTAGAGCCTTGAACTCTCTAAACTTGGCAAAAGCATCAGATTTCTTGCTTATGAAATAAATCCAGATATGTCTACTATAGTCATCAATGAATGTGATGAAATAGTAACAACCACTAACGGACCTAGTTTGTATTGGTCCACATAGATCACTGTGATCAAGATCAAGAATGCCATTGGCTCTTCTTGCTCCACCTTTGGAAAATCTCTCTCTATGCTGTTTTCCCAAAATGCAACCCTCACAAATTTTTCCTTCAAAAGAGATATCAGGCAATCCAACAGCTAGATTACCTCTTTTAAGGATTTGCAAGCTTTGAGCACTGATATGACCAAACCTTTGATGCCAAAGATCACTTCGACTATCAACAATGCTTACCATAGCTTGAGTAAAAGATCTCGCATTCAATTTGTAGAGTTGATTCCTGTTGACTCTAGCTCCTGTAGCAATCACTTTGTAGTGATTCTTGATGTCTTTGACAAGACATTTGTCACTGTCAAACTCAACCTTGAGTTGTTGATCAGCCATCATCCCAAGAGATAATATATTGTTAGCTAAGCTTGGTACATATTGCACATTGCTTATATGCTTTATCTTCCCGTTGGCTAACTTCACTGGTACCACTCCAACTCCTTTAATAGATAGCAATTTGCCATCAGCTTGTCCAACTTCATCACCATTGTCAGTTTTCTTGAGTTCTGAAAACCACTCTTTCCTTGAAGTCATGTGTTTGGATGCACCATAATCAATGTACCAGGTATCCTTGGCTTCATCACTTGTCAGTAATGCTGTAATGAACAATTTTGAACTCTCACTTGTATCATTTTCATATTGATCATCATCGTATTGATGTTGATCAGTATAATTGTCTTCATAATAATAGTCATCAAATTGATGTTGATTAGCATAATTTCCCGCTTGCCATTTGTCTTTTCTTTGTTCCATCTCCTTCTAATTCTTGAAGCATTCACGCTCCTAGTGACCAGGTTTGTTGCAGTACCTACAATTTCCAGGTTTATTTTGTCCTGAATAGTCGCGTCCTTGACCTCGGTCTTGATTCCAATTACCTCGATTCGGACTATCATTGACTTGCTCATGAAATTGTTGAAATGATCCTTGGCTTGAGTCTCCTCCTCTCGATTGATACTTTTCACAGCCAAATCTTCCACCTCGTCCTCTAACTGCAAGAGCTTGATCATAGCTCCTGCTATGATGATTCAAGTTCTCTTGACGTTGCTCTTCTTGCAAAAGCAATCCACCTAGTTCTTCATAGGTTGGAAGATTTTCTCTTGTGGCTATACTCCTCACAAACATCTGATATGACTCACTCAGACTATTCATTGTCAATTGCATGATCTCATGATCTTGTACTCGCTCTCCAACTACTGCTAATTGATCACGAATCTTTTTTATCTTCAGTATGTGATCGGCAATAGTTGCTCCATCATCCATCCGCAATGTATACAACTTTGTCTTTAGAAATAGTATTCGAGATGTATTTGTCGTTTCAAACAATGCCTTCAATGTATCCCACGATTCTTTTGGTCCTTCTGAATCTGAAATATAGGGAATAATTGCATCTCTAACTGATAAGTTGATGACATTTTGGGCTTTCCATCTTCTCCTATCAAATGCCCGTTGATCTTCTTCAATCACTGGCCTTGTCTCTTCACCTATCATGATCTCCCATAAGCATAGCTCCTTTTCCATCAAAATGTTCTTCAGTTTGAATTTCCAAACTGCATAGTTGCTGGCACCTTCCAATTTGCTTGACTCATTAAGAACACTCTCGCTTAGAGTTGCCATTATTGGATAGATGAGTCTGGATCACAAAATTTATTCACACCATAGAACTATAGATTTTTGGTTTTACACCTGATATCGGTACGACGCGCGGGTGCACGACTGCTCAAGATTCTCTTTACCTTTGGCTCGTCGCTCCAATATTGGTACTGATATGTGATATCGATGTACGACTGCTCTTGGTTTTCTTTACCTCTGGCGCGTCGATTCGATATTGGTACGGATATGCATATCTGTATGATGCGCGGATGTACAACTGCTCAAGATTTTTCCTACCTCTGGCGCGTCGATCCAATATTGGTACGGAAAAGATTAAAAATAGAGGGAATATAAGAACTTTCAGAGAGAATATTTTAGATTTCCCACTTCGGCGCGGCGGCTACGCCGCCTCCTCTTTGCAAAGATTTCGAAATGTGTGACCTTTCAAAAGACAAAGATCAGCAATGTGAAAAGTGTGAAGCCTTCTAACTCTGAATGGGACACTGTCTAGTGTGATTTGCGGTACTCCAAACAGACAAATGAGAGATTTTTTGGCAAACCTCTCACACAAATAGCACTTTCCACAATAACTAGGAAGTATTGTAAAAATCGCCATCACTCAATAGATTTTCAATCTGTCTGATGCTGCCCTGGCCTTTCTGATACCTCTGGGACTGTGCTTTCGTTCCCCATTGATGATTTTGAGTACCAACCCTACAAAATACACCAAAGAAGAATTTCTTCCAGCCATTTTTGTCTCTCCAAGATTTCACCTCCCGTGAAGGACTTTCTGACTTCGTTGCGGAGCCTGTGACAAGCTGTATCCACTGATCAGGCACGCATGACTATCGCTGCTCTGATACCATGTCAAGAATCAGATATGCAACATCAAGCATTCACCATAAGCAATCACCACAAGAAGGCGAAAGAAGAACATGCACTGTCACTCTATCACACTAACTGATACAGAACGTAAAATGTACAAATAAACCCTGAACCCTGATAGAGAGAGAAAGCCTACGAGTAGACTAATAGACTAGCCTATGGCTATTGACAGCTGGTCACAGCTATCAACATTAATGTGCATCGTAAACAATAACAATGAAGTTTATCATTGATTTCTAAGAGAGAGAGAGAGAGAGAGAGAGAGAGAGAGAGAGAGAGAGAGAGAGAGAGAGAGAGAGAGAGAGAGAGAGAGAGAGAGAGAGAGAGAGAGAGAGAGAGAGAACAATGATGTTGAATTTTTGTAGTTGATGTTGGATCTAGAGTAGGAGCAAAAAAGAGTAATTTTATTAGTCATCATAAAGACAGACACTTCATGAAATTCCACCAAATAGACAAGGTCATCAACGAAAAGTTGTAGGCCTAGAAGCATATTGTGAAAAATGTAGGGCAGAAGGGGGGGAGAGGAGTTGAGAGAAGTAAGATAATCAGCAAGAGGCTCAATGGATATAACAAACAATACAAGAGAGAGAGGACAACCTTCTAATACCACTCTATATTGCAAAGGATAGAGAAGACACTCCTATTAAATATGATGGAGGAAGAAGCCGGTCTGAATAGCACACATATTAGCCTGATAAGAGTGCTAGGTCACTTGAAGACATTAGAAGATGAAGATATACTCCCATTTAATGCCATCATTAAGGGTTTGTCTAAATCAAATTGGAGAATGACAATATGATGGTTAAACTAGAATGATGAGTCAATGACAGATCAAACAACAAGGATATTGTCAAATAACCTAGACTGGCTTTTAGAAAGGTGGACCGTAGGCAATGAGGTGATCCTGTAAGCAATAGCTTTGGCTAGTATTATGTAGGTAGTGTTGATCATGGCTGCAATTTGTCATTACACTAGGGAACTCCACTTTGGAATAAGCTCGACAAGGCCATGAGTGAGAGAAGAGGAGAAGAAAATGGTTGATAAATTGTCATGTGCCAATCTTAACATTGAAACATCTAATCGAATGGCATTCAGAACATCAAATTAGCATGGAAATGCAAGAAATCAACAAAACTAGCCAAAAATAAAAAAAGATGGATAAAGGTAGCAAAACTTCACCAATATAGGCAAAGTAAGGTATCATTATTTATCATTAATGATCATTCAAAGCATTGGGCCTGAATATAGAGCATGATGAAAGCTCACATGTGATTTTAGACACATGAACCACCATTACCATCAAGAAAGGTCTCAAGGAGAAGCTTCAATATCACTTAGAATTCAAAACAGACAAATGAACAATAGCCTCCAAATTTAGCACGACCTAAATTATTTATAGTGGTCATTTGTGTCTCTATTATAAGTTTGGGGCCTTATTTAGCTAAATTGGGCCTTAGAACCATTATTACAACTTTGCTATTCACAAATATAGCATAGTTGTTCAAGCCACTTTATTAACTGTCCTATTGACTAAACCCAATATAAATTAGCTCCATGGCTATATTTAGCATAAAATATAGTAGGCTTATGGGCTAATTACATGCAACACATGACTTTAACCATAAAAAATGGACCGTTGCATCACAAGATCAACATGATTCCAATAAGTACAAATAAGGCCAGGAGTGATCTTGTTTGGACCAAGAATCTTTTTATAATGAATGGATTTGAGGGCCAAGATTAATTTTGCAAAGTATAATGAATAAAAAAGAGAAATTTTCAGAAGCCAAAAGGGTGGAAAAAAAGAAGATTAGTAAGAATCTAACTCTTCAAGTATCAAATGAGGGAGTGGATCATAATTGAGGAGCAAAAAATGGTAATAAAACATATTGCACTCATTAATCATCCCATCTTGCTCATGATTTCCCATCTCATCAAAAATTGCATCTCTAAAAACAATGAGCTTTTGCGCATCCTTATCATACATCTAATATGCCTCAACCTTCTCATCATAGCCAAGAAAAATGCACTTAACGACCTTTACATCAAATTTTCTCCTTTTTTCATCAGGGATATACGCATAAGCATCAAAACCAAATACTCTCAAGTGAGAAATATTGAATTTTTTTTTCAATAAATGCTTCATAAGGTATCATACCTTCCACCGACTTTGTAGAAACTTTACTTTTACAATGTAACTTTTCCTTCAGAAATAATACTCAAGATGTATTCATTATCTCGAACAAGGCCTTCAAGGTGTCCCAAGCTTCTTTCAGTCCTTCTGAATTCGTCATGCCAAGTGCTCAAGTTTTGTGAGTATTTTGAAAGCACCTCCAAAGGTGGAATATGTATGTAAATTTTGAACCAATTTTTTTTATAAGCATTTATGTCATAATTTTCATGTGGATAGAGTTACGATGAAAATGTGCATGTGGACAACCAATGACGACTGCCACATAGCGCATGCACATTTCACACATGCGAAATGTGCATGCGCTATGTGGTAGCCCGTCATTGGCTGCCCACATGCACATTCTATTAAAAAAGAATTGAAAAAAATGTAAATTTTCTTTTTGGAAAATGGAAAAACCAGAACTTTTTTTTTAAAAATTTAGAAATTTGCAAAAGGAGTGTAGAAAATAATTGTGGAAAAAAATCTACAATATAAGAAAATGCAAAAAAAAAAAAACCACACAAAAAAAACTCAAAAAAATTAAAAATAAAAATAAAAAATAAAACTCTTCACACGTGTCACTACGTAGGGGAAGGCCCTTGCCCTTTGGCCTTCCGCCTGCTCCGAGGGGCCCTTAGGCTTTTGCCCTCGGGCACCCACCTCCCAGGGCGGAAGGCCCTCGGATGGGGGCCTTTCCCCCACAAAATGTAAGATATGATGACATCCTTAACTGAAAAGTTCATCGCATTTTGGGCTTTCTGACTCCTCTTGTCAAATGCCCATTCATCTTCTCCAATGATCAGCTACATATCCTCACCTGTCACAATCTCCCCCAACTCTTTGTCCATCAAAATATTTTGTTAATTTGAGTTTCCACACGACATAGTTCTCGACGACTCCTAGTTTACTTGATTCATTGAGAACGCTCTCGCTTGGAATTGCCATTACTACACTTAGATGAGTCTCGAATGCAATTTGATGTCTCTGACTCCTCGTCAATCCAAGCTATGGTTGAGAAGATATGCCCCCTTAAAGATTTTGACCCTACAATGTCGAGAAAATGCTCTTAAGCCTGAAAAAATGGCAATTATGGACAAAGGCCTTTTTCAAAAAATTGGCTCATGTGTTGCCAAATATAAAAAAAGAGTCATTTTCTCGATGCCCCATTATCACTTTGTTTTTTCATTTTCTGCAAAAACTCACGAGTGAGTAGAGTCCTAAAGAGATAGGGACACTCCTCCAAAATAGGGAAAGAAAGTTGGATCACTTCAAAATGAAGATTAAAATGTAATTTTGGGCAGTTCAATCCTTTTTGCACTTCAGAGACTAAAAAATTGTGTTTTGTAACTTTTGATGTGGACCACATATTTGGGCCCACAAAACTCAATTTCCACCATCAAATTCTTTTAACTCCAATTTGAATATCAAGGCCTTCTTCATGATACTAGGAGACCACACTCCAATACACAAAGTCAAAAACTACTCAATTCATGAACATTGTGTAGATCTCGATCTCGATCTCGATCGAGATCTATCTTGTTTTTTTTACGAAATTTGGATTTGTTTCTTCATGTCTCCTCTATGGGTGAGAAATTTGGATTTGTTTCTTCATGTCTCCTCTATGGGTGAGGGTGCCCACCTATTGGCCTCATATCTACACTTTGTTTCTCAGAAAACAATGCTCTATAGCTTCAAACATTCACCAAATGACTTCCAAAACTTTCACTGAGGGCACCCCACTCCCCATGAATAATTGACTATGAAGCTGCTCAGGCTAACAGTTTGCAAGCACTTTTCAGTTTGTGGAAAAAACTTCACTTTTTCCTTCACAAAAAATCTTTGACTTTGCATGCTTGGTGCCACCGCTTCGTCTTTTCATAGATTACTAATGATGTATATACTCTTCTTCACTAGTTGAAATTGTTGTAAGAGCTTCTGGACAGATGTATAAGCTGCAATTACCATTGAGTTCTTTCCCACAATCCCTAGTTGTCTGTTGTTTACCATCAAGAAGGATTTGTACGCCAGAGGCTATTTTCTGTCACTGCACTTTTGATGTAGTCTGGAACCACCATTGAACTAGAATTGAAAGTTTTTCCAAGTGCTGCAGCTGTTTTTGAAAAGAATTTTTGTCCTTGTTGGGAATGGTCTCTTCTTCGTTGTGAAAAATTGCTGCTAGAGCTTTTGCGTAGATTTGTAGGCTGCACTTACCATCGAAGTCTTTTCCACGATCCCTAATATATTGTCTGTTGTTCACCATCTTTTTCTTTTGCTGTGAAATCAGCACTTGGTTGGTGACACATTTCCAGAATTGAGCTTTTTATGTAGCAAGGTTCCATCGTTGAATTGTAAATAGTATCTATTCTGTTTGTTTTGGTATTTTATAAGGTAGATTCTTCATCATTGTCATGAGTAATTTTTTCATCGCTACTGGAGGTGAACAACTCACTACCAGCCAACAACAGCACCTGCAGGCATTGGCTTACGCGGATTTGATTGTTGTATTTATCAGCGTTTGCACTGTTCGCTTTACTTTTTTCTTCAAAATTTTGATGGCTGAGAAGATTTGACTTACGCTCCTCTCTATGATCTGAATTATAGAGATCAGAGCTAAAATTTTGATTGTGAATTAGACCAAAAGAATTTAGTTGAGTGGTTCCTAGGCTGCCAGTGCCGCAACTCTATGTCTAGACTGTGGTCCATCAAATAGTAAAGGATTCTTCTTTCGTATGACGAGATCGGAGAATCAAGACTTCTCTCCGATAGACTGTCCACCTTGTTCAGATCTTTTAGGCGGAGGGAGAAAAGAAATGCCAAGCCCTATAGCAAAATTTGACCTAAACCTAGTCTGCTTACGACTGTGTACCTGGAATCCGTCAGTCTTCTAATTTTTGTTGTGCAGTGAATTTGTAGTTATAAGAAGAGTGATAACCAAAAATCCGGTAGTTCTTCGAACACTATGGGTTGCCTGTAGTACTGTTCACCGTCAAATATTTGTAGCACTGAAGATTCTTCTTCCATCGGTTTTCAAATGATGCATGCAGAGATGTGTGGTGAAAAGGAGTAATTCTGATCTCTTGCTAATTCAACAACTTGCCCCAGAGTGGATAACAAAATGAAAAAGAAGACACTTGAATCGAGCCGGGACAAAACGAAGAGTGATTTTAGCTGGGTGCAATTCAGATCAAAAGTGGAGAAACTGTTGGTAGTGTGGCTTCAATAGAGGAGCTCAGTCTAGTGAAAAGAGCTATTTTGTCCATTATTTCATAGACAAGGAGACAATGAAAAGAGCTTTTTTGTCCCCGAAGAAGATAACTACAGGAGATTCAAAAAGCTAGCTTTCGTGTGATTTAAGCAAGTTAAGGTCCAGTTGAAAAAGAAGTGATATCTTTTGTCGTCATGAGCTTTAGGATTTTTGAGTGGCCATTACTTTGTTTTGATCTTGCCATTTATCAAACCTAGAATAAGCAGCCTTCAGAATAGAAGATTTATCACCTATTTTTAGGGCATGTAAATATCTGATTCCAGAAGAGTTGGCAATGGGGAAAGACAAAAAATGTTAGGCATGTAAAGAACTGATTCCAGAAGAGTTGGCAATGGAGAAAGGCAAAATTCCTATATGAGCAACTGGAATGTTGTTTGGAGCACTTACAAAAGTGGGAGCGTATAAAATTCTAAGTGTTTTGGAAGCCTGTTGTATTGTTTTGTTAGGACTGGGCTTTTGAGAGTTTCATGGTTTCTCCTACGAGGTTGCATTATGATGTGATGTTTGAAATCCACAGCATTTCTGAACAATTGAAAGTGGGAGCAACTGGGACAAAGGGAGAGCGATGGATTGGGGGGCTAGAGGCAGAGGATGTTTTATTAAAGCAAAATCCTGCTCAGATTTATACATCTGAGACAAAATGAACCTGTAGCAAATGCAAAAACAACACCTTTTTCTGATGACCACAAAAAGGAACGAAATAGTTGATGTGAAAGTGCTCGTGCTAAATTAAAGCAAATTTCTAAGCGATCAATTCTTCTTAGAATGATGCTAACTTCAGTAACAATGATAGCTCTCACATTTGGCAGCTGGTTTGTGTTATCTTTTGAAGAATTGACTGTGCAAAAGTGCAATGAAATACAGAAAAGAGTGATTGAAATTGATGGAAAGAACTACACAACACAACAAGAAAACACTCAAGGGGGTAGTTAGAAATTTTTAGTAATAGCTTACAAAAATATAACATTTGGCAATGGCAATAAGTAAGAATTTTTACTTTTAATCAAACTGCAAGTAATGTTACTTTATAGTTTCAAGAGGTACCACAATATATCATGTTCATAGGTATCTTTTGTAGATAGTCGACTGGTATGGAGTAGCATTGCATTAAAAAAAAAATTCATTACATACGGATAACTATCAATAGCTTTATACAATCACGTTTTGGTGTTTTTTTATTTCTCTACCATTTCTACATAGTATTATGAAATACATACATGCATACATACATATATCTATTGACCCAATTTAAATGTAGTTGCCAAATTCACAAGTTTTCAAATGCCTATGTCAATAATGAATCATACTCTTGAAAGGCAAATGTATGAATGATTGTGAGTTGCAAGTCAATTTATAACAATCAAAAAAACAATTTGTGTTGTGATATATCATATTTTGGTAAGAATGCAAGAAACTTACAAGTGATATGATTGATCTTCTTTCTCGAGGAGTTTCCGCATCCATTGTATTTTTTGATATTGCTTGTTGTCCAGTTATAAGCTCAAAAAGTACCACTCCAAATGCATATACATCAGATTTAGCTGTAGCTTGGCCATCACGTCTATACCTATGAACCAAATGAGCTTAGATGAAGAAAAATTGGATGTTATTATCTTCTTCTCAATGCCTATTGCATCATATGAGCTCAAAAAACTGGACCTCTTGTTTTCCGTAAATGAAAATTTCTAATACCTATATAGTCTACCAACTTGACTACATTTTCATTTTCTGATGTGATAAAAATTATCAATACTCCATAGGTTTCTATGTCTTTGAGAATGTCATTTTTCAAGACATGCAAATGAAAAATCTCATTATAGTTTCAAAACATTCTAACAGAATTAGTAATACCAATTGAATTTCAATACAAAATACAACCACATGCATTTTATCATTAATAGAACCTGTTTATGGATTTATTCTCCTATTGACTTCTAAAAAAAAAACTATGAAAGGCAATGTTGTTTTTACATGAATAATAATAGACATGATTATATAACATGATGAGAGCATCAACAACCCATGATCAAATATTGCAATATCTCTAAATAGATCAAATTGTATCCATGATGAGAGCATCAACAAACCCGTGATCAAGTATTGCAATATCTCTAAAGAGATCAAATTGTAAAAAAATTGTGACTTACTCTGGGGCAAGATAACCGAAAGTTCCAACAACCCGTGTGATAAGAATCTCACCATCATCTATTTGTTGAACAAGTTTTGCCAATCCAAAATCTGCCACCTGTATTGAGAATTATCAAAAAATGTTAATGATTATCTATTACCTAGAAGCTCACTCTTCATAAAATGCAAGAAGTACTCTCCATCATTGAAAACTTATCTATTGAATAGATAAAATTATCTATTCTCACCTTAGCTCTAAAGAAAGAATCTAATAGTATATTGCTAGTTTTTACATCACGATGTATATAATGTGCATTTGCATGGTCATGGAGATACTCAAGTCCTCGTGAAGTATCAAGTGCAATTTGTACTCGAGCATTCCATGTGAAAGGAGTGTATCCTGATATAACAAGAAAAGGTGATAAAATCTTTTGTCAAGACAAACTATAAACTCAAATAGAATTTGTATAAATATTATCATTAAAAATCTTATGCATGAAACATCATTGGGAGAGAGCCTAAAAATAGGAATATAGGATGTGAATGGATAAATCTAATAGGATAAATTGGTTTTGTTGGTACTAAGTAGGGTGAAAATATGTTTTACAATTAAGTGGTGATCATGCTTCTCTCAAAAATAAAATTTTATTTTCTATTTGTGTCTCTAAACATTGGTCTTGATATTTGAGATATTTATATCACTTTAAAGCTTTTTGAACTCTTGAGTAGTGTACAAAATCTCACAATGCTTTGTTCCTTATTTATTTTTAGTGTATAACCAATACATATGCCGGTAAAAAAACCACATTAAATAAAAAAAAATCTACTTCAAACTATGAGTATTATGAAATAATAACCATGATATAATAAAGAGTTTCCTTTGCTATGTTAGTACTAAAATGTAGTAAAACTTGAGAAGATTTGTTCACATTTGGTCTCACAATTCAATAAATCTTGGTGGCTTTATATTAGATACCCTAGATATTCATCCTTCAACAAAACTTTGAAGAGGAATGACCTATTGACTACATGTATGGAGTTTAATGTTGAAGCTAGTGTAAAAGTAATGCAAGCCAATAAGGTCTCTTTTTCAAATGTCAAGATCATGGTTACCTTTTGTGTGTGTGTGTGTGTGTGTGTGTGTGTGTGTGTGTGTGTGTGTGTGTGTGTGTGTGTGTGTGTGTGTGTGTGTGTGTGTGTGTGTGTGCGTGTGTGTGTGTGTGAAATTGCCAAAAATTGGCAAATCTAGCTTGATCAAAAACCATTTAGAATAATGTAAATTATGTGCATAAGTGGGTCTCACACGTGGGAGGCCATGGAGCCACGTGGAAAACCTACCCTTGTGTAGGTTAGATCAAGTCTAAAGAGTTGGTCAAGTCAATTTGGTAGTGATTCCTAGTTTATAGGACCTACATCCTAGATTTAAGGTGAAAATTGACCAACTAGCCACCTACTTGGCATGACTCTAGGAAGGAGGCTAGAGTGGCAAATTAGGGCAAGAAAGCCATGTTAACTTCCTTAGTACATGCTAGAGATTCACCTAAATTTACAAAGGAAGTGACTTTTGCTATGTATTCCATCCTCCCATAGTGAGAAGATAGATTTTTTTGAGAGCTCATTGGCAAGACTCGAGTTTCTACTCTATGTGCTTGTTTTTTGGATCCAAACAAGATCAAAGTCATTTGTACTTTTTTTTTTTCAATTTACAGGCCGTACTATTTACTGTTGCACAAGTGTATGGGCTGTACTTTGTGTTTGATTAATGATTAAAGGTTGCTCTTGATTGATAGATGCTAATTTGTTAATCTAGATCTCAAAATCTAGTGTCTAGTTTGCATTGTTTTTATGATAAATCAATCAATCACTCTTGTGAGGCATTAAATGCACTCATTCAAGGTCCAAAGTACTTTAATTTCACATGGTATCAGAGCGAGGTACAAGAGTTTATCATTAATCTTGTGTACAATCCTAAAATAGCAAGTTTTTGATCTACAAAGGTAGTATTAGAGGGCCAAGTAGAAATCAGATGATTGGATGGAAATTTGTGGATCAAACTTGATCAGGGGCTAATTTTGTACTATTCACATGTGTGGACAGGTCTGCACCCAAAAATAATATCCATTTTTGCTAAGATCCATAAAAATTCATAGTAATAGATTGAGTTTTTTGATGCTAGATCTATGAGAAAGCATCAATGCTAGTATGCCATTGATTGGATATGACTTTGTGTCATTAATTCTAATTATTTGAGGCTAGATTCAAGCCCTTTAAATGTGTTTTACAGTTCTTGAAGAACCATCAAGAGGAAAGTACAAGTTTTAGCGATTTGACAAGTCTTTGATAGATTCTCATCTAATCTTGATCAAGGGGATCTTGCCACTTGTGTCTTTGTGAACATCAAGTGAGTTGCTAGTGAGGAAAATTTTGGAAAAGAGCTTAGGGAGGGCCAACATGTACATCATTAGTACAAGTCATTAGGGAGATGGGAACCATTGGTGGATTCCTTCTTGGATCTAGTGAGAGGTTAAACTCTACAAACTACTCAATATGGAAAGTGAGGATGGAGTCACTCTTACTGATCCAAGACCTCTTTGATATTGTCCTAGATGAAGAGGATGAGCCTCTTGGAGGACAAGAATTGGTTAGATACAAGAAGAAGGCAAGACTAGCACTTCATAGCATCAAAATGAATGTTAGTGATGACCTCTTGAGACAGGTAGCCTCTCGCACATCGACCAAGGAAGGTTGGGATTCGTTAAAAGCTATATATGAATCCAAAAACAATTCAAGAGTACTTATGCTAAGAAACCAAATCTTACAAAGTATGAGAAGAAGTGATGAAAGTGCACAAGAATATGTGCTTAGGATCAAGTCTCTCAACAAAGAATTAGTTTCTATTGGAGAGAAGACTCTGGATGGTGAGCTTGTACAAGTGATCCTCAATGGCTTAGGAGATGAATTCTCCAATTCAGTTCAAAGTTTTGCCATCCAAGACACTTTGCCATCAATTGATAAGCTCCATAGTGTTCTAGTGGCTGGAGAGTCTAGGATGCTCCATGCAAAATCTAGGATGAGTTACTTATCATTGCAAGATGGAGATGAGAAGGCAAATTTCTCATTCAAAGGCAAGAAGAAGACCAAGGGATTTAAGAAGGATCAAACAAAGGATGCCAAGGAGGAGGATCAAGCATCAAGTTCAAAAGCAAAGGACAAGTCGAAGAAAAAATGCTTCTTTTGTGGAAGGAAGGGGCACTATGCATCCGAATGCTACAAGAGGCAAAGAGAACAAGAGGAGGAGGAAAAACAAGGAAACCTTGCACATGAGGAGCAGGATGAAAGAGATCTATTCTTGATGGAGTCTGCATCCTCACCAACAAGCAATGGCAATTCAAGATACACTTGGTGGATTGATAGTGGGGCTACCTCCCACATGACTTGTGACAAAGGAGATTGAGGCATCACCTCAAGGAGACTATGTTATTTTTTGATTGCAGGATTTTTGGAGCTCAAACCCTTGGATTTCTATCTCTCTTTCACATCACACACAAACCCACACACACTCTCTCTCCCTCTCTCACTTTCACCTTCTCTCGAAACCATGGTATGCTCTTGAAACTGTGTAAAAATGGCTGATAAGTACTTTTGCATGTCGGGCTATCAGTGGCCTATTGTCTATGCATGTCAGATCTAGAGCTTGCATGTCATGCCATCAGTGGCCTATTGTCTATGCATGTCACATCTAGAGCTTGCATGTCAGATTTGAATCTTGCATGTCATAGTATCTGTGGCCTATTGTCCACGCATGTTAGATCTAGAGCTTGCATGTCAGATCTAAAGCTTGCAAGTCAAATTTGAAGCTTGCATGTCGTAGCATCTGTGGCCTATTGTCCATGCATGTCAGATCTAAAGCTTGCATGTCAGATTTGAAGCTTGCATGTCACACCATGCATTGCCAAATGACCATGCATGTCACTTCATGACTGTTGCATGTCAAGAATCTATGAACCCTTATGATTGCATGTCAAGAATCTATGAACCCTTATGATTGCATGTCAAGAATCTAAGATCCATTTGGATTGCATGACAAGAATCTAAAATCCAACATGATTGCATGTCGGAAAGATTAAGACTTATGAAGAAATTTCTATGCTTTTGTTAAGCTAGATATGGAGTTAATATCATTGAATGTGAACTAAGTCTATGTTAAGTTGATGTTCCTACATCTGAGATCCCTATTGGAATCCATTGTACATGTAATTGGCAATGGCCAATTGGATTTGCATAATGATAAGAAAAGGGGGGGGTCCCCAACTTGACCCCTCAGTGCTTCCGCTATTGTGTGATTGAGTCTATGTGATGCAATGTTTTTCGAGTTTTTGATTTAAAATCTTATTTGATTTTCATTAAGTTGATTTGAGACTAGTTTTATGTGAATGATAAGCCAATTAGTTCTTTTGGCCTTTAAGATCTTAGGACAGGCCTTCACCCTCGAGTTCACACACACACACACAATATACATACATACATGTTAAGAAATTAATGTTTATCTTTCACACACACAATATACATACATACATGAGAGAGAGAGAGAGAGAGAGAGAGAGAGAGAGAGAGAGAGAGAGAGAGAGAGAGAGAGAGAGAGAGAGAGAGAGAGAGAGAGAGAGAGAGAGAGAGAGAGAGAGAGAGAGAGAGAGAGATTGGTTGGAGGTGATCTTTGATCCACTTGGTACAAAAAGAATTCAAATAAATGGCAAAAATAGATATGATAGATGTTTGCACTAGTTTTTTTTTTTTAGGCTGGTATTTGTGCAATCATGTATGAAATGAAATTCTTGGACTAAGTTGTCGTTGCCTAAAAACACTCCTTTAAAATGAGACGAAAATACTCTAAGGATTCCTCGAGCCTGCTGACGCAAATTTTGAGGGTCTATTCTCTGCCAATACCAAGGTGGAAACTCAAATGAGTGATATGGAGCTTTTAAGTGTTATGAGCACTACAACACTAGCTTTAGAACTACATAAGGTGTAAGTATGGTCCTCTTCCATGGTGTGGGTTGTTTTCCATAATGAAGTGCTACTGAGGCAAGGTCCTACTACCTTTCTTCAATGTTAATCAAAAGTAGGAAATAAATTTTTTTTTTTTGACTTTCCAGGGAAATCCTTCATTTACATCTATGTATCTTTATTGAAAAAGGTCTTCGTTCAAGCTATTTCTATCAAAGTAAAGCAAAGAGATGCTACAAATACTAAAAGAAAAATAACACTTAGATCATGCGATACAAATGACTCAAAACCATAAGACAAAATTGTGAGAATCTATGCACTTTCATATTAAGGATACTTTCTATGAAATATAGACATAAGAAAACTAGTACCTTTAGCACGTGGATTGTGAAGGTGCTTACTCAATGCTCCATTCTCTGCATATTCATAAACTAAAAAGAGCTCTTCCTCACTTGTGGCATATCCAATTAGCTCCACCTAATTAAAACAAATGAATTGTCAATGCATAGGCAGGTTGAAGCAAAGTATGGCTCTCTTGTATGCATAGAAAGTTGATGGAGATCAATGTTTTGACTTGAACCTACTTGATACACTAGGTTTTTTTTTGCAATTTTGACCAATATTCCATAATTAAATTAACAATTTTGGAGCAAAATTAATACAATGATCAAGTTTTCAATCAACAATAATACAATAATAGTTTTATATATTTTTTAATATTGGTATTATTGTGTACCTTGAGAGAATTCCAACAACTTTATGTCAAAATTATACATGAGCATACCAAATTAGTGTGATGCACTCTGGAGAGAACTTTCAATTCTGCCAAAAATTCCTTTGACTTAGTAGCTTTCATTCGTTTGATTGCAACTTCCTGCAAAACAATAGCATTTTAATTTTTTTTTTCAATGTTTCATATGAATAATTTATTTATATACTCAAGCTTAAACTATCCAAGATCTTGCTTATAAACATATTTTGTGATGTAAAAGACTCTACCTAGATGATATCAAATAACAAGGTATGTCTACTTACAATTATTGAGTCACGTATTGATCTTTTCTATACCAAAATATATGATGCATGTGAGTATGTAAGATCAAAGATATCTCAATTTTAAAAGTTATAAGAGGCCTTATTCTATGCTAACACAAAATGTTGGAGGATGGATTACTTCATGAAGCCTATGACAAAAATGAGAGTAAGGAAAAAGTTCAATAGTATCTCGGATGTCCAATATATTGAATACTACTATTTTTTGTTTGGGGGGAAGGGGGCAGGGGGGGGGGGGGGGGGGGGGGGGGGGGGTGTTTTGTACGTGCACACAAGGACATTAATAGAAGACACAAGCACAACATGTTATTGTTCCTTTGTTGTAAATATTGAAGTTGAGTGTTGTTTTACTTTTAAAAAAATAGAAGAAGACTTGAGGATAGTGTTTAAGACAAGGTATCATACTTGTGGCCTTTTTGAAAATTAAAAAAAAACTACGACTTTCAAGTGAGGTGCCATATCATGATAAGGAGTTTTATAATATTGTGTATGTTTAAATGCAAGGTGTAACTATGTTTTTGGTGCACAAATCAACAATAACTTCTTGTATGAGCCAATTGATAAGCCTTCTTATTCTTAGCATCCTCATGATAGTTTTGAAGCCCTATTTTCAACATTTATAAAAAATGAGGTGTTATTGTAGCATAAAGATTTTAAATAATTAAGATATAAAAGTTGAGGGAATGTAAATAGTTTGTTTTCATACCACACAAATTAGGTTATTATTATATTATCACTTTAAGGTCATTAGTGAACAATCTAGTCATGATTAGATTGTTCTTTGCTACATCGATCACCTAGCCGTTCATTGCATATCCACTACTCACTCTACAATAATTATGAGTTCTATAGATTTTCTATCCAAAATTTCATATAAGCAGACACAAACATTGTCACATGATGGGAATATTATAAAGATCGCCAAGTGTAGATTCGTAAGATCCTTTTGCATGTAGCAAAAGGAATGTTGTGGAGCCAAACCATCCAACCAAGTAGAAACTGAAAGTCAATCCCCAATCAGCTTCAGCCCTGAGCCACGATGACTGAACACTAGAGAAGAAAGATTTTTGGCAACTAAATACCAGACTCTGAAAACATACTTTTGAGCTTCTCAAAACATTGGTTCAATTCTTTGTTCCATTCAATAGATGGATCAGGTTGACCTCTCTTCTTTTTCTTATTAACTTTTTTTTTTTGCTAAGTTATTAAGATGTGTTGTAACTTTTCCATAATACTCTATAAATTTTCAAAAAAGCTATAAAAAAGGAAAAAATCTTAACTTCTCTAACTGATTTAATCCTTTCAAGGTGACCTTATGTCCAAGATATATTGGCTCATGCTTAAAGAACCCAAGCTACAAGTTCTTTTTACACCCATTAGAAAGTCAAAACATTTCTAAGATTATTACAAATAAAGCAAAGATTCACCTCCTTAGTCTTTTTGGAACATCTGCATCTTTTGTTTACCTTTTGATGCCATTTGGTCAAGCTCGTCAAAATGTTTAATATGAGTTTTATCACAAGCTTGTTTCTTTCTTTTCTTTGGTCTAAGTATCAAAGGATTAGCCTGAAATTGCTTTTTGGATGGCACCATTGTGGAATCATAGGCTTTCACAATCTGTACGACATCAAGAAAATTCTAAAACACATTTTGCTTGAATTCGTTCTGATGATCCACTGGCTAGAATAAATTGCCAAAGAGCTAGTTTCTTTCGCCTTGTGTTCTCGCAAGTAGTTGAGGCAACTAGTAAAATACTTAAAAATACTAATAAATATGTCAAAGTACTTAACTAGATAAGAGTAAATGTATCTAGTTATTAGTCAATTAAGTTTTTTAAACAGGTGTGCATGATCTATAACTTATGCATATAGGTATTCTTTATCTATGGTCAAATTTTTATCACATGTAGATAAAGAAAAATAAGTAAATTGATTACAGTAGCCCAAAACTTGATATATAGGTTACACAATTGATATGCAAAATGTAGTTTATTATTGCATTAAAGAAACTTCAAATATTTCATGTTGACAAGCTAGAGCATGCTATCAACAATATCATAAGAGTCACATATAAGGAATTTAATGAAAAATAGTCTAATGTAATAGTACATATTTGCTAAGAGGAAGACATCATTAGTGATTGTAAGAGAAGGTGAAAGTAATTTAAGTTGCACAATTGATCAAAAGCGACATGTCAATCTCAACTAATGATTGATTATTTTCACTTTAACTAGATGTCAGCTACATGAAAAATTCGAGACTTTGAGGTTAAATCACACCTGATCTTGCAAATTTCCACGAAAGACTGAGCTATAGGCACCTTGACCAATCATATTTGTCTCTCTAAAGTCCTCGGTTGCTACACAAATCTCCTCATACGTGAAAATGATTGGCTTTTCAACAGAGACAACATTGGTAATCATATCTGCAACCAGAAATATTCCATAAGTTACATAGGGATACTATATAATTAATTTTATCAAGTATCGTGAAGTTTCAACCAATACCTTGTTGAAATAAGGTATAGATGCAAATTAAAACCACATCAAAAAAATTCGTAAAAATGAAAAAAGTAATTTTCTACTTTGATAACAAGCATGAGCTCTTACATCTTACATCATTTCAAAAGGATTGTGCCTACGTAATCTCATATGAATATCATCTTCTTAAATACAAGTTTAGGTACATAACAAATGAATCAAGAAATGGCCATGCTGACAGGGGTAGTTTGATATCGTGATCAAAATATTTACAAGTTTCTAACTTTTGTAAGTAAAAGACATGCTCAAATAAAATGAGAACATACCAGCTGAGAGGCTACTATGGCGCAAACTTTCCGTGTTGTTATTCATATTTGACGTACTTGCTATGCGATGTAGTAACCTTTTAGACATTGATTTTGAATCTTTCTTCTCCATGTTGAGTTTTGAGTGCATCTCTCTCATATTTACTTTTTGCATCTCATTAGGTTCATTTCTCTTTCCATTTTGTAGCACCTTCCGAACACTTACCAACATCTTCGCCAAGATGTAGATAACAAGAAAACCAACCAATATCATCGATGTTCCGACAATGATAATTACCAACATTTCATAAGAAACTCCTCCATGATGGTTATCTAGGTAAAATTAAAACAAACAAAAAATTATTAGATCGTTTAAATGTTTCAAAAAGATGTGTTTGAAAGAAATATGACTCTCAATGTATAGCATCCTACTAAGAGTTCAAGTTTATATTAATCACTAATTGGATTGAATTCTCTCTCTCTCTCTCTCTCTCTCTCTCTCTCTCTCTCTCTCTCTCTCTCTCTCTCTCTCTCTCTCTCTCTCTCTCTCTCTCTCTCTCTCTCTCTCTCTCTCTCTCTCTCTCTCTCTCTCTCTCTCTCTCTCTCTCTCTCTCTCTCTCTCTCTCTCTCTCTCTCTCTCTCTCTCTCTCTCTCTCTCTCTCTCTCTCTCTCTCTCTCTCCTTTTTGCCTAGAGTTTACCATGCTTCGACTTTTCCATTTTACAACTAAATAATTTTTTTTCTTTTGAAAAATTAAACTATGCATAACAATTCTTGGGCTTCTTAAGACCAATATTTGACTCTTAACTTGGAACATTTATTGAAACTACTTACAAGTCTTCATATTGAGATATTAAATACTGAGATATGAATGTTGCTTATGTCCTTATATATTATGCACGTATATGCATTCACATTATCTCCACTATTCCTTAAAATATTTGAGAGTACACTCCTCCTATGCATGTGAACATTAGTGCCCATGTTGAAACATACATCGTAATTCAAGCTATTCAATTATGAAAATATATCCATTAAAGCTTGACCAAGAGCAAGTTACAAAGGTGTTAACACAACATGAAGTTTTGCATTTTGCACCTTTAGGTAGTCCCATTCCAATTGTTGGTGATGAAGGAGCAATGGTAGGAGCTAATAAGGGATTAGAAATTGCATCAACTGCATAAAAAAAATCATAATCATCAAAATGTCTTTTTACTAAATTTCTCTATACACTCAAAGCTTATGTAGATGTTTGGAAAAAAATTCAAGTAACTTCTCACATATATGAAATCTCTCTCTCTCTCTCTCTCTCTCTCTCTCTCTCTCTCTCTCTCTCTCTCTCTCTCTCTCTCTCTCTCTCTCTCTCTCTCTCTCTCTCTCTCTCTCTCATGGATAGTATTTTATTTCAACCCACTTTATTCTGCTTTGTTATACTCCATCTTGTAGCATTGTAGAAACCCTTAAACATTAGGTTGGCCTATTTACTAAAGTAACCTTGTGAAAGCCCCTATTTTTTATCAAGCACTTGATCAACAATGAGGATTCATTTGCCCTAAATCTACTAGACATGATTCATTGCTAGATGTTACTTCTTCCACAAGCAACACTGTTTTAGTACTTTTGGGACAATCCCAAGTCCCATTCTTTTCTTTTATGAGGTCCTATACTCAAAATTAAGTTCAATCACACAAATTTGACAAAGACTTATGCTCGAACTTAAGTTTGAGCACATGTTCCTTTGCTCAAACTTAAGTTCAAGCACACAAGCTTGCACTTGAAAGGATAGAGAGAAAAATTAATTTGTTCCAAAATCAAGAAATTCTCCCAATATTACTAAAACAGTGTTAAGCTAGATTGGTTGGGCCTCCATAAGCTTATTCATTTAGCCTCACGAAAAGCTATGAGTGCTTGAAAATTGACTCATGCAATACCCTAACAATAGTTGAAGGGAATTCAACTGCTCTCTGCACCCTTCCTTCTCTTCTGGTGATATTGCTATGCATAGTTGATTCAATAAGCCTCTGCGGGCCTTACACTTTATTGCTTTACCACATACTCTTTGGGAATGACAATATATGCTACTTACCTCCCACAAATTGTTAGTATTTTTTCTATAATGATTAATACAAGGTCACCACTAGATTTCCAACTATTTTTCACACTTTTTTTGGGGGGTCTAAATCACTTATTAGAACACTATAATTACACTATAGTAATGTCTGGGCTTTGCTAGCTCTTGGAACAACGATTGAACAACATTATTAGACATTTTTTTCCACACACTAACAACGATCTACTTGCTAATGTACCTACACTGGTTCCCTGCCAAAAAAAGCATGCCTCATGCTTATTTTTGTCTTCGTTTGGTCATAAATTAGACCATGCAAATAGTGATCCATTGAGTAACATATACTGCTCTAAAACTTGGAGTGTTTTACCAATTTTGCATACTTTACATGCATCTCTATATGAGGTTAATGGATGAAAAAAATCATGCTAATGTGATTAGATTTTCACAGAATCGCATTTGCGGCAATCGAATTTATGCATCTCTCTAATTTTTGCTATTGATTTAGAGTTGAAGTTTATGTTTTGCTCACCTCTATTTCGAGATTGAGCACTACATTACATGTAGTCTACTTAACCTTTTGTTTTTGCAGCTTGGCATTGTCACGTGTATCCGTTGTAGATACATTACATTTTATTGGTAAAAAAAAGCATGAATTGGATAGAACAAAGACATTTTAGATGTACTCCTTCTTGCAAGATGCAAGTTGGGTTATGTTTGAAAGGGGTTAGGGTTTTGGATGTACATAATGGACAAAATCACCATCTTTGAAACAAAGACATTTTCACTTTTGACTAGCTAAAAAAATGTATTGTCTAGAAGTATCATGGCATCATCATAGGGAGGTACGACGACACATATCCAAGTAAGAGAAACAAACCTACTCTTAGCAAATTTATGTGGATAACGTTGAACCACATTCGAGTTATAGAATAAATAAAGTTAACACTGGTTTAGACCCTGCTACATTTACTTGACATTTTAGGGATCTTTTTTAACCTATTCATGTTATGTTGTATCTTTTTTGCTATAACCTAAAATGAAGTTTATCTTCCTGAATGATCCCCTACCTTTACCTATATTGCAATGTTGCAGTTTAAAATTTGATTTTGCTACGCTATTTCAACCCATAAGTCTCTTAAAGATATTAATTAGGGTTTATGGCTTGATCGTTCTTGAAACACATGGATCTGCGCAAGAATGATGACGTCCTACATATGGGTTAGTATGGCTTGGATTTATCCCAATACCATTACGGATGCCTTACCTACTCTAATGCTAGTTTGCAATGTCAATAAATGTCATTACATACTTCTTTATATATGTTCTATTGGGTCTATGTAATGTTAAAATAGGGCTTTGGCTTGCTCTTCCTTGACCCTGAAAGCATGGATATGCTCAAGAGGAATGACATTGGTATACGACTTGTGAAATTCATTTAGAGGTTGCTAGGATTAGTATGGCATGAATTTTCCCTAATACCTATGATCTTTATGTCCAAGCATGTCCTATTCGTTATGCCTATATTGAATGTGATTAACTTTGAATATGAATTATTATGATTTGACTTAAATGGAACTATATCCTATGGGTTAAGCTCTGATATGGTAAGGACATAGTTACTATACTTGAATGGGAAGATCAAACTATGGTTTTTTCTTGATTATATATTGTGTTGTAAAGTCGTTGAACTTGTTTTGTACATGGATAACTATTGACGTTTAACATTGACACATGTCTTCCTCACCATGCTAACCTGCGCGGTGTTGTGTGGTGGGATGGTGGCATAATAAGAGCTGGATGTCTTGAAATAAGTTTTGCTTTAAGGTGCTTTTCCGAGTACTCTATGAACTTTTCAGCCTTGTTGTACCTTGTTAGTTTATGAATAAAGGTTAACTACAATATTAATGGTTCTCTTAATTTTCCCTAGATCATAGTTCAATCTTGTTGGCCTCCTAGCTCGTTGGCACACATCGCATTTTCTTAGATATTCTTCTAATAAAATTTAAGCAACATGCATATGATTAATATATAAATGTGAATGGCTCTAAATGAGAAGGAAATAGAAAGTGGCATTAACCCTATTGGCTTAATCATAGTGAGCTAAACGCTAATCGTGAGCAATACTAGAAATAGTTTTTTTTCATGTGTGTCAATATCACTACCTTACCAAAACTCTAGCTACATGATACAATCCGTTTATAGCCTGGCCCAATGATTGTCTCAAACTACAATATATCGCACTTCAAATTTTCACTCTTCAAAATAGTCAATTAGTCTCAACAAGCACATTCACGTTCAAGAGCTAGAAGTTTCACTAGAATCCCTTTCCAGAGATAATACATCGATTGTTGATATACTCATTTGTCAAATTATGTGGGTACTCTCAATTTTTCATTATCCAAATCAACCACAAAGGGCTTGATGATGCTCATTTTTTAATGTCCAATGTTGCTCTGCTATGCATTTCGCTTTAGCACTATTATCATGACAGCGTGGAGAGAGAAATATTGGTCAGACCTATGCCAATATGAAACACCTTATTATGTGCCTGAATTCTTCATAATCCTTTGATTGCATGATCACTATCATCAATTAACTACCTTATTCTTTTATATAACGTCCATGAATGAAGATAAGCATTTCAAATGAGTTTTCATATTGCCGATAGATGCTCCTATAAGTAAGTATACATCGTGCATCTTGTGATAGACCATAATTTACACAAAAAACTCATGATTATCAATATGGATATACACATTCAATATCTGACAAGATTGTTATCCTCTGATTTTGATTTCCCATACCTTATGCTCAGACTCATTCTTTTACGAACTTCTGAATTATGACCGTAATTGGCACAATAAAAGGTATTCCCTTTTTACCTTGGTCTCTTGTCGAAGTATGAAACATGTCAATCCTTCAAAATATGATAGATCACATGCTCTTGGTGAAACCTTTAGTGTTGTCAAAAAAACTTGAAATGCTGTATCGATATCTAAACTGATCAGAAACCAGATCTTTATTATCCTTTCTTTCTCGAACAATAAGTGGCATGTTGGTAAACGCATCTTTACTCTACCTGAGGTCATAGCTGGTTCCAGTCCACTCAACATCACAATGAGGACACATGCCTACGGAAAAAATTAATGGACTAGAAAGAGTAGAGAGAAACTTACATGAGTTGATGGGAATGTAATATATCTCTCCATTGTAGATCACATCATTAGATATGTTGTTGGCTGCCTGGATAGCTGATACATTTGAACCAAATCTGTCTGCTAGCAGCGCCAGTGTATCTCCGCCAGTCACAACATCGCTGAGCAGATAGTTCCAGTCCGAACTAGAGCACCCACATAGCAGTGAAAGCTTCACAGGCATGCCTCCATTCACAATTACACTATCATTTGCAGCCCAAGCCAGGCCCTGATAGTCGCCATGGATGATGGAGGCTAGAGTGGCGTTGGTGGTGGGAGTATATGTGGTGGTGGCAAAGTATTGCTTAGCAAAATCTGAGCATGAGCACTCAACTCTGACGAACAAAGACTGGATGTAGGGGTATGGACTGGAAAATGGATTGGTCTCATTGAGGATGTCCTTTGGGCCAACACTGAAGAATGCCTGTACATCGTCAAGAGTTTTGTTGAGGGGAAGCAAGTAGTGAAGGTAAGCGTTGCACACGCGGCTGGGATCAAGGCAAGTCAGAGGCTGGCTGATTTGAGTTGATACCAAGCTGAAAGTGGATGAGAGTGCAACCAAGCAGACCATGGCCAGATAGAACACACACCCCATACTTGTTCCTGCTCTTTGAAGCAAACATGTCTGTTGATATGTCTCACAAAAGGCCTGCATGAATTACTTCCATCTGCAGCTAATCTCTTCTCTATCTTTGGTCCTGGTCCATCTTTCTTTAGCAGCAGAATCACTACCTTCCCTTTAAGTTATACTATGTTGATCTTTCCCCGTTTGATACTCTCCTACTGAGCTATCGTTGTTTGATCTAAGGCATGATATGAACAAACCCGTGCTGTTTGAAGAATGATCGTGATATATCCTTGTGAAGTTGCACCGTGATGTCTTTGTGATCAGCAATTGGTGCAGAAGTTCAAGAGCAAAGAGGGTGTATCAAACATACTGCCACCTATTCAGGTTGACATGTATCGATACTGAGGAGCACGAGAGTTGATCAGATGAATTGTGGTGAGCGTTGACTGTCATAGCCAACTGCGTGCTGCATGCCAGACCTCCTCAAACCTCACTGTAAGCAAGCAAAGGGAGATGCTTTGGTGGAGGAGGAGGAGGAGGAGGAGGAGTCGACACGAGGAATAAGCATCTGGATCGCAAGTCAGTCGTCCCACTGCCTTCGAGGAAAAACAACCGACGAAAAAAAGAGAGTAAATCCTTGGAGTATGGTGCTTGCAAACCCACAAACCCACCATACTTGGAGTATTGTGCTTGGAAACCCACAAAGAGTACATACATACATGGGATGTGTGGCAACTCTCTTGCTTGCCATGGCACTCAAGGGGTCCACCAACATTAGGGAGGGCATAGGCCGGTTGATATGGCAGCGTAGCTCATGGCTTCATCAAGTGGTAGAGGCCTTGAGAGATGGTGTGTTTGCATGACTCAAGGCATCGGCCTTGGCTGAGGGTTTGAACCAAGTGGTTGGAAACCTGGGATAAGGGTGAGGTGATATTCTAAGCACAATTCATAATACGCTCATCTTGTTGGTGGGTGCTCTAGAAATGCCATTTGATGATGGTGGGTGGTGGGTCCATGGATGCCATGTGCTTGCAAGTCTCAAGCAATCACCACCCTTGTAGGCATGAGCATCAAACATGGGTGTTGCCAAGGAAGTCATGGGCCCATCACCATCCAAGGTTGGAGGGTGCTTGAGAGATGCACATGGATTCTCTCAAGTACACTCCACCTTGGATGGTAGCATGCATTCGTGACATCCATGGCATCCATAATCACTTATACATGCATTCCTTTTGATGAGGATAGGCCCCCCGTGTGTGTGTGTGTGTGTGTTTATGTCTTTTTCAAATGCCAATTAGCATTTGCCAAACAGCTTTGGAGACAAAGTCCAAGTATGACGCCCTTTGATATGGCATTGAAGCTTGAAGCACAATCTTATACACAACACCCACTACAGTGCCCTTGGGTTGATCCTCATCTAATGATCTTGGGCTATGTGCATCCCTCAAGCACCCACAATAGTTGGATGGGAGCAAGCCTCCTCCGTACCACTAAATTCAAATGGCTAACCCCTAAACATTGCAAGGCACCCATGCTATGCAGCTCTAGTCAAAATCCATCCACTAACATTTTTCCACATGCTTGGTATATTGTGAAGAAAGTTCATATCCACATGCTTGGTATATTGTGAAGAATTTAGTTTATTCTCATGCAATTGATGTGAAAGCACCCTTGGCCTCTATGGTGAATATGTCCAACAAGTTGAGTGACCTATCACACACTAGGTCACAAGCTATGTGTAATGTCTTAGAGAGACAAGAAGAATCTTTGGGCCAAAATGATGAAAGGCAAGTATTGCCTATAGAAATAGGAGGGCACATTGAAATTTGGAAAGAAGCCCCTCAACCAACCTTCATCTAAAAGCATAATGTTCATGAAAAAATCTTCATGAAGACGAGACTTTAAAATTTTTATTATCTTCAAGTAAAAGGTTAGCTCTTTGAAACTTAAATTTTTTGTAACCCAAATCAACTAGATTGTACAAAAATGACACATATGATAGTTATTGACTATGTCCAACATTTACATTTCAAACCTTAAAGGCAAACAACAATCAACATATCAGCTTTGAAAGAAAAGTCTTCATCCAAAATGGGTGAAGTTATAGGTCTTCATGGCCCCACTGGGAGAACTTAGCAGGTGGAAGTAGGGCAAACTTCAGCAAGTGGTAGCTAGAGAGAAATTTAGAAGGCAAATAGTCTTTCATGTCCTCAAAGAGCAACCTTCATACCTTCTATGATATTCCTCACACAAACATGTGGCGACTCGATCTTGGTGGGCTATGAGACCACAAGCCAAGATCATCTTTGCTATGTTATGGATCATTGGATGAAACTCATAATCAAATGTGATTCCTTAGAAGCATTTACTTTGAATCGAGAGATTGTCTCTCAACTAGCCATTGCAAGATATAATGGCCTTTGAGATTTTTTTATTCAGTTTATGCATGACTCTACTCCTCCATTCATCTACTCTTTGAGAGCTCCCATCACGCCTCTTTTGTTATCGGTCATATATATGTAACATTATTGGGATTCGAACTTTTCCTTTGGAATTTTTGTCATCAATCACAAATATAAAACATTACTAGGATTCAAATTTTTCCAATCATTTAATTTCAAAATGCTTCCTGAAATTTTGCTGTACAATTATTGTCATCAAACACATTTTGGCCTCATATCTTTTCTATAATACGTCAACCAATATCTAAGCCAAAAATTTTACGAACTTGTTCATTAAACATCTTAAGAACATTCTATAGAATGGTAATACAAATCTACCTAAAAGAGAGATATGCATTCTCCCAAATAAATAAGGTGGCTAGCAGGATTTCCAATAGAAATCCCAATTTCATTCTCTATAGTTGCCAACCAATGAACTACAATCAGATATATTAGTGAAGATAAATTAGGAGAAAGACAACAATGAGGTTTGAGAGAGCAATTTGTACTACATTAGTAAAGTTTTAACAAAAGATAGATATTGGATGAGAGATTAAAATACCACCAAGAATATAGGCTTGTTTTAGAATTTAATTGAAACTAAGTGTTGGATAGGAAATGCAATAGTAAATGATGATAGCTATTTGATGGGACAACAAAGTAGCACCTAAGAAAATAAATTTGCCCTTGGATTGCGAATGATAATAAATGCTAGTTTGGAAATGAACTATGTATGAAGATAGGTATCTTGGATGGACAATCAAAATAGTGCATAAAAAAAAAACTTGATTTTGGATTGAAAACGAAAGTAAAGGTTAGATTGGAATCGAAATAGCCTACGAAACTTTGGAAATAACAAATAAAGTGATGACAGAGAAAAATAATTAATTAATAATGAAATGACAATGTTGCCTAAAGTTTCACAATATCGTGCTCATCAAAGCATAGGTAGATCACAAAGACTTGTCACTCTATAATAGAGTGTTTTACAAGTCATAGCCATTAGGTTTTAAGCACTAAGAACACTTTTTCTTGTATTTAGGTACTTTTTCCACATCTCACAACCTCACAATGCATCTACCTCTACTTCAAGCATTCAACTCCACCTTAACGTACTTCCTAACATCATCTATGTACAATCTATCTACAATATGTATATTTGATTTATGTCAATACTAGCATTGGCTTGGACTCAAGTTGTGCTGCAAGAATTTAGTAGCATTCTCCTATTTTGAGTGCCACTCCCTTGGCATTGCTACTACATGAGACTGGTAGTGGTTAGTTGCTTATGAAATTCATGGTCTTCAGAGATCTTATGATTCAAATTCTCATAATTGTATGAGTTGTCATCGTTGAGTGGCACAAACACCTTGGACATAGGGGAAATCCACTATGTAATTTGCCAACATTAAGCCTTTTCAATGTAATTGTGTGTTGTTAGCATTGTCTTATAGTAGATTTTGGCCACATTCACTTGAAATTCCACACCATAGAAATTAGTGGTTTATTAGGTTTGAAAAATATTGGATAAAAGGAGTGATCCTACTTGGTAACTCCTCAAGGTTTCTTAGAGTTCTTTCCGTTTCTTCTTGGGCTAGATCTCACATTGAAAGCAATGTGGCTTGCTCGATTGCTCTCATTTTTTCTTGTTGGCCTTTTTCTCAATTAATCATTTGAGCGCTTGTCACAAGTACTTTCAGAATTCCTCTACCTAATATAAATTGGAAATTGTAATTATTAGATTGCAAATGGCTAAGTCACTGGAATATAGAGACTGTAAATCGCAATGTAAATATCAATTATAGTGACTAATTATAAGATGGCTAAGGGGATAGTGGGTCCCATGAGAGTCTCTTGGACTAGTCTCCTAAAAAGTAGGAAGGGTTGACCAATCAACAAGACACATATCACATGCTCACTGGGTCACTTGGTCTGGTGCATGAGTGAGACATGGTGGATGGTCAATAGACTAAAAAAAAGTGATATATGCTCAATCGGACACTAGGTCCAATGTGTTGAAATTTTAATTGTACTTACAAATGTTCAAACCCCATTCGATCCAGTTGTCTATTACCAACTATTCTATTCAGATTTCCACAACATAGTTCTAGACCTGGTTATTTACAAGAAATTTGGAATGCTTGAATAAAAGCCAATTGATCGACCAAATGGATCCAGAACTTGAACTCAGTAAAGATATGTGTCCACCTTCTGACATGAAAAATTATCCATACCACTCACTAATCGGCTCTTTGATGTATGCGACGGTGTGCACCATAGACCCAATTTGGCATATATAGTTAGCACACTTTCTCAATTCATGTCAAATCTAGGAATCCAATATTGGAAAGCACTCAAAAGAGTGATGTAATACATTCAAGCAACAAAGAACCAAGTGTGAAACATTCAACTAGTTTAGTTGATCTATTTTTGGCAATTTTGAGGCCAATATGAAATTTCAACTTATAGATAGATTTATATTTGTCAATAAGGGCCTAAGTAGTGTTTGTACAGTGGATGAGGTCGGATTTGGACCCATTCTAATTGGCTAGTTTACATACATCGCATCTAGACTAGAATTTCTATGTTTTTTGATGAGTACCAAAAAGTTACCATTTAGGACAAGTTTATGGCAATTGGCCAAATGACATTTGGAAGCTATAAATATCTATACCAACGTGGAGAAATAATCATCAAAGTTTCTTTCTTTTATAAAAACAGTGGGCATGAGCGGCAGCGGAAGCTCGATGATTTAAGCGAGGCGTGTAGGAATGGAAACACAACAGTTAGCAGCATGTCGAATGGCGTCCCATCTAACTACTCGAGGTTCACGGCTCCAATATGGTTGAGGATCTCCTTTACTCAGAATGAGCCTTCGCTTGTGAACTTCAACTTTCTCTTGATTGCCTTGGTTTTATACATGAGGACCAGATCTCTGGATCGAAGATCTTTCCTGTGCAATCAGTGATCATGCCATGCTTTATGCCGTTCTTTCTCAGCTGCCAATGCATGCACAACTAGTAAGCGTGTTTCACAGAGTTTATGCAGTGCTTCATGGCATAATTGTAGAGATTTGGATTCATCAAGGCATTGCATTGTAGAAATAATCTGGGTGTCCTCGTGTGGAAGAATACCATCTGGTCCTCTTTGATATAACTGGCCGGCAATCAACTAATAAGGTCTAGCTTTTAGAATAAGTTTTCGTTGTTCTGCCTTGGGTAATGTGTGGCCATCAAATAATGTCAAAATTTTTTAACTACATAAATCATAGCCAGTGAAGAAACAAAGTGTTTCTGAATACAAAGCCTTGCTAGCTTACGGCCCCTCGCCTGACAAGCATGTTTGCGAACTCGAACATCAGAAGACACAAAACACTAAGAGTTTCTCGAACACGAAAGTCAACGAAGACGATGACGAACATGTTCGTGAACTCGAACATCTGAAGACACGAAACACGAAGAGTTTTGTGAACACAAAAGTCAACAAAGACGAAGACCAACGGTTCGCGAACACAAACGATCCACGAACGAGATTCCCTTGCGGTCCTATATGAAAGAAAGACGAATGAGGTAAACGAAACCAACGATGGAAATGAAACTTGGTTTGTCCTCACGCTCCAGGGAGTACCACAGAGATCACGCAAGTACCAGAAGTACAGAGATCTGACCTGATGGCATGACATCAATAGATACTCCCTAGGTCATGATATTATCTAAAGGTATGCCTACTTGCAGATCAGGTGCATCAGACTCATGACAACTCACACAGAAGACTCTGCCACATGAACTCAATGGCACTCTACCAGGCAAGTCATCATAGAGCAATAACAGGGGTCAGCATCTCGAATGCAACCAATTCGACCACCTATGATGCATCTTTGAAAGGCAAGATGTCATGCACAGCATTCGTCAAAGACTCCTACAGAACAACAAAGATTCTAGAGCTGGTGCACTCTAACATATGCGGTCCATTCAACGTGATCTCAGTAGGAGGTTCAAAATATTATATAACCTTCATTGATGACTATATCAAGTTTTCCAGAGTGTATTTTATTCAGAATAAATCTGAAGCACTCGATAAATTCACAGAATATGTGAATTGGACTGAGAGATGCACAAGCAGCAAGGTGAAGCAAATCAGAATAGATCGAGGTGGCGAATATATCTTGAATCGCTTCATTGACTTTTGCAATGATCATGGCATCATTCACAGAAGAACTACAGCCTACACACCGCAGCACAATGGTATTGCTGAACGAAAGAACAGGACCCTAATGGAAGTAGCCAGATGCATGATGGCCTATTCAAAGGCTCCAAGGTCACTGTGGGCTGAAGCAGTAGCTACAGCCACATACATCCAGAACAGGACAGGTAAATCTGGTGTTCCTCACACGACACCACATGAGCTATGGTGGGGTAGAAAGCCCAGCCTATCTCAGGTCAGAATATTTGGCTGTGCAGCATATGCACATATTCTTGGTAAGCTTTGCAAGAAGCTTGATGAGAAAGCCGAGCAAGGATTTCTGGTAGGTTATGACAATAATTCGTCATACTACAGAATCTACATGCCAGACACGAACGCTGTGAAAACAGTGAGGGATGTCAAATTCGACGAGAGCAGGACAATGGCCAACGAAGACCCTGTTACCTATGAAGTTCTGAAAAGACAATATTATGACCTACCACCAATGTCAGAGGGAGTAGAGGATGAACACGAAAACAAAGATTTCTGAGTTGTCTCCCATTTGAATGATGAATCAGACGAAGAAATAATCGAGAGGCAGCCTGCCGTCGCAATTCTTGTAAACCAAGATGGTTCCGAACCGAGCAGAGTAGACAAGGGCAAAGGCATAGCTGTTCTGGGAGGATCTCCCAGAAGGTCGACAAGACCACAAAGAGTGTCAGCAAGATTTGTGCCAGGCAACTCAGCTTTCACATCAGAAGAATTCTGCGGGTTCAGTGGCGAACCACAGACATTCGAGGAGACAATTGAAGGTCCAGAAAAGGACAAATGGATCCAAGCCATGAACGAAGAGATGGAGTCCATGAAGAAGAACCAAGTATGGATGTTGGAGCCATTACCTCATAAGCGCAAGACTGTTAAATGCAAATGGGTTTTCAAACTCAAATATGGACCAGATGGGAGTGTGACGAAATACAAGACAAGACTGGTAGAGAAGGATTTCTCTCAGAGACACGGTATTGACTATTCTGAAACCTTCTCTCCTGTCGTCAAACATTCGTCCCTACGACTGTTGTTCGCATATGCAGCAGCTTATGACCTCAGGGTCCACATTGTGGACGAGAAGACAGCCTTCTTGCATGGTGAATTAGAAGGCAAGAATGCAATTGGGTGTAAGTGGATCTTCAAGATCAAGACAAAAGAAGATGGATCAATCAAAAAGTACAAGGCAAGATTAGTGGCAAAATGGTATGCTCAAGAGTATGGCATTGACTATGATGAGACCTTTGCACCCGTGGCAAAGATGGTAACAATTTGAACCCTTATCTCTCTTGCAACTCTTTATGGTTGGGACATGTGGCAAATGGATGTTACTAATGCTTTTTTGAATGGTGATCTTGAAGACGAAATCTACATGGAGCAACCTGAGGGCTATGTTTCACATGATGAGCCTAATCATGTGTGTTTCCTACAAAAGAGCTTGTATGGGCTTAAGCAAGCACCAAGAAGTTGGTATGCTAAGCTCAATTCCTTCTTACTCTCTCAAAACTTCATCATGGGTGAGTATGATCATTCTCTCTACTTTAGATTGAAAAATAATGGTGACATCACTTTGCTTTTGATCTATGTTGACGTGTAAAATTGTATAGACCAAATTGAGCAAGAAATAAAGGCTATCCAGTCTTCCATTCTTTTTGTATAAAACGTATTTTTATTACTCTAACTGATGAATTATGAGTGCATGTATCATTACCTGAAGACAAGAAATGAAACTGTAGAGCAATGCTAACAGTTTGATATGCAGGTTCTAGAAATAGAATCTGATGATGAACCATTTGATGGTATGACTTCTAACCTTTTTCTAAGGGTATGTGCAGGTACTAAGAAGAGTACCTGAAGAATGAATCTAAAGAAGCTTCTTAAAGGTTGAAGACGGTACCTGAAGAAGGCTCAATCGAGTCTATAAAGAAGACTCAATTGAGTCTATAAAGACTAGGAGAAGAAACCAAAGGACTGATCACCCTTTGTGTCACACTCCACTATGATTGGGGATGGGCAACCCCTAGAAAAAAAAAAAAGGGCCTAGGAATTGATGGAAATTATGCAAGGTAAGATGGACATATACAAAGTCTTTCCCATAACATAAAAAACACTTGGGTGAATCCCAATGTTGTAAACAAAGAAAAATGCAACTTGAAAGTGGCTAACATAAAATGTTAGGCTACCTACCTTCTATCCTTATCAATATGTAATTTACCTACTTTTCCACATGGCTTGAAAACCAAAGGACACCTAGGAAAATGCGGCTTCCTACTCCCCTTTTGCTCTAACTAAGTGATAAACACTCTCTCATACCTATACACCTCACCCTCTCACTTTACTTATTCTAGAGTCTCCCTTACACCTCTTACACTCATATTGGACACCTCAGCCACTTCCTAAAGGCTTCACATTCTCTATAAAAGTACAAACTCGCCCCTCTCCCACATTATTCATCTTCCATTCATTTTTGCTTTGCCTCTTGCTTGTGCTTTTGTGTGTGTAGGTGCTTGGAAGAAAGCTTGGAGCTATGGCTTGAAAAGGATCTATCTAGCTTGGATTGGAACCCCTTTCACACACACTCACTTTCTCCTACCTCTTTCCTCTCTCTCTCTCTCTCTCTCTCTCTCTCTCTCTCTCTCTCTCTCTCTCTCTCTCTCTCTCTCTCTCTCTCTCTCTCTCTCTCTCTCTCTCTCTCTCTCTCTCTCTCTCTCTCTCTCTCTCTCTCTCTCTCTCTCTCTCTCGTCTAAAACTTTCATCCATAAGACTGATGGCCATGCATGTCACAACATCCATGACTTGATGGCTTCACTCAATAATTGACGGAGTACCGAAGAAGTTCTGGTCGTCACAGCCGTTTTCCTGATCGAAGGTCCCTTGTTGTCTCTAGCCATTCGAACTGCCTATACCTTGTATGGAGTCCTCTCTCCTAAGACGCTTTGAGTGCTATTACTTCTGGTGAAAGTCGCTATCCTAATAGCTCCACCGAATCATGCATACCTGCATCACCCTATAGCTCTGATACCAGGTTGAGATTCCAATAGAATCTAGTGCAGTATGCAAATCACATCACACAATCACCATAGCCACTCCTCACAAGCTCTCAAAGATGGCATAGCAAAAGTTAAGTCTATTATGAAGAAACATTGTACATATAGCAAAGCCCCAAACTGCATGGGCTCAACAGGTGTCACTAAACTGGTCTACCACCTGCCAAACTAGAGTTAGGCCCAATATGGCCACATATACTGACAAACCCAGGACATGCCTCTGAGTATAGCATAATGAACTCAAAATCAATATACAGGCTAATTTCTTCCTACATGTGGCTACTCGGCTAACCCAAGTAGTCGTCTACGAGATCAGTGCCCGATCATTATATCCTAATGGATCACGTCCCGAACACAACTGAATACAGCATTCTAATTAACTGTACACTAATTACAGTATCACATTTAGAGCTTACATGAAATGTATATCAGATTAACTCTGATTTCTAACTGTAGGTCCTCTCAAGAAAGTTTTAATGGTCACTTTCAGAGGAGACAGATATTTGGAAGAAAAAGGCGCACTTGTGCTGTCTCTACATGGTGTGAGTGGTATTTCAATAAAGTTAAAAGATACTATCAGAGCTTCATGGGATCCATCTGGTGTGAAGTCAATGACTTGTTTGAGCAAGAGTTGTTAGTAAACGAAGATTGGTCAAACTTATCAGGCAAGATGTTTATATGCTGGGACGGGAACCATAGGACTTGCAAAGGCCTGGATGGAAGAAGTGAATGAGAATTTTCGTTTTGACAGAGATAAACACGTGTCAATAAGGGCTTCATTCATTAATGTGTCTGCAACAAATTCGATGCCTCTATTGAATGCTTAAATCGAATCAATAATTGAGATACTTTTATATGCTTTGTCTTGCAAGAGTCGTAACTATATGTGAGTGCCCTTTCAACCCCTTTTATGTGATAACATGTTTCATGTTTCTCTTATATATTGAATGAAGAGGCTATAGTAAAGACAGAACTAAAGGACGTGCTATACTCTGTGAGGAAACTTAGTGAGAGTGATGCCAATTACTTTCAAAGTAAGTTCACACAGGATGAGTTGGCCCAGGTTCAAAAAGTGCGAGATCTTGAGCTTTGTAAGGAGAACACTGCCATGGTATCCTCTTACCAGATATATGCTGGCAAAGATAGTTAATTACGTAAGTCCAGTTTCCTTTCATAAATTGTTTCCATTTCTTTCACTTGTATCTATCTGGAAAGGTGATTTCAAATTTCGATGCCTTAGGTTACATTACGTTAGTTGAATTAGGTCGATTGAGATAGGTCAGTTGGAGTTAGTTGGGTTTGGTCAGTTAGGTTATGTCAGTTGGGTTGGGTCAGTTAGGTTAGATCAGATGGTTTGGGTTAGTTAGGTTAGGTTAATTGAATTAGGTCAATTGGGGCAGATCAGTTGGTTGGGTAGATCAATTGGGATAGGTCGGTTGGGGTAGGTCAGTTGGGTTATATTGGTTCGGTCAGTTGGGTTACACTGGTTCATGTTTTCTAACTGTAATCTAGTTCAAGCTATTCTACAATACATAGGGATTGTATCGCACTCTTAAATCAAGAAAAGCGATGGTTTGGAAATGCTTGAAATCATAGGCCTTTCACATGGTCTCTAAATGGATGGTCTGTGCTCTTAAGATCGGAGGCCGACCATGGGAAAAGCTCCTTCACTTAGTTCCTCCCAAAGCCCTAGTGACTGCTCCCAAGGCAATGCTAACTCCTCCCAAGGCAAGGTGAACCCCCAAAAATTTGCATTCTCAAGTCGGCCCTACCAAGGGAAATAGGGCACGTGATTGAGCATTCCATGTGGTTGAGCATTCCTAGGCGCAAGATCCAAGGGCCAAGGACAACATAGGAGAATGCTTAAGCTGCTTGGCACACCACGTGCTATGAAAATTTTGAAACAACACACAAAAGAAACTCGTTAAACTCGCAAGCGATTTACTCGCAAATTGTCAAAACCTAAGACCACTTGCAAGAACATTTCCATTCAGAGAGTTCCAAGTTTAAAAAAGAAGCACATTTTTAAAATGCTTATACTCTTATGATATAAAAGTGACAAACAAATTAAACAATTACTTATATTTCGTGACACACATGATGTTCAAAACTCTTTGGACTCATACAGTTCCAAATGCTAGTCACTATCAGTAGTTATATGCGTTGATGATCTTGAAGTGGTGAAAGAGGCATCCTCTTCCTCACTATGTACTATTTCATTGCATTCCTCACAATGCAAGTCATAATTTTCATCGTTTTCCATGCTTCCTCTGGTACGTGAGGACGGTCCCACATCGTTTGTCATAGAAATTTTCTGCTTTAGGATTTCAATAGTGGACTTTCTCAAATGGCCTATTGTGGTGAGCATGAAGTCGTACACTAAAATATCCACCTCCTTTAAAGACAATAAAGAAGATCTTGGAGTATTCTTTGTTTTTCTCTTCTTCCCCTTACCATGCACTATACGGACCATCTCGAGCCTATACCTCCCTTTGAATGGATCAATGTGATCTATTTTAAACGAATGCACAGTTATATCTTTAATCTTAGATGTGATGTCGTCTCGATGAAGTGTGAGTACTTTTTCAATCCAAAAGGGGTGACCGAGATGATCATCTGTTGCCAATGTAGCTACCAAAGTCACCCTTCCACATCTGGGCTAGTCTGTCCCTCCTACTTGTTGACCGCCTTGCTCCAAGATACATCTCTTTGGTCTCTCTAACATATTCATGATGTTATGTTATATGTACCTGCTTTGCTTCGGTATTACTTTGATGGACAAGCCACACAAAGTCAAATGGAAGTTCCCAGTTGTCGTCCTCAATATTACTTAATATCACCATTTGCTCCTCATGAAATGTATCCCACCATTTAGTATCCTAATCTCCCGTATATTTTTTTGCCTTCTCGATTAGAACTTTATGCTCTTCTATGCACTTTCAATAATCAATAGGTCTTGTTTGTTTTTCAGGATCTTTAACTTCTTTGGCTAGTAACATAGGCATCTACTTTGCAAACTTCATTTGAACAACTGGTACATGTATCAAGTATTTCAAACCATTTGTCGAAAGCCGTTGTTTACATGTTGACAATTGTTTTTGACACAATTTACCAGCACTGCTTTGTTTAATAAGAAAGCAGTGCTAGTAACAAATGTCATTTTACTTTTCCAAACATAGTTCTCTTGAAGACTTCAGGAACTACTTGAAGTCAATGGTCTCCTTGAGATGAAATATGCTCGGCTTAGGAGTGTAGGCTTCCTCTATGATGGATATCATTATAGGAAGTGTAAATGCATCTCGACGCGATAACTTTTTAGAGAAAGTGCTAAACATTTGATCTATATGATCATGTGTGTGTCCACTAACCAATAGAAAATTAACTTTTACTTTCCTGAAAACACCTTTCTCAACAAGCATATTCAAATAACCTAAGACCATTTGATTCTTATTCTCTCTTGCTGCTTGTCCAACTGAACAAACAAAACAACCGGAAGCAATCCTCGCCATGAAGATAAAAAATGATGAGTAATAGTCATGGTTAAGTTGGGATCATTATACACGTTAGGATATGTGAAAAACACTCGAGGATGTATATCAAGCAACCAACCAAATCTGCTTGAATCAACTTTTCTTCATGAATATCCTTTGGTAGCCGTGCAAAGTGAGGCAACTGTGTCTTTTTTTTATCCATCCCATCAATGACAATGCCAAAATACTTCTCTGGAGACCCAAAGCATTTTTTACTGTGATGCATTATTTTTTGATGTTCCGCTGCCTATTCCTCTCTATGATCATTCAAAGCTGACTTCACCGCCGCAATCTCTGTCGGATCCCTTAAGGCTTTTCTCTTACTTTTCAACTCTACACACGTACTGCATACTCCCATTCAAACATTTTTTGGAAACATTATTGAAATCTCTTTTCCAAAGTTTTGTGAAATATGAGTAAGATATGTACCTATCACTGTTTTGAATCATATGTTCTTTGTATAGTGAAAAAATTTCCATTCAAGTAAAGTTATCAGCGAGTGAAATTTGCTGGTGGTTGGCATTACCTCGCAATGAAGACAAAAATATTTCTCCATCCATAACAATGTGTGCTGTGCAACATCACCCACAACCTTCGAAGATGGATGGATATGACTAAACTTATTAATTTTGTAAAGTTTATCCTCTCCAAGTCGAGAGTTGCCGAGTCTCACGACAATTTTAAATGCCCCTCTACAAACAAGATCATTCCCCAGACTATAATCAAATGTTTTTTCAAAACAAGGTATCAATTGTGAGGAAAGAAAGACGTCTTGCCCACTAGGACTCAGATCAAAATAAAATGTTCTCCATCTTTTAAATCTCATTATCCTCATTACGGCCATAACTTGAAACATTGTTAAACGATGAGCTGGAATCGTCAATTGTTGATATGTTTTCTGATATGTTGTTAAAACCGACCACCGACGCTCCTTCATATGAGGAAAACGAGAGGCCCACCTCAGATGATGAATTCTCGACAAGGTCTCTATACATCGACAGAACAAAAACCCAGAGAAAAAATGTAAAAAAACTATATTATGTATGTTGAGACCAAAATGGAAAGTTTTTTAAGCATTTCAAGGCTGACAAGACAAGTTTCCAAATTTGGAAAGAGTAAAAGTATAAAAGGCCTCACCCTTTCTCATTTGCGCACGACATTTTCTGGAAGGAAGAGCGCTCTTGCCACGAGTCCTCTTCAAGTGACTTCGCAAGCACGTCTGTAGGCAAAAGATCCTCCTCTGCATCCTCTATGCTATTACTCCACAAAATGAAGACAAGCAAGTATGTTAGGAAAGCTATTTATGACTTTTTCCATAAAAAAAAAACTAGGATTAAAAAATTTTGCAATTGCATTTTTAGGGTTAAATAGTCTCTACATTGGATCTCGATGCAATACATCGAAAATACATGCAAACTCGATGCACTGCATCGAAATTGTACACCAACTCAATGTAGTGCATCAAGTTTGTAACACCAACTCGATGCACTGCATCGAAATTGTGCACCAACTCGATGTAGTGCATCGAGTTTGACACACCAACTCGATAACCTGCATCGAGTTTGAACACCAACTTGATGTAGTGCATCGAAATGGACTACCAACTCGATGTAGTGCATCGAGTTGGCATGTCAAACTCAATGCCAGTGGTGATCCATTTTGATACACTTCATCGAGTTGGTGTTCAAACTCGATGCAATAGTGCATTGAGTGGGTGTGTCCATCTCAATGCACTACATCAAGTTGGTTCACCATTTCGATGTAGTGCATCAAGTTTGAACACCAACTCGATGCAATATATCGAAATGGTCACAATTTCGATGTAGTGCATCGCGTTTGTGTGTAAAATGATCAACAAACACGATGCACTACATTGAGTTTGTATATGTTTTAGATGTACCGCATCCAATTTGTTATTATTATAGATGCAATGGGACTACTTGTCAAGTGTTAGTTGGTTATATTGGTGCCCTTTGTCTTTGACTTCATCATTCTTGGTATAGAACATCAATTGATTGAAAATTTGGAAGGAATGCTTAGATTATTATCAATTGTCAAATTTTAAAAAATTTATGTAAAAATATAGTGAAGAGTGTATTATGCTCTGCATGCCACTGAAGAGTGTGATATATTATGATACCACTGAAGAGAAACGAAACAGTCGCAAAGGCAAATCAACCGCAACTCTCTTGAGATTTGGATGGAGTTCAGATGTGATTGTTGGACACTACCAGCTGAATCGCTCCTACAATCCTCCAAAATGTAGTCAGGCACTGCTGATCTTCATTTATAAAATTAATGCAGCATTCAACATAGTTTTAACCAAGGTGCAAAATTCAAATGAACAAGAAAACTCAGACATATGAATAACAGCAGACACATTTGCATTCGAGATCAGACACAACAAAAAAAATCATCTATATTGATCTTCCACTGTTTTCTTCAAGCACTGCATGCAAATCCACACAGTGTGTTGGTGTGGGAGAAAAACACGGTTCTCTCACGAGTAATGCGTGAGAGAAGCACGGCTCTCTCACGAGTAGTAGTCTCGCTTTACTAGCAGACAATTGGATCTTCTGATCCTAGATAGAATTGTCTTCTCGCACGTAGGTGGAGCTTCTGTCTGTGTTCGTCTTGATTGCTTACTAGCATCAGATTACTTCTTGTTCTTCTTTCTTGCTTAGTTACACACTGTGTATCCTATTGATATATGTCAAGTATTATTTAGTAAGTACAGTCTCTCTATGCAAATCTAAGATTAGAGTGATTAACCATTTACAGCTAACCAGAGAATTACAAGAGTGGCAGTTTAGCCACGACCTAGGGAGTATCTGCTGACGTCATGTCATCAGGTCAGATCTCCTGTACTTCTGGTACTTGCATGATATCTGGTGGTACTCCTTGGAGCATGAGGACAGAACGGGTTTCGTTTTCACCGTTGGTTTTGTTTACCTCATTCGCCTTTCTCTTGTATAGGACCGGAAGAGAATCTCGTTCGTGGATCGTTCATGTTTGCAAACCGTTGGTCTTTGTCTTCGTTGACTTTCGTGTTCACGAAACTCTTCATGTTTCGTGTCTTCAGATGTTCGAGTTCGTGAACATGTTCGTTATCGTCTTTGTTGACTTTCGTGTTTGCGAAACTCTTAGTGTTTCGTGTCTTCAGATATTCGAATTTGCGAACATGCTCCTCAAGCGAGGGGCCGTAAGCTAGCAAGGCTTTGTATTCAGAAACACTTTGTTTCTTCAGCTCCCTCTCAAAGCATGGTAGCTTTATGATCCCGAGACTGCTCCTTTGCCTTGTGAAAAAAGTGGATATTAAATGGATCCAAACTCCCAAAATACTTGGCTAAGATCTTTGCACAACAAGCTACAAAAGCTAGAAATGGCAAAGTATCCTAATGCTACCTTTGATACACATGAACTTGACAAGACATTCAAGAGACAAAAGAAACTAATAAAAGGTACTGATGGCAGCCAAAAACAACAGCATACCAGCCCTGCAACAATAGCCTACCACTTTTGGAAACCTCTTAACATCATACACAAAAGCTTGAAGACAATACACAAAGCAATGCTCTCAATGGAGGAAGAAACTGTGACAATGATCTATTGATCTCTCTCAACAATACAATAAGTTTCTCCAACCTGTTCTCCACTAATTTCAGCCTAATATAGGTGAGAGAGATGACTCTCTCTCCTCTCTCTACAACTTAGGACCCAATTTTAGGACACCAGTAGCCTAAAATAGCCAATTTTGGCCTATATGTCCAAATAACATGATTTTGGTGTCATTTCGAAGGTCCTGTAAAATAAAAGTATCTAGGCTCTTTCACATGTGTGAAAGGTTAGATCCAAAACTATGTACAAAAATTGCCAATTTAGGTCTCAAACTAGCTAGGAAATGTTGACAATTTTCACACTCCCTCTTCAACATTGGATGCTAGTTTTAACATAGATCTTGAACACATTCCAAGATTAGATCTATGCTTATAATACAGGTCCTTTCCCAATGGTTTGGTGAAGATATCAGCCACACATTCCAATGAAGAGACATGTTGAAGCTCCACCTCTTTGGCAATAACTTGATCCTTCACAAAGTGATGAGCAATCTCAATGTGCTTGTTTCTAGCATGGAAAACTGGATTGGTTGCCAAGCTTTGGGCTGAAATGTTGTCACAATAGATGATTGGTGTCTTCTTAGAATCAAACAAGTGAAGATCCAATAGCATCCTCTTTATCCAAAGCATCTCCCTGGTGCATGTTGTCAATGCCTTGTACTCGGCCTCGGTGGAAGATAGAGAGATAGTAGGTTGCTTCTTTGATAGCCATGAGATAGCTCCCTCTCCAAGATATATTGCAAAGGCACTTGTTGACTTCCTATCCATTTGATCACCTTCAAAATATGAATCTAAGAAACCACAAAGATTAGGTGAAGATCCTTCATACAAGATGCCAAAATCTCTAGATCCCGAGAGGTATCTTAGTACTCTCTTTCCTAGCTTCCAATGAGCCTCACTAGGATCTTGCATGAATTAACTTAGTTTACCAACCACATAGCTTAGATCAGGTCTTGTGATGGCTAACCAAATAAGAGATCCTATGAGATTTCTATAGAGAGTAATGTCCTTGAAGGATCTTTCATTACCTCTTATAGATAGCTTTACATTTGATTCCATAGGAGTAGAAACTACTTTGCAATTTTCCATATGAAATCTTTTTAGAATAGAGTTAGAATACTTCTCTTGACAGATGAAAGTAGAATTAGAAGTCCTAACAATCTCTATTCCTAAGATATAGTGAAGCTTTCCAAGATCTTGTATCTCAAACTTACTTTTAAGTGCCATCTTGATGTCATCTATATCTTCATTGCTATCACCACTTACGATTTTTATGTAAGCTCTAAATGTGATACTGTAATTAGTGTACAGTTAAGCTGTATTCAGTTGTGTTCGGGACATGACCCATTAGGATATATTGATCGGGCATTGATCCCGTAGATGGCTACTTGGGTTAGCCGGGTAGCCACACGTAGGAGGAAATTAACCTGTACCGTGATTTTGAGTTCATTATGCTATACTCAGGGGCATGTCCTGGGTGCCATATTGGGCCTAACTCTAGTTTGGCAAGTGATTTCTTTTCTCTGATTTCTTAAGCACTGCGTGCATATCCACGCAATGCATTGGTGTGAGAGAAGCACGGTTCTCTCATGAGTAATCGTCGCTTTACTAGCGGACAGTTGGACCTTCTGATCCTAGACAAAATTGTCTTTGCACGCAGGCGGACAAGTATTCTGTATTTTTTGTCTTGATTGCTTACTAGCATCAGACTATTTTGCTATTACACTATGTGTATTCTGTTGATCTATATGTCAAGTATCATCCAGTAAGCATGGTCGCTCTATGTAAATCTAAGATTAGAGTGATTAAGCAACTAGTCAGGTTAGCCACGACCTAGGAAATATCTGCTGATGTCATGCCATCAGATCAGATCTCTGTACTTCTAGATACTTGCGTGATCTTAGCTGGTACTCTTTGGAGCGCGAGGGCAAAATGGGTTTCGTTTTGTTCGTATGCCTTTTCTCTCGTATTGGACCGCAAAGGAATCTTGTTCATGGATCTTTCATTTTTGAGAGCTGTTCGTCTTCGTCCCCTTTGACTTTGGTGTTCGCGAATCATTCGTCTTCGTCTCCTTTGACTTTTGTGTTCACAAAACTCTTCGTCTTTCGTGTCTCTAGATTTTTGAGTTCGCGAATATCTTCGTCAGATTGAGGGCTAAAAGCTAACAAGGCTTTGTAGTTGAAAACATTTCGTTTCTTCAGTTCCCTCTCAAAGCATGATAGCTTTACGATCCCAAGACTGCTCCTTTGTCTCCCAAAGAGTCCTTTGTCCAGGGCTTTTGTGAAGATGTCAGCAACCATGTCTTTCGTTCCTATGAAGGTGGTCTGCATCATCTTCTTTTCAATTAGATCCCTGATCAAGTGGTACTTGATCGCAATGTGCTTCATTTTGGAATGGAATATGAGATCTTTTGTCAGGTGTATTGCAGAGGTGTTGTCCATCTGCAAGACCAGAGGCTCGTTTCTTGTTTCGCCCAATTCATCCAAGAGCTGTTTTAGCCAAATTATTTCGTTGGCCATCTTCGCTGCTGCTATGTACTCTGCTTCGTAGGATGACTAGGCCACAATGGTCTGCTTCTTGTTGACCTAGGAAACTGTTGCTCTTGATGCAATGGTGCATCCTCTTGAGACGCTTTTACAGTCGTCCTTGAGAGATGCCCAGCTAGAATCGCTATAGGAAAATATCCTGAAACTTGCACCACAACAACAACACAAGCCATAATCCCTTGTTAATTGAAGATATTGCAAAATTCATTTCACAATCTTCCAATGTGTCGAGCCTAGATTCGTGCAGAATTGGCTCATCCTAAATACTTCATAAGCAATATCAGGACGTGTGTTGTCTGCAAGGTACATAAGTGATCCTATCAGCTTATTGTAAGGTGTGAGCTGCATCTGTTCTCTCTCTTTCTCAGTCCTTGGATAGTCATCATTCGTTAGCACCGTCCGTGCGAGCATTGGAGTGTTCACTCCTTTGCAATTCAGCATCCCAAAGTCCTCTAGGATCTTATACTTACCACCCTCATAGTCTCTTTCAATTTGCAAGCCTAGGTAACACGTGGCTTCTCCTAGACTCACTATCTCGAAATGTTTCGAGATGTCTGCCTTTACTTCAACTATTAGCTACTCACTCCTGCAAAGTATCAGAGTGTCGTCCACATACACAACCACAATGATGATCTGCCCATCTACAACTCTGACATATACATTGGAATCAGCCAACATAGGCTTGAATTCTAATGATTTTAGGGCTTGATCTTTTTTCTTGTACCATTGTCAGGTTGATTGTTTTAGACCGTAGATGCTTCTATGCATTTTGCATGCATAGTTAGGAAGTGAATTCGAGACATATCTTGGGGGTTGATCCATGTAGACCTCTTCGTCTAATTCGCCATGCAAGAAGGCTGTCTTCTCATCCACAATGTGGATCCTGAGGTCATAAGCTACTGCATATGCAAATAACAGACGTAGGGACGAATGTTTGACAGCAAGAGAAAAGGTTTCAGAGTAGTCAATACCGTATCTCTGAGAGAAACCCTTCGCTACCAGCCTTGCCTTGTATTTTCTGATGTTTCCATCTAGTCCATATTTGAGTTTGAAAATCCATTTGCATTTGACAGTCTTGCGCTTATGTGGTAATGGCTCCAACGTCAAAACCTAGTTCTTCCTCATGGATTCCATCTCCTCATTCATGGCCTGGATCCATCTGTCCTTTTCTGGACTTTTAATCGCCTCCTCGAATGTCTGTGGTTCGCCACTGAATCCGCAAAATTCTTTTGATGTGGAAGCTGAGCTGCCTGGCACATATCTTGCTGGCGCGCTTTGTGGTCTTGTCAACCTTCTAGGAGATCCTTCTGAAATAGCTATGTCTTTGCCCTTGTCTGCTCTGCTCGGTCCAGAACCATCTTGGTTTACAGGAACTGCGGCGGCAGGTTGCCTCTCGAATATTTCTTCGTTAGATTCGTCGCTCGACATTACAGGAGTTCTCAAACTTAGAAGGGCCGTTTGTTACAAGTTTTTTTTTCCCTCGTTGTTTATGTCCATGTGGCCCAATCGGTTCTTGACATAGTGGCTTCTATGTGGCTTCTATGTAACATAACTCGCTTGACCCGAAAAACACAATTCATGTTTGGGCAAATTTAAATTTCCAGTCCGGTAGATTGAAAGCATACTATTGGCTAGCATGCGTGATGATTGGTTGACTAAACTGCTTGGGTTAATCTCAAGTTAAAATTATCTTGGGACTCACAAATAGGTTTGGCGCCTATTATACTCTGGACTCTCATATTGATGAGTTCAAACGTGAACTCTTCAAGCTATGGTGATGAGAAGGAGACTGAGATCCTTGATATGCTCTGCAATTTTTTATAATGAGAGGGAAGACGATGGCACATGGATTGCTTGTGAATATCATAAGGCTTCTTGGGTACTGATGCATCCATCGACGAGAGGGGCTTTTCGCCAAAAGAAAAAGGCCAAGTATACATATAGATCTTATTGGAAAGAGCGGATTATTGATTTCAAAGTTTCTCCAAGAGGACAAACCATTTCAGAGGTGCTTATTCAACATGTTTATATGCATTCAGAACTTAATGTGGAGGCTTTAAATCCACATGATTTTTGAAAGTGTAATTGTAAATACCTTAATTTTTTGGATTGCTTGTCATTTTTAAAACGTAATCGTTTTTATGAATCGGAGCTTATTATGATTTTGTATTGCAGATCTATATCCTTCAAATATACATGAATGGGAACCTGTGGCATCGCTTTAAGGTATTATAGATGTCATCCATTCAGAAATTGACAAATTGCAATACAGAGGACGAATGGCAAAAGAACTTGCAGATTATGGAATATTTTTTTATGATGCTATGTATATTCCAGACACAAATGGAGAAATGGGAAAACTAGAGTGTATACCTCTACCTAATTTTCAAGATAACATGTGGTGGATTGCAGTCAATGACAATATAATAAAATGTTTTCGTTCCAAGCTATATAATGATGTACAAAAGTCACTCAAAGCTAGTACTGGATCAAGAAATGTGCACTTAAGCTGGTTTGTTCCAATGTCATTGTTTGACAGCTCTTTTTCAAACATGGAAGTGCATCGAACTCCCACGTTGTTTGTTTGCAAAAACCTATCTGATGATTTTTTATTCAAATTCATGGACAAAGATTGGGATATAAGATCCACTGCAGATATTTCTTGTATAATCAAACATTCATCTATATCATTTAAATACAGTATAGAAAAGCAAATGCTTAGTATGGTGTTTCATTATTGGAGATGGAAAGAAGACAATGGTACTTGGGCCCCATTAGATCAAGATCTAGACAACATTGGACACACTGATCGTATATGCATTGATATCATGGCAAATGGGGATTTACTTACTACAATTGGGGTTGAGCGAGACTGGATCTTATTCTACATTAGAACGGAACTGACACTTTTACAGCAAGATATCTCCGAATATTTCAGCTTTATATTGGATGGAAAATTGGTATGTGAAATCTATGAATTTGTATATTAATTTGTATTTATTATCCTTTTTGTCAATATTTAGATCACTAACTGTAATCTGATTAATGTATGTTTGTGCAGATACGTAAAAGACATGAAGAAAAAATCAAATGCAAAGATTTGGGTGGAATTGTTCAGATAATAGAGCAATTATGATACAAGATTTGTAAAAGCTCTCTTAAATATCAATATATTTCTCATTTTCTAAGAATGTACATGTGTGTCCTGTATTTAACAATGGATGCTTTTCCCCCATTGTCTCTATCTTTCTATATGCCCATAATTATTCATAGGGCATTACATAAAAAATGTATATCTCTATTTAATCTATTATTTACAGCTCAAAGTAATATGGATTATCTCCACCCTGAACTAGTGTCAGTTGTGGACTTGATTGGCCTCCCGTTTCCATAGTTGGACTGGGTGTTGCATGAGATAATAAGTTCACCAGCATCTGTTGACGAAACTCATATATCTCATTCATTGAAAATGATCGACATTTATACTGCAAATCCAAAAGACATTAGAGGAGTTCTCAATATCAAAAATACCCTTTGTAAAGATACTTTTATTTTTTTTCTTTAGTTTCGACCGTCACCAGGCCCAATCAAAATGCACAGATTTGAAATCTACGTAACGTAGTTCAAATTAACTAAAAAATAAAAATGCAATATAGAAAACTTTGAAATTTGTGTCCAGGCAGCATGGACGTATCCCATTGGTTTCTTCTTCCTGCCCGACACGTGCTAATTTGTCCGACGTCAATATCTCAAGTTAAATTTACTTTACTATGCTGGTTAGTATAATGAAATTTTCTAACTATACTAGTTACAGTTATAGAATATAGTATGTACAGTTACATAAAATATGGTATACGCAGTAACTGTGACTATGTTGGCATTCACATTAGATTAAATGTGATACGAAAAATTAAAATTAAGTAACATATCAGAGAGATTTTTGGCGCCCAAGCTTTGAAAATAGCAATGGCGAGGAGACCCAGATCTACAATCGATTCTGTGATTCTTTACAATGAGAAAGATGAAGCTGATAACTGAAAGACAACAAAATATACGAAGAACTCATGGGTATTGCTGCATCCATCATCAAAGGGCAATTTTCGACAAAAGAAAAGAGCAAAAATGACTTACAAATCTTATTGGAAAGCAAAAATTTTGGAGTTTAAGACTACCTCGGGAGGTCAATCGATATCAGAAGTCTTAGTGCAACATGTATATATGCATTCAAAAATCAAAGTACATGATATCAATCCTAATGATCATAAAAAATGTAATTGTAAGTATATCAAAACATATGCACTGTATAGCAATCATAGGTGATTTCCTTTATTGATGCTCTTCAGATTATGATTTAAATGCTTCAACATTGTTTTTTTCTTTCAGATTTATATCCATCATGCATAAGTGAATGGGATCCCGCACAATCACTTGCAAGAATATAAGACGTGATTCACTCTGATGTTGGAAAGCTACAATACAGAGGAAGAAGTCCAAAGGAACTTGCAGATTGTGGTATCTATTTTTATGAATCTTTATATATGCGACAAACAGATGGAGGTTTTGGCAAGATCGAAGCAATTCCATTGCCTAGTTTTCAAAGTGATGAGTGGCCTACTCCTGATAGCATTGTTTCTGAATCCTTGAGATGCAAGGTACTCATTGATATTAAAAATGCTATGAAGATAAGCACATGCTCAAAAATTGTTCACCTAAGTTGGTTTATCTCATTGCATACATTTGTTGATTTTTTCTCGAGTGCTAGTGTTTGTAGGACACCAACTTTATTTGTTTGCAAGGATTTATCAGATGAGACTTTGTCAGATCTCATGGATCAAGACTGGGATAGTAAAACAAATAATGACATAGAATGCAGGATTAAAAAGTCCTCAATGATCTTTCGTTATCATATCGAAAAGCAAATGCTCAGTCTCACATTTAGCTACCAGAGATACAAGAAAATTGAAGGTACATGGCTACCACTGGATCAAGACTTTGAACTAAATGGTCACACAAACCGAATGGAGATAAGCATTATCTACAATGAGAAATATTTGACTATGGTTGAGGTGGAAGAGCACTGGAAACTTGATTTTATCATAACAGAGCTCATGCTATTACAAACCAATCTACCAACATATTTCAGATTTATCATCAACGGAAGACTCGTAAGTACTTTATGTTTATTGCCATTTCAAAATAGAACAAAATAATAGAAAATGTCATCATTTACAATTGCACATTCACTAATATTTGCCATGTCACAGATGCAAAAAAGACAGGAGCTGATAACGTGCTGTAAAGATCTACCTACAACAATCACCATTGTGGGAGAACAATAGTTTCAAATAAACTTTAGTAAAAATCTGTGTATACACCCTTTCCTTCAATAAATGAAAGCCCAAGTTGGGCATCTATACATGTATTTTGTGCTCCCAAATTCATAAACTGGAGCAGCATTTGATATATCAATGTATATTTTTCTATGAAGTCAATAACGGGAGGCTGAAGCCTTGCCCTAGCCAGTATACTCAGGATAATTTCTTGTCTAAATCTGTACATTTGGCTTGATGTGTACTCAGGAAGTGTAAAGTGCAAAATAGAACATTCATGTATTAGTAATGGCCAATAACATCACCAAAATAGAAAACTAATCATGATTCCAAAATAAGAATAAACAGAGTCTATTATCTTAGAAATATCAACATCTTGTTGAAGGATGAACCACTCAAAAAACAAGTTGGCATTGTACAATGTGTACCACCCACAGTTGAATGAATCATTTTGCTGGGGTGACTGCAAAATAATTCAGCACACAAGAAATCAATTATGAAACGGAACGAATTAGATTGAAAATATCTCATTAGAATATTGATTTCAAAATGTTATTAAGAAAGACAGAGTTTACCTCCAAGCTGACGATCTGCCAGTCCACGGAATGGGGAACGTCTGTAGGAATATATTTACTTAGATATGGAATGAATATATCTACATCCTTATGCGTATTTCTCGCCAAATTCATCTTGACACAAGAACATTTAATAATATTATTTACAAATCTCTTAATAGAGATCAGGTTTAAACTCCAGTGGTCACTGCAAAATAAGATTAAAAGTACTTTAGCGACAATTCTGAGAACTATTTAAATTAAAAATGTCAATGTTAATGCATAAAACAGGAAGAAGCACTTAATATATCCTACTTGGTATGATAAGAAATGACCAGATACTTTGTTGCTGGTGTGAATCCACTTGTCAGACACTGTGACAATGTGTCATTATTCTCCTTGAAGGCCTGGAGCAGAAAGTTACTCAGCACCAGCAACTCGTTTGATGAATCTCTTGCAATGTCAAATTGCAAGAGTGTCAGCCCGGACTCTATCACAGGATCACTGATAGAACCCCGTCTGTCTTTGAGATCCAGACAATCTAGAACTCTAAAATTAATACTAAAATCAAGTTCTTCTAGTCTAAAACAAAAAGGAGTATCAATTGTATCTATAGCATTCGATATGTCTTTCTCAAATTTAAGATAATCATCTGAATCTATATATGTATAGGAACTGGGAGGAGGAGGAGAAGGTGGATGTGTAGTATCTACAGCAATTATAGGAGTATCCAAAACAAAGGTAGCTATATTTACAACATTATCAACAGCAGCATTATCTACAATGGATTCTGGGATAGGCTTCACTTTCTTAGGAGCACGCTTGGGGGCTGTCTGCTTCCTAGGACGCTTCGTAGGAAGATGAGTCCTATCTACAGGAGTTGGTCTAGGAGCAGCAGGCTGAGATACATGTAACCTACAGTACCTATCCCTCATTCTCATTAGAAGCTGAAAATCCTTGGGCATTATGGTAACCCTCTTGGTATGTATGGCAACCAAAAAAAAATCCTAAAAAAAAGACTAATATAATCTTCAGTAGCCTCCTGAAGGCACTGAAGAGCACTCTGTGTGAATCTAACGTGCTGTCCGAGATCATTTCTTGTTACGTTTCGGACAACACAGTAGAATGGAGCTCTTGGGATCAACAGAGCTGTTGACCTCTGATACTTGCGTATCTCAGAGAGTCACCTGTTGCGGTTGCACGTTCTAGGTCTAGCAGGTGGTGTGATGGCAACTGCAGGAGATGAGGATGAGCCAGGAGAGAAGAAGTCTCTCCTTGTCTGCTTTCTCCTATCCATGGATGTGAACTATGTGATAGCAGACTTGTGCGTAAAGGTTAGAATGAGAAGGAAGGGATGATAAAGAACTCGTAGAGGACCGCTATGTACGGACAGAATGTACGGTATATCAGACCTATGTGAGCCGAATATCAGAGAGAATGATTAGATTTGAGGAAAGGCGCACAAGTGCAATATGGGGTGACATGTAGGCAGACGTATCGGACCTATGCACATGGAAGGCAGTAGGAGGAATTTCGATTGTGAAGGGCACGCACAAATGCGATATGCGGAAAAAAAAAAGTGAAAAAAATTCATCGAGATTTGTGATTTTATATCGAGGTTCGCACGTGCGAAAGAACGTCCAGTCACACGTGTGGGAGTTGTACAGACACATGAGCGAGCGACACATGTCACCCTGTCACATTACACGTGTGGGATTTGTACGATCGAATGCGAGCGCGACTCGTGTTTATGAGCAATCGAATGAACATGCGACACGTGTTCAGGTGTCATTTCACACGTGTGCAGGTGTCATCTCACACGTGCTTGCGCCTATTGTCGAATTGAAAGTAGACACGTGTCATAAGTCCATTGACCACACATGCAAAAATTTAGTATAAATGGCATGGAAATCGAATAATTTTTTACCTTTTGCGTTCTCAAAATTCGCGACATATCACCTTTGTGCGCGCTCATTGCTGTCCGTTTGCTTGCAAGTATACCTACTCGTGCACAAGTGCGATATTCTATATATGTCTACCGTACATATCCATCTTCTGCGCCATTTTGATAGTTTGTTTTGGTTCAGTTCTCCCGCGCACACAAGTGTGATATTCACGCTACTGCCATGGCCTCTTCCTCATCATCCTCACAAGAATCAGGCTTGAGTTCATTTCTGAGTGAATTTGGGATTATTGAAAATCTGGACTACTTCCACAGCCTATTCAGGCGATATCTACATATTTTCAGAACTGCACAACCAAATTCTGACGTAATTTATGAACATTATGTCAGATTCAGAGATATACTTAGCAAGCCTGTTTTCTCCATAGGTCAACTCCAGTACATGCATTATACTGATCTTGTTCATTTCTTCCCAGCTTTTAGACATAGACTGGATAGAATGTTCACCAAATTGTTTGATCTTTTCAAAAGTAGTTCTATGTGTCCGTATTGCAACAAGAAATGTCGATTGGTTGAGTATCAGAGTGGTTTCGTACTTTTTCTTTTAGTTCAGATCCCAGATGATGATGAAGTTCCTGTTGCTGACCCTCCTTTTGCACCCTCCTCTATTCAGTCAGCTATTAAGGATATCAGTCACTTTCTTATCGACATCTGGATAAAGAAAGTGACTTCATTGATTTAAATACTGATGTTCTCCGGGATTCTTTCATTGGCCAAAATATATCTGATGATGAATCCAAATCTATGGAGGATTCGAAATGTCTTTTCAATTTGCCTGTATATTATATTAATGATGATGTTTACTACTGCTAATTTATGTAAATTTTTTGACTATCGTGAGGACAAGGTTCTATGTTTATTATCCGGCACAATTTTCGAATTCTTCGACTTTGTAGATTTTGAGACAGATGACCTTGTTGCTGGTATTGATTTTGATGATGAGGAGAGTCTTATGACCGGTGCAGAATGCCTAAATAAGACTTTATCAAATATAGCTGAGGATGGGCGACGCAGACCATCCGATGAAGAATTCACGGCATTTCAATCCCAGATGGGATTCCCTCGTCCATCATTAATGCATTTTATTGATGATTTTTCTTCAGTACGTGGTCATTATATTGATCATCCTGATCTGGTTGCTGCTGATGATGAAGAATGTGTAAGTGTTTAATCTTCCTTGCATTTGAATGTTTTCAATCACTGAATGTGTTTTTGCTAACATATTTCCTATTGCAAGATGCTCTCATAATAGATGATTTTGCTGCGAGACGAGGTGGTTTCAGACAACACGCATCCTCGTTCCAGAGGGACAGTGGACTGGGCCACTATCTTCGACATTTCTTGAAGAGTGAAATCTGTATTGCTCATTCTAAGCTGAGCCCAATTGGGGAGAGTCTTATAATGGCAGTTAAAGCTTTATCATTTTATCTAGGAGGACATAAATTTGTTAAGACAAATAAGATCATTTTTGTCAAAAGATCTTATGTTTTGAACATTTTAGGCTTTACTGATGGGAATGTTCCTTTAAGGAGCTCCCATTATTCATTGTATTCCACTTATATTGAGCTTAGTGGAAATAAGGATAATGCACATCTATTAGATGCATACGCTAGCAGAGAATTTCTTCATGGCAATACTACCATAGAATCTGATACAAGATCTGATGATGAATAGTTGACACTTTGTATAATACAGTCAATACATTTACATTGGGTATTGCTCCTCTCTTGTTCAATGAATTTGCAAAGCAATTCTGAACATGTCATGATGATCTTCTACTCAGGAATGATGATCTTCTACTCAACAATCATCTAATTTTCTCTTCCTGTATGAATTGCATGCTTTTCTAAACTTGTTGTATTGTGTGGACTTTGTTATATGTCGAATCTGAACTCTGCGGTAGAACCACTGAAACAATTGACAAATGTAGTTTCATTTTTCATTGGTTCCTCCATGTGTGTATTTTGATGAAATGCTGCTCGTGCTTGCCAATGTGACTTCTCCATCCCTTGTGATGACCATACACTCAAGCTTCCATATGTATTTGTAAAAAATGTTGTATGATCTCTTAGTATGTGCTGCATATGTCAAAATCATAATGTTAGTCTTATGTTTGGATCTAAATATATATGAAAATTTGAAAGCATTTTGAAAATTTTATACTAACCATGTAATGAGTGATGTGATCTTCTCCCCATGCTTTTGATATTGCATTAACAAACTCGACACAAGTCCTTTGGACAGCTTTCTTATCAATATCAGAGTATTTTTCTTCTCTTAAAATAGCAATCATACTATCAAGCTTTTTCCATACATCAACTTTTAGTACTCTGGTTTTGCCATCTTTCTCGAAGTCCTGAGTGGCAGCAATAATATCTGTCCAGATTGAGTGTTGAATATTAGAAGGCTTACCAGTATGATTTGATAGAAAATGACGTGCTTTTGCTCCTCCTATGCTTGGCTTAGTTGGCATGTTCCCATTCTTTCCTGAAAGCTTTTCATCTTTTTGAATTTTGACATGTCCTTTATAGAGTCCTGCTTTTGATAAAACATCTTCTAATAGAGAGATAGCTTCCTTTGCTAATAATGCTGGCTTAGTATTCCAAGCAAAAACTATATGAAGATAAATGATCTTTTCTATTAGTCTAACTTTTGTATGAAGAGTGCAAACATGCACATTTTTTAAGGGGATAGGCAGCACAGGCTTCCAGTTTGGATCTGCATATTCTCTAGTAATTCATGTACTCCTAGTTACATCTTTTGCCATTTTCATGCAGTACAAACAAGGGTGTTTTGATGTAGCACCGTGAGAGACATTATACATACATTTCAATGTTTTTAAATCACCTGCTAAGTGCCATTCAACATTGAAGTCTCCAACTCCTGGAACATTGAGAAGTCCTCCATCCATATGGTCCTTGATGATCCTAGAATAAGATGTCCTTGAGAATATCCATGATAATATATCATGATTCTCTTTTAGCACCTGTCCAAAGAATTAATCATACTTAGTTTACAATGTATTAATACTATTCAAAGAATGTAATGTAATAATGAGGCTAGTTACTTGAAACGCTGCCAACCACCATATATCATTTTCTGACTAGACACTGAATTTGAAATCTTCTTGGTTCTCTGTTTGGGATAGAGCACCATTCATGAGAGCTATACCAACCCTTTCCATCTTCTGCCCTTTCAAATTTTTGACTCATCTAACTTAAGTACTACGATTATTTTGCCATTCACCTTTCCATAGGTTATATCATAGAATGTAACGATGTATCTCAGCAAGTAATTTAGATCAACAAATAAATTGTTTGATGAATTATAGAATATCGATCTTCCATCAGTTTCATACACCTCCTCAATATGAAATGGAGTTCCAGTGTTCTTATGCATACCTATGTTTAATGTGTCCCTCTCTTTCTTCAAGTGATATGTCCTAGGGATTGGGACTTTTCTAATTTGAACTTGCTTAAAAGCTTCTCTAATTAGTTTAAATATTTTTGCATATGCTTCCCTACTAATACCTGCAAAATCACAAGCACTCTGAACTATAGTCTTATCTAAAATATTTTGAATGTCCACCATCAAAGACTCTGCTATTTTACACTTTACATTTGAAATTCTATTGTTCATCATGAGACGCTCAGTGGATTTGCAAGTCAATGTTGTGCCCAATGACATTCCTAGTGAAGCATTGTCTTTAATATTCCAAGGAGCTACTAATGCAGATCTGCAAAAAAAACAGATAGTTGACAGAATATCACCATAGCTGAAATTAAATCCAAATGTCATTGAAAAACTTACAAAATTTAGAATATGCTTACTTGAATGCACAGATCCTTCTATTTCGATAACCTCCTTTTGAAAGCGTTTGAATATCCTTGCAACTTTGTTGCTTTCGCTTCTTACTTTCAGCCTTCTTCTTCACCAAATCCACATCCTTCAGTAATTGTAAGTTTTCAATACGAATAGACTGTAAGACTGATTGCATTTGCTCTAGTTCTGATTTGATATTGATTGCTATCTTCTGTAATGATTCATTATTTTTTTTAAGTTTTCATTTTCTTCTAACGTCTTTTGGAGATGACAATCTCTATTCTGACAATAAGAGGATATCCGAATTAACTCACCTTCTAAAAAGTGAACTTTATTCATATAAAGTTGTTTTCCATGGTTTTGCAATCTTTCACAATATCCTAGTAATCCACTATGCCCTTTGCATATCCATGTAACTAAATGAGTTATTGAAGAGAATGTGGGATGTGTCAAAGTGCTTGGATCTTGTGGATATAATGTTCCATCTGTCCACAAATCCACATTTTTCTTTCCTTCTGCCCTGTAACGAGAACGATCTTCAGCAAATATTTGAACTCCTTTGCCTCCTCTTCTCTACAAAGGTGCCAAATCAACAGGGATATCCACATGTAGATGATATAATGTCATCATAAAAAAAATAATAGAGTAATCAGTTGCATCAAAGTACTATGACCAGATTCTATGAAGCAAAACAAAATACTCATCTTTGATTATATTATATACTATGTACGATCAATCCAATCTCCATGCTTGTATGCTTGATTCAAATTTAAAAATGCCGCTCATTTTTTCATTTCAATAGGTAGTTGGCGCTTATATTTCCATTCTCGTGGAAGGAATGCATATGTAGACATTTTGCAATTTTTCCTGATTCGAATTTGGGGATGGCGGTCATATTCTAGATCCAGTGAAAATATTGCCCTTTTTGTAACCAATGGAGGGAATATTTTTGAGTTTAGTCAAGTTATACTGCGAACTGTTAACAGTTCTTAACTGTGACTATAGACACTGTGGTTATATCATTGGGAGTTGGGGAGGCCTTGGGAGTGGTGTGGGCAAGCAAATAAACAATATTGTTTTATTTATTTTGATATTTTTGTATATCCTACATGGCATTCCTTAAAGGGTCTTTTTGATATTGAGAATTCCTCTAATGACCGAGTCGATTGACTTATCAAAAACCAAATCGAAAATAACTTAGTTAGGCCATTCACTAGTCTATTTATCTTTCATATATCTGGAGCCCCGGATTGCATGATGTACCACTCTAAGAAGTCCTGTACATTGCGGATGGAAAACCATTCATAGCTATGTCCATCATCTTGCTGAGCTGACTTTAATCACAAAACATATAATAGGTTAGTTGTGCACTCTGAGAAAAACAAATTACCTATCAGATACTTGATGAGAAATACTTACTTCTACATCAACAATCTCCAGGTGGCTATTTATAGTGGCCCCATCCAGCCTTGGCAAAAATGGCAACATTCTGCCGTACATCACGTCCATTTCAGCATGGGTAGACTTCAAGGAATCCATCTTTAAATAGATGGGATTAATGATCTCATCTAAATCTTCCCTAAGGGAGACTATATGCATACTCCAATGCTTACTACAAACAAGAGATAATTAGTTAAACTAAAGGAATTACAATACCTATTAAAAATATTACTTGAATATATTCTATGTAATCACTTACTTCTGACAGTATGGAATAATAAAGACTTTGGTCTCCGAGGTTGTATGGAGAAGATACTTCGTCGCCTTAGTTGGACTATGAAGGCTGTGTGCAAAAAAGGATAGCACAACTCCAATGTCCTTAGTATCATCGCATTTACATCTATTTACAAAATACATCAAACCAGCCTCCACAACTGGATCTGATATATCTGCTGTCTTCTCCTTTACGACATCACATAAGTCTTTATTTATGTAATTTACATAATTAATTGAGCTTAGACAAAAAGAAAATTGACCTCCTAGCTTATCAATCTCTTTGACAACATACTCATCAAAAACCATATACCTCTCAGAATCCAAAAATGAATCTTTGGGATCAACAAGAAATCTTACACAAAGATCCTTATAAAAATCACCTATTAAACTTATATCTAGATCCGATATTATTTTATCTACAGTAGAGGTTATATCTTCGTTATTGTGGGATGGAATGGAGGGAATGGAAGAGGAACTACTTGAATAGATAGGGGTGGTGGAAGGAGAAGAACGCACTACAGAATGGTGTGATGGTCCAACCAAAGGACGAGAGATGTGAGGGGAAGATGGTGATTCGCTGAGTACCACCCTTTGCCTAGCAGGCCTGGTGGGCTTGGTCTACTTTCTCCTTCATCGTTGAGGAACAGGCCCTCTCTCTATAGGTGGTGGCCTAGAGGTGAAGCCACTCTTAAAGACCTGATCGTATGTACTCCTCAGCCTCATGACAAGATGCATGTCCTGAGGCATGAGGGTAACTCTCTTAGCGTGCACTGTGCAAAGCGTGGAGTCCTCAAAGAATTTGACTTGAAAGTCTTCATAGGCAGTATGGAGGGCTTCCAGGGCTGTTATGTTCCAACGAACATCATGTGAGATTGACCTTGTCACTAATCTCACAAACCTGTAGAAAGGAGCAAGGGGAATCAGAAGATTTGTTGTCCTCTGAAGTTTTCTGATATCCCTTAACCATGGTCTTATGGGCCGACCTACTCTCCTACCAATGCCCACTACCCTTTGTACAAGAGGGCGAGGAGGCTGGGAAAATGTGGTAAGGCATGATGTTTGCTTGGTATGGGCCATTTCAAGCTAAGGTATCAATATGACACGCCAATGAGAAAGAAAAGTGCATATCCAACAGGGGAGGCGCATGATGGCGATATGGCAGATGGCGTATCTCCACGACACACGGAGGGGGAAGCTGTGTTCGTATGTGAGTCTCTCGGTGCATGGTAGCGACATGCGTATAGCAAAGCAGAAGTGAACGGAGAAAGCTGAGGAGAGCTAGGGAACGAAGAAATCCAAAACCAAAATATGAGTCGAAAAGATCCTTTTATACATGTAGAACGTCCCATCATATTCACACGTGTGATGTGACCACCTCCACTCCCCACACGTGTGGTCACACGTGTCATCACACGGAGCTTTCACGTGTCAAGACATCAGCGGTTCGTACGATCATACGGTTGGCATGCACGTGCGAGGACACGTGTCAATATCTGGGCCACACACACGTCATGGGATGACTGGCTCGTACGATCGTACAGTTGGCATGCACGTGCAAGGACATGGGTCAAGATCCAAAGTGTACACATGTCATGCAAATGATTTGGCCGTCGTTTTCACACATGTGGCAATTTTGATCGCATGTTATAGAAACACGTATACGATTCAGATGCTCTGTATTAGACTATATATATGAGTGTCGTTTTCGGAATTCAGTTTCGCATATTGAGTCCAGGAAACCGACATGCTCCAAAATCAGTACATACAATATCGCTACCACGCGCCAAATAGACAGTTCCATAGTTGCACTACTTCCCTGGCGTGTGGTTCTGATATTCAGAATTGTGCACAGTGCATATCGCCATCATGCGCCCACGATCACACCGTTTATGTCCCCTTGGTAACCGGCGCCTCATATCGATATGGCCTCCTCTTCTGTTAGTTTGACCTATTATAGAGCTCTTAGTTCTTTCCTTGTTGATGCTGAGGTTAGCGACAAACAGGCCCATTTTTTGTCCTATTTCGATTTGCAGTCTGACATAGAGAGATTTGTTATTGAGCACAGGGAAGTTTTTCCTAAACTATACAAGGATTTTTATGAGTGCTTGCAACAAGGTACCCTTCTGATGGACGGCCTGAGATTTGTGCATTTCACAGATTTGACTCATGCTCAGCCTAGTGCCAAACAAAGGCATGATCGTAAGTTTACCAAACTTATTGATCTGTTTAAACGTGTCATACCCTGTGAGGAACACAATCGAGTATGTCGCTTCGCTCAGGAGGGTATGGCCTTCATGTTTTTCTTATCTGCTCTTATCCCTAACAAGGCAGAATCTTCTGGGTTGTCCATGATTGGTTTGTCTGCCCCTACCACTCGTGTGGCTTCAGAGGTTTCCATTACTGATGAGGTTTTAGGAGATGTAGAGGAGGCCAGACAAGCACAACAATATGATCCTGCCAAGGCTCGTTCTTTGTCTATCTCTCCCTTATCTACCGTGAACGAGATTGACCAGAGTAGAACCCTGATGGACCTCCCTGTGTACCATATGGACGATATTGCATTCTTGTCCATTAGCGACATCGGAGACGTAATGGATCTCAAAGAAGATGCGATATTATCTCTTATGTCAAGAATGATTTCTGAATTTAATGATTTTATTGACTTTGATGATGACGACCTCATAGATGGTATCGACTATGAGGACTAGGTAGAATGGGCAAGTGGCACAGATGCCCTTCAAAGGATGCTATCTGAGAGCAGGACATATGAGGCTAATATGCTAAGTGAGGAGGAGTTTTTGGCTTTTCAGAAAAAGTATCCGCCACCTCTCATATATACTATTCCAGCTGGCCAGCAATTCACCATTATTGCTGGTCACAATCTAGAAGCTACTACTATGATCCAAGCTGACGAGGAAGATTTGGTAAGTACACCTTCTCACAAAATCATTTACTATTTAACGTGTAATTGATGATTGATCTGTTAGTTTGACTAACACTTGATTATGTGTTGTAAGATATCGTTGAAGTTGATGCCTTTGCTAGCAGGCATGGAGGATTGAGAGAGAGACAAGGCGGGAGACAAAAGGATGCCTCATTGGCTCATTATTTGAAACATTTTGTAAATAATGAAATTTGTATTCTTCATGAAAGGTTTTTTGTGAATGCAAGAACCTTAATCATGGCCATCAAGGCCCTATCTTATTTTGCCCAAGGGCATAAATATCCAAAAAATACATATAGAATCATTTTTGTCAAAAGAGATGTTGCTCTTAAAGTGTTCAATTACGTGCCAAAAAATGTTCCTATGAGATCATCTACTCTGGCAATTCTATCAGGATATATAGATCTGAGCAAAAGGCGATCCACTCGATTTTTGGATCCATATGATAGGAAAAAGTTCCTTCATGACCACACAGCAAAAATTGTCCTTAGAGACGATGAAAAAAAATGATTGTACTATTTTCCAGTTAATGTATGTGAAATTTGAGAATTTTTGATCACATGCGTTTAATCTTTATTGAATGCCATCAATCTAATTTTGGCTTATAAATTTACATGCTTTTTTGCATCTTTGATATTCAGTTGATCTTGTTGTGTATCGAACTTGAACTCGTCTATAAAACCATTGGAATAGCTGAATGATGTAACTATTTTTTGAGGATGTTCCACCATGTTGTGTATTTCGATGAAATGCTGCTCTTGCCTGCCAATGTGATTTCTCCATTCCTTGTGAGGACCACAAACTCAAACTGCCATACTTTTTTGCAAAAAATGATGCATGATGCCTTAGTATGTGCTGCAATATCAAAGATTTATGCATTGGTTAGAATCTATCAAGCAAGTTATACTAAAATTATGAAATTGTAAGACACTGTTCAAATGTATCTTACCATGTAGTGGGTGATGTAATCTGAGCCCCAAGCCACCCGAACTGCATCTACAAACTCTATTGTTGTTTTCTCCAATAGGAGTGCATCTGCATATGAAATTGTGTCTTTTCTAAGCACTTCAATCATATTATCGAGCTTTTTTCATACTTCAACCTTCTTTACCCTTGTTGTTCCTTTATCTTCAAAGTCTTCTGTTGCAGAAATAACATCTTTCCAAACTGAGTATTGGATCTTAGACGACTCTTTAGAATGATTTGATAAAAATTGACAAGCTTTGACTCCTCCTATGCTAGGTTTATTGGGTACGTTTCCTGTTTTTCCCGAAAGCTTTTCATCTTTTTGTATTTTAACATGGCCTTTATGAAGGCCTGCTTTTGACAACACTTCCTCTAATCGAGCGATTGCTTGTTTTGATGCTGACTCTGGCTTAGTATTCCATGCAAACAAGATATGAAGATATATTAATTTCTCTATGATCCTCACCTCTCCATGAAGTGTGCAAATATGCACATTTTGTAAAGGGATTGGTAGTACTGGTTTCCAGTTAGGATCTTCAATATCTCTTTGTGTTCCTTGAAATGTCATTTGATAATTTCATACAATATAGACATGGATGTTTCAAATTTGCTCCATGAGATACATTGAACATACATTTCAATGACTTCAAGTCTCCAGCTAAGTGCCATTCCACCATACATTCACCTCTTTCAGGAACACAAAGTACTTTGCCATCATATGATCCTTTATGATATCTGGATAACTTGTTCTGCTAAAAATCTAGGAAAGAACATCGTGATCCTCCTTGATAACCTGTTCAACATATGGAATAACAAGTTTTTATGCATTCAAAACAATCACCAAAAAAAATTGCACATGAATAACAGCCATTTTTTACCTGAAAACATGCTAGCCACCATATGTTGTTTTCTGATTGCACACTGAAGTTGAGATCCCTTGAGTTTGTTGCATTGCTCAATGCTCCATTCATGAGAGTAATACTTACTCTTTCCAACTTTTGTCCTTTTATAACTTCCGATTCATCTAGCTTGACCACCAGAATAAGTTTGCTCATACTAACACTTGTAAAATTATAGAATTTCACTATAAATCTCAATAAATGATTCAAATCCACAAATATGTTGTTGGTAGAATTATATGACAAATTGCCAGACTTTGAATTGTAAATCTCATTGATGTGAAAAGGGATTCCAATGACATTTTGCATACCCTTATTCAATACATCTCTCTCCAATCTTATCTAAAAAGGGCGAGGAATGGGAAATTTTGTCCAAAAGCCTCTTTAATAATTTTAAATATACTGGCATATGCCTCCCTGCTAATACTTGAGAAATCACATGCTCCCTGAATTAACGTACAGTCGATAACCTTACCGACCTCGTTCATCAAAGCCTCAGTGACCTTGGACTTGATTCGAGAATATCGATTATTGTCCAATAAAGACTTTGTGGACTTGGTTGTCAATACCGAACTCAGTGATTTTTCGATCAGGTCATTGTCCTTCAGATGCTCATTTGCAACCAATGCTGATCTGCAAATGATTATGAAAATCAAGAAACCCAAATAGGACACATAATAAATGTCATGCTACTTCACAAAACTAAAATAAAACTTATTCAAATCAAATCCTTACTTAAATGCTTGAATATTTTTTCTCCGTTGGCCTCCATTTAGTGAAAGCTCATCAATGTCTTTCAGAATTCTTTTCGCTTGTTTCTTTTTAATTTCTTATCTAGTATGCGAGTTTCTTCTTTTAACTGGTCATTTGATATACATAATGTCTGAACAACTTCTCAGAATTGATCACTACTTGCATTCAAATTTAACATAATATTATGTAAATGTGCATTATCTTCTTTTGTTTGTAATAATGCGGTCTCTTTTTCTCTATAGTCAGCAAGCAAACCATTTAACATACATTCTAAACTCTGTATTTTCTTTAGCAAGTTTGCAACACCATAAGTCGTCAATCTTTCACAATAACCCAGTAAACCATTTTCTCCGTCACACAAAAACTTTACTAATTGTGTGATGGATTGAAATTGTGGAGCTTGCATCGAGCTCGGATCTAATGGATACAAACTTCCATCAATCCACAAATCATAATTCTTTCTTTGGTTGATTCTGTGAGTGATCATATCAAGTGGAGAAACTGTGGATTCTTTCACTACTCCTCTTTTAGCTATTGGAGCATTCTCGACAGGGAGAACAATGTGTAGATGAAACTGAGACATCTCCGTAAACATCAGCTGACAGACCAAAAAGAAAATAGACAATATTCTTCATCCATGGCATACCTGAGATTCTATGTTTATTCTCTCGCTAGTTAAAACGAGGGACACAATCTCATTTTCAAATTTGAAAAAGTTAGTTAATGAGCGTCATAGGTTCTTGAAGTTGTAGTCGCATGCATCATAATCGTGTCATGTTAACTACACATTACGAGTAAGGTAAGCTAAAATGGATCTGAAAGTCTGTCAGAGTTTTAAAATTTGACGTTTTTTTTTGTCCTATGTGGCATTTCTTAGACGGCCCTTTTGATGTTTGTAACTCCTCTAATGATGGGAGACGACTCAAAAAATTTCGTTTTCGTGTTCGTCTGCTGCTCCCTCTGTCACTGGTGGTAGGTCATAGTATTGTCTCTCCAGAACTTCGTAGCTGACAGGATCGTCATTGGCCATTGTCCTGCTCTTATCAAATCTGACATCTCTCACTATTTTCATAGTGTTCATGTCTAGCATGTAGATTCTATAGTATGACAAATTGTTGTCATAACCTACCAGAAATCCCTACTCGGCTTTCTCATCAAGCTTCTTACGAAGCTTATCAGGTATATGTGCATAAGCTGCACAGCCAAAGATGTCGATGTGAGACAGGTTGGGCTTTCTACCCCACCATAGCTCATGTGGTGTCGTGGGAGGAACACCAGACTTACCTGTCATGTTCTAGATGTATGCAGCTGTAGCTATTGCTTCAGCCCATAGTGCCCTTGGAGCCTTCGAGTAGGCCATCATGCATTTGGTTGTTTCCATTAGGGTCCTATTTTTTCGTTCAGCAACACCATTGTGTTGCGATGTGTAGGCTGCAGTTCTTCTGTGAATGATGCCACGATCATTGCAGAAGTCAGTGAAGCGATTCGAGATATATTTGCCACCTCGATCTGTTCTTATTTGCTTCACTTTGCTGCATGTGCATCTTTCTGTCCAATTTACATATTCTGTGAATTTATCAAGTGCTTCAGATTTATTTTGAGTGAAATACACTATGGCAAATTTGCTATAATCATCAATGAAGGTTATGTAATACTTTGAACCTCCTACTGAGATCACGTTGAATGGTCCACAAATGTCAGAGTGCACTAGCTCCAAAATCTTTGTCGTTCTGTAGGAGTCTTTGATGAATGGTGTGCGTGACATCTTGACACGCATCACAGGTGGTCGAACTGGTTGCATTCGAGATGTTGACCCCTATTATCGCTCCATGATGGCTTGCATGGTAAAGTGCCATTGAGTTCATGTGGCAGAGTCTTTTGTGCCACAGAGTGTCTGGCGAGTCGTCATGAGTCTGATGCACTTGATTTGTAGGTAGGCGTACCTTCAGATGGTACAGATTCCCTCTCCTTCTATCTTGAGCGATGAGAGTACTGGTACTGACGTCAATCACGTTGCATGCTTCATTAGAAAACGTCACACGCATCCCTGCATCTGCTATTCTTGCTACAGAGAGCAAGTCTTATTGCAAAGTAGGCACAAACAGAACGTCTTCGAGTCGTCTGTCTCTACCGTTGGTGTTGAGCCATAATGAACCAATGTCGTTCACTTGATGTTTAGATCCATCTCCAAGAACTATGAATCTTGAAGGATCTGCACTTCTGAAATCAGACATTAACCATCTTGATGTCATGAAGTGTGAGGTGGCTCCTGAATCTAGGATCACCTCATGTGTGTCAAACGTTGATTTTGCACACACATCTTCACAGATGTAGGTGGTCGAACAACTTATGTTCGTTCTTTTTTTGCTCATCTTTGAGCTCTCGAGCTCCTCGTCATAGGACAAACTATTGTTGTTCTCTTGTCTGTTCTGTGCTAATTTATTCCTTGGGTTCTGGCGGCAATCCATGGCTGCGTGACCCTTGTGCAATGGATACACTCAATCTTGGGATTGACCCGTCTCTTCTGCATCTCACACAAGACTTCTTGTCTGCACCTTGTTGTTTTGACCTCTCTTTGGTCTTCCAATTGCCCTTGCTTGTTCCCTCTGCTTGCTGGTCACGATCCTGTCCCTAATTGGACTCCCTCTTCGGCTTAAATTGCTTCTTTGATTTTTCTTTGTTGTCGTAGAGGGCCTGGTCAGAACCATCCTTGTGATCAAGGTGTTCTCTGGCCTCGACTTCCTCTCGAATCTCGATATCACTTTTTCGAGGTTCATGGTAGGATCTTTCGCGAGTAGGATTCGTGTCGTCTGGAAAGATCTGGGTAAGGCTGTCAACAAGTATGTGAGCTGCTTCTCAGCTTACACTGCATTCTCTACTCCAGAGTTACGTAGTGATAGAAACAGATCCCTCATCTTTCTCACAAAAGAGGTGAGGTCTTTCCATCCCACTGCAAATTTGTCAGCTGATCTTCCAGCATCATGATCTGACTTCTTGATTTCATTTGAAATCTGGTGAGCAATGCATCCCACATCTCTTTAGCCTTGAAGAGTGCAACCAGGTCAAGTGTGAGGCTATCTTCGATGGAAGATTATAGCAAGGCTACTGCCTTGTCGTTTTTCTCCCTCCATTCGCGTAGCTCCTTGCATGTTGTTGTAGGCATTTCTTCTGTGCCATCCACCCAGGGGAAGAGTCCTTCACCCTTGAGTATCAAAAATGTCTTAACTTTCCAGGCTAGAAAGTTAGATCCTGAAGAATCAAGTATCGTGCAGATCTTGCTCTGCATGCTGCTGATTGAAGCCATTGTTTCTTGAAGTCTGTTTCCTTGTTGATGGTTGATTGTTTGAATGCTTGGCCTCCTGGATCTGATAGCTTCTCGACTATGTCAGAGTTTGACAGGATGACCAGCTCTGATGCCATTGTTGAGAATGATGATTGGTGAATTTGTCGGATTTTCGAAACTTTCGCGAAGGCGAATCAAGCATGACTCTCTTCATCTCGGATGGAGTTCAGATGCGATCATTGGACACTGCCAACTGAATCACTCCTACAGTCCTCCAGATTGTAGTCAGTCACTACTGATCTACGTTCATAAAATTAATACAACATTCAACATAGTTTGAACCAAATTGCGGAATTCAAAATGAACAAGAAGAAACTCAGACACGCGATTAACAACAAAAATATTTGCATTCAAGATCAGACACAACACAAATTGATATGTGCACGAAGGCTACAATATCATCTATTGATTTCTTTTCTCTGATTTCTTAAGCACTGCATGCATATCCATGCAGTGCATTGGCATGAGAGAAACACGGTTCTCCCATGAGTAATCGTCTTGCTTTACTAGCGGACAGTTGGATCTTCTGATCCTAGACAGAATTGTCTTCGCACGCAGGCGGACAAGTATTCTATATTTTTTGTCTTGATTGCTTACTAGCATCAGACTATTTCGCTATTATACTATGTGTATTCTGTTGATCTATATGTCAAGAATCATCCAGTAAGCATGGTCTCTCTATGTAAATCTAAGATTAGAGTGATTAAGCAACTAGTTAGGGAGTTACAAGAGTGGCAGATTAGCCACGACCTAGGAAGTATCTGCTGATGTCATGCCATCAGATCAGATCTCTGTACTTCTGGGTACTTGCGTGATCTTAGTTGGTACTCTTTGGAGCATGAGGGAAAAACGGGTTTCATTTTGCTCATATGCCTTTTCTCTCGTACTGGACTGCAAAGGAATCTCGTTCGTAGATCTTTCGTGTTCGCGAACCGTTCGTCTTCGTCTTTGACTTCAGTGTTCGCGAATCGTTCGTCTTCGTCTCCTTTGACTTTCGTGTTCACGAAACTCTTCGTGTTTCGTGTCTCCAAATTTTTGAGTTCGCAAACATCTTTGTCAGGCTGAGGGCTGAAAGCTAACAAGGCTTTGTAGTTGGAAACATTTCGTTTCTTTAGGCAAGATGTGCGTATAAACTTGGAAGCTGCTCCTGCTCCTCAGGTATATATCAAATCCATTTTATCTTCTTTAAACTTGCTATTCTCTCCCACTCTCATACGATTGTTCGGAAGACTAATTCATGTGTCTTGCGCATGCAAGCAAAACAAGCTCCACAAGGCAAAAATGATGAGGAGGAATATGATAGGTCTAGCTAGTGTTTTGGCTCTATAGCTAGCCTTTCCATGTTTACAAACACTGTGTACATGTTTTTACATCTATCATTTTTATTCGTACATTTGTCAGCCATCTTTCGATGCAGCTAGTTTTTTATTAATCTTGAATCTTGACTAGTCATATAATTGAAATGTATTTGGCCCTAAAACCATGTAGAAATGTTTAATCTATCTATTATAAAGTGTAATTATTGTGGTTGACGTGTGATTATTGTGGTGTCCTGTAATATATTCAACTATGGTTGAATGCAAAGAATCACTTTTTTTGTTCTACCCTAGACCCTTAACTCATTTATTTGAATTTATTTCTTGCACTAATTGACGCTACTTTTCGGGGAATTCTCTCTTCACAAACTTCAAGTCTTCCTTGTGTCTTGATTCGGATGGATATTCTAGATCTGAGTATTGATGGCTTCAAGATGTACTTTAACTTCACTACATTCATGTGGTCTGACTTTCACTCTCATCACATTTCTCAGATAACTAAATCATATTCATTGGATGCAGATATCACATTCACAATCCCATGCATCGCATTCACATGAGTCTGATTGCGACGTCAATGGCCAAGACAAAGACGACTCAGCTGGATCTAATTATGATTAAGTATATTTCAATAATCCAATTTGTAACATATCTCTGTACTTGGAACATTTATGTATGAATTTAAGTTTCCTTCATCAATTTTTAAGTGCTTAAAATGTAGCTCAAATAAATTTTACAAATTTTTTTATTAACAATAATGAACAAATGATTTTGTTTACTTATTTTTTTTTGCAGATCAACTTTAGTCACCCATCAAAATCTGAAAGACAAGGACATGATTGGAAAGTCTTTGAGTGCAGTACTTACAGCCAAGTTAACGATGAGTCTACTAGGAAATCAACAATATTCTCCAATCAAGTCCAAGATTGCAGAGGCCCTTATGGGCAAAGTCGGCAAGATTATTGACCAAAAATGGATACAAGAAACATGTGATTATTCTAGTATTAGTAGGGATGCATATAACACAATAATTTAAATTATCAAAGAGGGATGTCTTAAACATGGGTTTGCAAAACATCATTGGTATTCCTTACCATATCAATGAAATTTATAACTCAAAACATGGCACTTTGTCATATGATTCCACCAACAATGTGTTTGTGGATTTGAATCGTTTACTGCGATTTATTGTAAAGCTTTATGGAATCACAAATGAAAGTGTTGAAAAATTGATATTAGTTCTCAAGTTAGATGAATCAGAAGTAATAAAGGGACAAAAGCTAAAAAGGATTAGTGTTACGCTCATGAATGGAGCATTAAGCAATACAATAAACTCGGAGAGTCTCACATGGAGCAAATTCAAAACATCCATGCCTCTATTGCATGAAAACTACACAAGACATGTCGAAGAGCATGAGAGTTTCAAGGGATATAGAAGATCCGAACTGGAAACCAGTGTTACCGATTCCACTAAAAAATGTTTACATTTGTACACTACATGGAGAGGTAAGAATTATAGAAAAATTGATATACCTTCATATTTGGTTTGCATGGAATAATAAGCCGGAGTCATTAGCCAAAATAGCAATAGCTCGATTGGAGAAAGTTATATCAAAAGTGAGTCTTCATAAAGAACATGTTAAAATACATAAGGACTATAAGCTTTCGTGAAAGACGGGAAACATCCCATGCAAACCAAGCATAGGAGGATCCAAAGCTCATCGTTTCTTATCAAATCATTCCGAAAAACCGACCAAAATCCATTACTCAAGTTCGACATATGTACTCAATGCCACAAAGGATTTTGAAGAAAAAGGAACAACAAGGATTAAAAAAGTTGAAGTCTTGACAACATGGTCAAATTGCTCAAAAAAGATAAACTGTTTGAGAATAATGTCGTACTAATTGAGAAATCAACAATTGAGTTTGTGGATGTAGTTAAAGACGCATTATATGATAATCACTTTTCAATGTAACTCTTAGAATTATAATTTCATTGCACATATACTAAATTTAAAGTGATTAATATGACAATACTTGTATCTCTAATATTGTAGCACATTTCATGACATCATGCATCATTTATTGCAAAAGCTTACGGCAGTCTAAGTATCTGGTCTTCACAAGGAATGGAAAAATCGCATTGGCAAGCCCGAGCGAAAATTTCATCAAAATACACAACACAGTGGAACATCTCAAAAAAATAGTTACATCATCCAGCTATTTCAATGGTTCTACAGATGTGTTCAAATTCGATACAAAACTAGATCAACAAATTATCAAAAATTCAGAATGGCGTGCAACTTTATAGATGAAAATAATATTGATGCAAGACTCAATTAATAGTGATATATCAGACAAAAAGAGTACATGTATTATATGGCATCATTTCAAGTACAGTGCACGACAAAATCATTTTTTCTCTTTATCTTTAATGATCGGCTTTGTTGTGTGGTCATGAAAAAAAAAATTCTATCATATGGATCTAGAAAATCAATAGATCTTCTTTTGCTCAAGTCTATGTATCTAGAGAAAACAGCTAAAGAGGATGACCTTTTAGGAACTTTCTCAACTACATAGCCAAATACTTTTATAACAATGTCTCTCTTTGCAAAAATAATTTTATATGTATTCTGAGGATATTTATGTTTGTTCGAGAAATGTCATGATGCTTTAATTGCCATTATTATTGTTACAACATCCAAAGAAAATTTACTATGATGAATACAAATATTTTTATTTACAAAGCTCTTCAAATAATGGGATAGGTATGCCCTGCTTTCAGACATGATTGACTGTAGGGCTTCAGTATTGTCTCCGTCTTTGTAATCGATAGAAGCACATAGATCATCATCCTCGAGATCTATAAAGTCCAAGAATTCTATGATGAAATTAGATATAATTGATAATATTTCATCCTCCCTCAGATCAAGAACATCTATAATATCATTCAAGGAGATGTATGTGACACTATCCATGTGATACACTGGCAAATCGAGAATAGTCTTGCTTTTGTCATTTGGATCCATGGACCAAATCAGATAAGGATGAAATGGACAATGCACGAGACTGGGCTAGGTCGTACATTGCTGCCAATCTTGCCTCTTCGTTAGCACCCAAGACTTCATCAACAATAGTTGATTCTGATATCACAGAATCAGCGGATGATGAGGCAACCTCAATCCTTAACCTCGAAGTTCTTGTCTCTTCAAGAACAAGAGCAGAGAGATAAAAAAACAAAATCCAAGCCCTCCTACACAAAGCAACATGATTGGTGGTGCTGGTCACAATGGACCACACGTTTAAACTCAATATTTTTGTGAATCAACGGTTGTGAGCTTGCTTTGGTGGTTGGGCAAGTACTAGGTCATGAAAATGAATGAATCATAGATTATCCATTATCAACATAGACTCATTCAGACTATCATAATACTGTTTATATAAGGTCGGAGAATATGATCTCTGTTCAGATGAACCACATTTATATAGTTAAAACCTATCAAATTCAAGCTATACACACGGTGATCTAACAACTGATCAGATCTCACACGCATAATGTAACCGTCCACACATGCAAGTCGACATGTGTGAGTCCACACATGTGAGTCCACACGTGTGAGAATACACGTCGATTTGCCATTTAGCCATGTGTCTACATGTGTGAGTCCACACGTGCGAGTCCACATGTCAGTTTTTGATTCAGCCATGTGTCGCACGTGTAAATTTTTTTCACCTATATAAGTCCATTTCCCACAATTTTTTAGGTTTTCGTTCGATTTTGGTTTCTTCCTAAAATGCTACCAAAGTACTTGTAGACCCGATATCGCCATCACGCGAGGACCCTCCTCTCGTCCTTGACTCTGCTCCTTTCTCGCGTCGTAGCGATATCAGCCTCACTCTGACCAGTATCGGCATCACATGAAAGAACCCATCTTTCTCTGCTACTATAGCACTATCATCTCATCGTAGAGATATCTGTCTTTACCTCCCAGTATTGCCATCACGTGAACCTGTCTATCACTCATTGCCATAGCAACCCTCCCTTGAATGGTAGAGATATCTAGCCTAAATGGCTCGGATGAAGCAAACTGCTAGAATGACTACCTTTGTTGAACCATCTCGCCGTCTACAGATTGAACCCGTTCTTCCGCAAAGATGCGGAAGACCTCGTCGTCCATGGTTGAGGGACATTAGGGTGTTACAAAGGAGCACCAAGCTTCTAATCTTGAAAGTAGCTTTCTATCGAGTTGTGAGGCCTAGGTCACGCAGGATATGACTACTCATTTGCCCTATGTAGTGAGGTGGAATATCACTGCTTTGGGGGCACTCCATACTGCATACAAGGACTTCTAGAGGGTGTTATACATGCCAAGAGGGTGATGTTGATGCCCAAAGACATGCTTTGTGTCATGAGGCTTCGGAACACCTATGACAACATTTTTAAGTCGGGCTTCACATAGAGGCAAGTTCCTCTTGAAAGGGGTCCCACCCCAAAAAGAGAGAAAGCAAGCATAGCCCAAGCGGGCAAAACCCAAGCCTATGTCTCCCATCTCTTCACCCTCGCCTCCTCCCATTAAAAGAGATGTGGCAACTACCTCAGCAATAATATGGGTTGAGAGCCCTCCCGTAATCCCTAATCTTTAAATCGCAAGTTCTCCTTCTCAACATGCAGAGGATCTAAATACAGTGGTGGACATGATTGTATATCAGACTCCCCAATGATTCAAAGAACAAATTCCTTGATTCTAAAAGATACATTGATTTTGATATGTACACAGCCAAAAAAATAGATGATCTCGAAGGAGAGTTTTTGTTTTGTATAGATGATATTAATTTTAAAATGCATATCAAAGACCAGCATTATAAGGAGCTAAAGGAGAAGACCTCCCATATATATCTCAGATATAGTCGTTGAAGCCGAGTGTGTATATTATGTACATAAATACACATATACAGTCACCAAGGAGATTTGTGTTGTATCTCCAATTTTTGGACATCTGTTGCATAAAGAGAAGAAAGCCTTCAGGCACACAAGCAAGGAGGCATCAATATTCATCATTCCATATTGTGCAAAGTAAGATCATTTCTTTTTGTAAGATTTGTTTTTTGGAGACTCTTATAGATTCTAGTCATTCATTGCTTGTTGGCAGCAAACATTGGAGCGTGCACATAATATCTTTAAAAGTGGATAAACAAGCAAACCATCCTTCAATCTCATCAAGAAATTTTAGTTTGAAAGGAGTCCAAGGCCCTGAATGTTGTTAAGGAGAGAGTTTCTTTAATGTAAAAAAATAGTTCAAAATTTTAAAAAGCCCTATTTTCCTTGTTTTAAGTTGGTTTTGGACCAAATGAAGGGCTACAACTCCAAAAAAAAGGGCGCCTAGACTGTACCTACAAGTATGGTATCTAAACAGAATGATTATTGTAGAGAAACTGCTCAATAGATGCTAGAAGTCATTTTGTCCCTTTTAGGAAGTGTGTATGCAGAGGCATTTCCAATTTCAAGGAGAATTTGGTTGTGGAGTTGACACCTAAGCAGTGAGGAAGCCTAGTAAGAAATTTTAGCAGATCATCAAATTGAGCTTCTGACATCGACATTCTACCAAAATACCCATTTAACCCTATAGTTGCATTTTTAGACAGTTTGAGATGGCAAACATGGAAGAATCTAGTTTAAGTGCAACTAGCAAATTGGATGGCATTTCCAACTATGTGGTATGGAAATTCAAGCTGAAAAATATCATAATTGAAAGAGACTGTGGGACATTGTCATAGGGGATGAGATGAGACCACCAAATGAAGCAAACATCAAAGTGTTCGACAAGAAGCCAAGAAGAGCGATGATCTTCAATAAGTTGTCAACATCATTACACACATTATTGATGTAGTCATGTCAAGAAATGCTTGGGATTTATTGAAAGACTAGTTTGAGACATCAAATCCATTTAGAATCATGTTTTTGAAGTCAAAGATAAATAGTGCTCGAATGGAAAAGGAGAGCACATTCAGACCTACATGACTAGAATCAAGACAATGAGAGACGAACTGGATTTCATTGATGTGCTGGTGCACAATGCATTGTGTGGCATTGAAAAGTTATATCAAATGTTTGTGTGTGGAATAGCATCAAGGGAAAAATTTCCAACCTTTGATGAGCTCATAGGAATCTTGATGCAGGAGGAGCAAAGAAGAGAAAGGTTCAAGACTCGACACCAAAATATTGATGATCACGTACGCCAAAAGCAAGACAACGAAAAAGACAAGAAAAAATTGAAGCAATAGTATGCCAAGGCTCAAGAGGATGAAGGATCATCTAGTAAGACCAAAAAGAATGATATGTGCTTCGTTTGTGGCAAAAGGGCCATTGGAAGAATGAATGCTGCAAGTATCTAGTGGAATTAGACTTGGTTCTATTATTCGATAGAATAATAGTATTCTTGTTTCGTAAATCGCATTAGATTTTCACTCTTAAGTCACTGATAATAACCACTATCACCAAGACTAAATTCCACATGGATTCCCAAGGGAGACTCAATTCTATCGTGGACAAAATTGATGGGTCTAATTACCATCTATGAGAATTTAAGATAAAAACTGTACTAATGGCTAAGGAATTGTATGATGTTGTCATAAGTGCAGAGACAAGACCCAAAGCATACAACACTTCAATCTCCCAATGGAAGCTAAAGGATAACAAGGCCTTTGCGCTGATCATCCTCAACATCTCAGACACACAAATCGGCCCACCAAGGAAGTCTGGGACATCTTGAGCACCTTGTATGAAGTGCGCGATGTAGCTTCCAAGTTACATCTCAGGAAAAAATTCTTCTCCCTCAAGATGATCCCGCCGGCTTCCTATGTTGAGCATAAGTTGTTACTAAGGACCCGAACACAACCTATGCTCAGCATAGGTCGCTACTCATATTTTTCTTGTTTTACAAGGCTTTGTCTAAAAAAGCGATCCTTTTGAGAAGCTTTTGGAGTTTTTTATTCATTTAGCTGAGAAGCCTGACAGGGGAGAGACTCACAATTCAAAGTTCAAGAAAGATTGCTTGTTGATCAACCAGATGAGGATGAGGAAGAAGGTTTTGTGAATGTACTTGTAAAGGAGACAGATAAGTCTCATTCTATTTTCATTCTGTGTGAGGAAGCTCCACTGTCGATATACCATGAACCATCATTCTTGAAAGGTGATGAAGAAAAACTCAAACAAGAATTCCCTACAAAATCACATCAACCAGTTCAAGAACCTGTTATAGCAAATGGCCATTGTCGAACATGTCATAGACGATCAAGACGTAGTAATGACACTATTTTCAAGCTTTCCAATATTGTATGATACATTAGGGGATATTAGAACTCAAAATGGCCCTTTGTTAAGATGTTTTTTTTTACTTTGCACGCTTTCAATGCTTATGTGTTACTGGCAAAAGATTCGTCTATGACACTTCAAAAGACGATAGATGGAGTCAAAGAGGAAGTAGAATCTCACGAACTCTATGACGATAATGGTGATTCTAAAAAAGCTCTATTTACTCAGAAGAATAAATCTTTGAAGAAGTTTAAGTCTAAGAGGGAGTCATTTAAGAAGAATGAAAATCGTTCAGACAAAATGATCGACAATCCGGAAAACAACAAGGAGATTCTGGTGATAGAAAATTTTGCAATAGATGCAAAAGTTCAGGTCATACTGAAGACAAGTGTTGGGTGAATCCAAAGATTGATTGTATTCATTATCATAAATGGGGTCATGCGCAATAGACTGTTATCAAAATTCCAGGAAGAAGAAAGAACAGAATCAAAGCGGACCTTCAGATTCAAATTTTGTCGAAGACAAAGCAGAATGCTCCAGAGCAGCAGAAGACAGGACGACAAGAAATTTAGCAACATATGTTTGTGCTGATCTATGTTGTTCATCAAATTTGAAAATTCGACAAGTAGTACTTAATTCGAGATCAACCTCACATTTTGTTTTCTCGAAACAAATTTTGTCTGAGTATAAGAAGACGAATTATTAGAGATTCATTATACTTGGAGATGGTTCGACTGAGCATGTAGTTGATGGAATTGGTGTACTATGGTTAGACACGAATCAGGGTGACAAGAAACTGGAGGAAGTTCTCTATGTTCCTACTCTTGAAAAATATCTTCTATCCATAGCAAACATAGTTGACATAGGAATGTCAGTAACCTTCACAAGGGACTCTTGTAAATTGTTCGATGAAGATTTTGATAACCTAGTTGCTAAAGGTAACAGAGATGGTAATTTGTATCACTTGAGCATTCAAACTCGAGTCGAACAAGCAAATCAAACTCAAGAGTCGATAGATATTCTATGGCACAAGAGGTTATTGTAAAAATTACAGCAAATAAGTATCCTAAAACACTTGAAATGATGAGGGAAACAATAGATTATGATTTCATAAGATTAGCACAAGTTGAACCATCAAAATCCATCAAAAATCTATGCTTGAACCTCACTAAATGACCCAAATCCTTGAAGAAGGCTTCACACGTGTGAAAGTACGGCCTCCCATAGTCTGAGTACTGTACACTAGACCTACATTCAATCCTATAATCATTAGTAATCACAAGTACTCAAACAATTATGAACATAGAGAGCAATTGCACCATTATGAGAGAAAAAACATGAAATTGCTTGATTGATTTTGGTGAGATATCATCACCTATATATACATGATCCATCACGGTTTTGGGCAGGTATGAGTAGCCCTAAACCTATCCCTAATGCTAATTTTGGTGGATCTTTCATCCCTACCAAGTTAGGGTTGGAATCTTGGAGATCCCTCAACAATGCAAAAATTACCAAAAATAGCTCCTATTTTTTCTCCCTTGTATCTAAGCATAATTTGGACTCATTCCAAAGGTTCTAACACTTAGGTCTACTTGAGAACATCCTTATGAATGAAATCCTATGCTATTTGGCACGTGTGACAAGCCACATCATGACCATCTAACTATTTACAAGTCATATGACCAAAATTAGTCAAGCTAGAATTGTGAATTTTTAACACTCCTCCTCACTATCTAGCTTGGTTCAATCATTGCTTTACTAATCACTCCAAGTGATGATCTAAACTTCATAAAAGGTGTCTTTTGAAGTGGTTTAGTAAGTAGATCAGCTACACATTCATTGCTTGGAACATGCTCCAAAGCAATCTCCTTGGCTTGCACCATTTCTCTCACAAAGTGATGGCATATCTCAATGTGCGTAGATCTTGCATGGAAGATTGGGTTAGATGCAAGGTGTTGGGCTAATATATTGTCACTGTAGATGATTGGTGCCTCCTCTGAATCCATGATCTTTAGCTCCACCAATAATCTCTTGATCCAAAGTACCTCCTTTGTAGTGGTTGTCAAAGCTTTGTACTCGGCCTCGGTTGAAGATAGAGATATAGTTTCTTGATTTTTTGAAAGCCATGAAACCACACCTTCTCCTATGAAAGTTGAATAGGAACTTGTTGATTTCCTATCCCTCTTGTCCCCCGCAAAATCTGAATCACTAAATGCATGAAGGTTAATCACATCTCCTCTATATAGAATCCCAAAATCCAATGTACCCGAGATGTATCTTAGAATCCTCTTAGCCTTTTAAGGAACCTATAAGTTGCCTAAACAAAGTGATGTCCATGAAGGATCTTTCATCATCTTCATTTGGCACTTTTACATCTTGCTCCATTGGTGTGTCAAAACTTTTGCATACTTCCATCTTAAACTTCTTCAAAAGACTTTGAGCATAGTTTACTTGACTTATAAAGATAAAATCAGACCCTCTAAGTACTTCTATGCCTAAGATGAAGTGAAGACACCCTAGATCTACCATCTTGAACTCTAAGGATAGATCTATCTTGATTTTTTCAATACCATCAACACTATTTCCACTAATGATGATGTCATCTACATAAATGAGTAAAAGTACAATACCAACATCATCAAACTTAATGTAAAGAGTGGGATCATATTCACTTTGAACAAAAGAAAGTGAAATAAGATAGCAATGTAGTCTCGAATTCCAAGATCTCGAGGCTTGCTTCAAGCCATAGATGCTTCTTTGGAGATGGCATACTTTGTTCTCCATTACATGCTTGATGAACCCTTGTGGCTGCTCCATATAGATATCCTCTTCCAAAAAACCATTCAAGAAAGCATTAGAGACATCCATTTGACATAGAATCCATCCAGAATGTGATGCAAGTGCAATGATTAGCCTTATTGTGACCATCTTGGCCACGGGTGCAAAAGTTTTCTCATAGTCTATCCCTCTCTCTTGAGCATAACCTTTTGCAACTAATCTTGCTTTATGTTTGTTAACACTCCCATTTGCATTCAACTTAAGCTTGAAGACCCACTTGCATCCTATTACATTCATTTGAGGTCTCTCAACAAGCAACCAAGTTTCATTCTCAATCAAAGCATCATACTCATCCAACATAGCTTTATACCATTCTTTGGAGTTCAATGCATCTTCAACATTAGATGGTTCTTCAAAACTAGATAAAGCATAAGAAGTGGATGACATACCCTCAACTTGTTGTCCTTTGCCTTGATATGTGAGCCTTGATGGCTCCACTTTTGCCCTTGAAGATCTCCTTGGTGTGATAGGTGGGTTTGGTGCTTGCTCCTCCATGAGCTCCTCCTCAAAACCAAGATCTTGCTCCTCGGCCATCTTCTTCTTGATTGTTGGAGCACTTGAGCCTTCTTCAAGCATATGCATATGATTTTCATCAAAGATGACATCCCTTGAAACAACAAATTTGTTCAAGGATGGGAGATAGACTTTGTAGCCTTTGCTTGAGCTTGCATATCCAAGCATGATCCCTCTTGTGGAAGATGGATCCTCCTTGGTTCTTGTTTCCAATGGCACATGCACATAACATATACACCCAAAAACTTTCAAGTAATTAAAATTGGGTTTCTTTCCATACAACATCTCATAAGGAGTTTTGCCTTCAATTGCTTTGCAAGACACCCTATTCATCAAGTAGTTTGCACATACAAGAGACTCACCCCAAAAGGATTTGGGCAAACAAGCATCTAATCTTAAAGCCTTAGAACATTCACATAATGTTCTATTCCTTCTTTCAGCAACTCCATTTTGTTGAGGAGTGTAAGGACAAGAAGTCTCTTTCTTGATCCCTTCCTCCTCACAAAAGGCCTTGAACTCATTGGAGATGAATTCTCCACCATTGTCACTTCTAAGAATCTTGATGCTATGATTATGATGTTTTCCCACAAACGACTTGAACTTTACAAAAGTATCAAATACTTGAGACTTGAAGGAAAGTAAGAACACCCAACAATATCTTGAGTAGTCATCAATGAAGGTTAAAAACATGGATGAACCTCCATTAGATTTGGTGCTAGCAATGTGCACATCTGAGTGTATGAGTTCAAGAGGATGAGATGACTTTGTGATGGAGTTAGGAAACACCTTCTTATATGCCTTGGATAAGGCACAAGCTTCACAAATCTTGTCTTCCTTCCCAATAGACCTTGGTAGGCCTAAAGCATACTCCTCCTTGATCATAGCCTCCATGGAACCCAAGTTGACATGTCCAAGTCTTTTGTGCCATAAATTAAAGGTAGATATCTTGCTCTTCTCGGGCAACATGACAACATTAGTATCCACAAATGCATCCAACTTATAAAGTTTGCCAAGTCTAGTGCCCTTAGCCACTATCTTACCCTTCTTCTTGATGAAACATTCATTTGAAGCAAAGTCAACATTGAAACCATTGTCTACCATTTGGCCAACACTTAGTAGATTCTTTGTTATTGTAGGAATGTACAAAACACCTTCTATGTTGATCTTTTTGGAAGATCCTAAGCAAAGGGGAATGCTACCAACTCCTTCAATCTTACAAGCTTCATCATTTGCTGTATAGATAGACTTTATAGGTCCATCATAAGATAAGAGAGAAGAGAAAAACTCCCTTTTACTAGTCATGTGTGAACTAGCACCCGAGTCAATCCACCAAGGATCTTCTCCTTTGAAGCTTGTTGAAGAAAATATGGACATCATGAGAGAGTCCTCATGTGAACTCTCCTCCTCCTCCTCTTTGCTCATGTTGGCTTGGCTTTGATCTTGCTTCCTCTTGAAGCATTCCGAGGCATAATGCCCCATCTTGCTACAATAGTAGCACTTCACCTTTGATTTGTCCTTCTTGACTTTGGTGGTTGATGGAGATGCCTTTGAGGGTCCTTCTTGATCCCCAAGCTTTGTAGACTTCTTGAATGTTGATCCTTTGCCTTTGGACTTGCCTTTGCCTTTGGTGAAGAGAGCTTGGTCATCTCCACCTTGGATGGAAAGCCTATCCATCCTCTCTTGCATTTGGCTCCTTCTTGATTCCTCGGCCATGAGTGTGCCTTGGAGTTCTTCAAGTATGGGTAGCTTACCCATAATTGCATATCCCTGAACCAAATTGTCAAATTCAAAGCTTAGTCCATTCAATATGAGTTGAACAAGCTCTTCATCCTTGATAGGGTCACCTATAAAGGCTAGCTCTTTGTTCAATTCCTTTACTCTTAGGACAAAAGTATGTGCACTCTCTCCTTTCTTTTGATAGCTTCTATAGATTTGATTCTTCAAAGCTAACATTCTAGTTTGGTTCTTGGATGCATAGACCTTTTGCAAAGTCTCCCAAGCATCTTGAGCTGAAGTGCAATCTCCTACCTCTCTTAAGAGTTCATTTGCAACATTCATTTTTATGCAATGTAGTGCAACATTGCACCTCTTGATGTATTTGGCTTTTTCTTGAGGATGAATAGGTTCACCCTCCTTACCATTTACAATTTCCATCAGATCTTGCATGATCATGATGGATTCCATTCTAACTTTCCATATGGAATAGTTAGTTTTGTTGAGCCTTTCATTAGTATCCAAAAGATATGCATTTATAAATGCCATCTAGTCTCCTAATCAAGGACTTGACACAAATGAAGGTTACTTCTATTAATTTGATTGAAGGTCTACCTTATCCCACTTCTTAGGGACCTGAAAAGATCAGTAATAGACTTCCTATAAAGATCTAAGAATGATCTCTAACAAAATCAAATCATAGAATACTAGAAACAATGCACTTGCTTGATTGAAGTAGACAATACTAGTAGAATTGCCCCTCTTTCTATAAATAACATTAAAGCTTCCAAATGATCTGATCAAGAGTGAATTTCAGCAACCTAATATACTTCCAAAATCACTTGTAAAAGATCTAAATGGAACTTAATGAGGATGCAACACAATCTACTATCCAATCACAAGCAAAAAATGATCAAAATTGATGAAAAATTGATCTAATTTGGTGCATAAGTCAAGCAATGGTTGGACTGAACCTAAATCACTTTAGGAGGTGCCTACTATACCTTAGAACAGCCTTGAAGAGTCCCCAAAACTCTGATCTTCCCTCTCCTTGAATGCTAAAAAGCCTCCTCTATGAAATCACCTCCAAAACTCGCTTAGAAATCAATGCTTGGAGCAAGCAAAACTTGCTATCTTGGTAATGTGAATTGAATTCAACTTTGCCTCTGGTTTTAGACACCTAAACACCTGCAAATGAAGTCACACAACACCAATCTCCAATGTATTTGACTCACTTTGAGTTCTAGAATCAATACTAGATGCTAAGATCCAATCTACACAAGATTTAGATCAAAAATTGTGATCAAATCGAATGAAAACCAAGGATTTAGCTCATTTTTTAGGCTCTGATACCATGTAAAAATTACATCAAATAAGGATCCTAAAACACTTGAAATGATGAGGGAAACAATAGATTATGATTTCATAAGATTAGCACAAGTTGAACCATCAAAATCCATCAAAAATCTATGCTTGAACCTCAGTAAATGGCCCAAATCCTTGAAGAAGGCTTCACACATGTGAAAGTACGGCCTCCCACAGTCTGAGTACTGTACACCAGACCTACATTCAATCCTATAATCATTAGTAATCACAAGTACTCAAACAATTATGAACATAGAGAGCAATTGCACCATTATGAGAGAAAAAACATAAAATCGCTTGATTGATTTTGGTGAGATATCATCACCTATATATACATGATCCATCACGATTTTGGGCAGGTATAAGTAGCCCACCTATCCCTAATGCTAATTTTGGTGGATCTTTCATCCCTACCAAGTTAGGGTTGGAATCTTGGAGATCCCTCAACAATGCAAAAATTACCAAAAATAGCTCCTATTTTTTCTCCCTTGTATCTAAGCATAATTTGGACTCATTCCAAAGGTTCTAACACTTAGGCCTACTTGAGAACATCCTTATGAATGGAATCCTATGCTATTTGGCACGTGTGACAAGCCACATCATGACCATCTAACTATTTACAAGTCATATGACCAAAATTAGTCAAGTTAGAATTGTGAATTTTTAACAGTTATGTCACATGAACATGGAAGCCTTGTACCAAGCCAACAAGAGTAAGAAAATTGAAGGAGTCAAAATCAAGAGTCGAGATATTCGAACTACCTACGAATCTTGTCTTAAAGACAAAATGACTCGATTACCTTTCAGTAAAGATGTTTATAAAGCAACCAAGGTACTGGTAATTGTACATTCAGATATTTGTGGACCATTCGGAGTATTGTCTTTAGGTGATGAAAATACTTCATAACGTTTATTGATGACTTCAGCAAGTTCGCTGTAATATACTTTATTAGTACAAAATCGGAAGCTTTCAAGAAATTTGTTGAGTATTCAAATTGGGCTGAGAAGCAGACATGCAAGAAGTTAAAGCAAATTCGTGTGAAGAATTGAAAAAGATTATCTATGTTAGATATAGGGGTCTTATGTTTTTTACATCAAGCATCTAGGTGTAGGATGTTGATAGGAATAAATTTGGCATAGATGGCAAATTATGCATTTCCACTTGTAATGCCACTATTGAGCCAAAATAGAGTAAGAGGCTAAACACTTGCTAATTAGAGTGTAGACAAGTGTAAAGTTTTTGTTTGATGAATTCCAAGAGGTCCAATAGGATATAGAGGTGGAACCTTGTGAGGTCCAATAGGAAATTGAGGTGTGCTTGAATATAGTCCAATAGAATTAAGAGGTGCATAGATCAATGATCCAATAGGATCAAGAGGTGACAAAATGTGGTCCAATCATAGTTAAGCATAGTGGTAGCTCGTGGACCTACTAGTATCATTGTACTCCTCATTTTGAAGTCAATTGATTTGGTGATTTCATGGATTTTGTGAGTTATTGGATTTCTAGCTTTCTCTCTCTACCCGAGAGCTCTTGATGTATTTTCTCTCTCTACCCAAGGAGAGCAGCTTGTTTTTACTTAGATTATTTTTTAATACTTCCCACACGTGTGAGTGAGAGTTGGAAGTGATTGAATGCATGTAGTAGTGTGTTTTTGCCATAGGATTCAAGATTGATCTTGAATCTCAATCTAGTCTTGATCTTGGTGCATCTACACACCTTAGGAGATCACAAGTACATGTAGTGGACAGTCCACACGTGTGGAATTTAACATGGTATCAGAGCCTACCTAAGGTTACCATGCATTTTGATCCATCTAAGTGAAAAAATTTTCAACAATCTTGAGCTAGAAGTTGTCAAGGCCCATTTTCCTAGCTATCTTGTTCAATCTTGGATCAAAAGAGATCAAAAGGACATTGATTGGGTCTGAGCTAGTACTGTACGGAATCAGGTGCTCAGACACGTGTGAGGAACATCCAATTTCAGTTTGGAAGTTCTCTCTCATGTTTGATCCATTTATCTTGCTTGATAGCTTGTTTTGAAGCTATTTTTGTCTAGTTTCTGTTGCAATCAGTTTCATTCCATTTGGTTGAGCCAATCAAAAGTTATAAGCTTTTGAAGAGGGTTAGGTAGGGCACCTAGACCTGGGTGGACACATTTGGTTTGGTCAAGAGATTGCTTGGTTGATCCAAAATCACAGTTGTATGCTTGCCAATCTCATCTATATGTGATCTAGGCACTGTTTTGAGATCTTAGCCATTTTGTTTCATGCAATATCATTGTATTTGAGTCAAATTTGGTTTCTTAGTGTATTTCACATGTTCTAAGAGTGTTAGATCCTAACTTTGCCTATACTCCATCATTTGATGTGAAATAGATCTTGTTTTAGAGAGATTTGTGTAGCTAGTGAGAATCAATTCACAAATTGTTGTAAGATCTTTCATAGGAGGAGATAGTACTCAATTATTGGATCCTATTGAAAGCGTGTAACAACATTTATTGTTCATCATTTGAGTTTTCTTCACTTCAAATGTCTTCAATGGGTTCATCCTTGTTGGAACCAAGTGAAAGATTGACCACTTCAAATTATTCAATTTGGAAAATGAGGATGGAGTCCATCTTGATCCTTCAAGATGTGATGGACATAGTTCTTGGCCTTGAAGAAGAACCACAAGTTCTTCAAGAGGTTCAAAAATACAAAAAGAGAGCTAGGATGGCTCTCCACTACATTAAGATGAATGTCTCTAATGAGATATTGAGGGAGATAGGTACTTGTACAACAGCCAAAGAAGCTTGGGATTGTCTCAAGACTATCTATGAGGCTAAGAATACCTCTAGGCTTCTCACTCTTAGGAATCAAATCTTTCAAAGTAGCCAAAAGAGTGATGAGAGTGCATCTAGTTATGTTTTGAGAGTAAAAGATATTCATAAAGAGCTTGCTTGTATTGGTGATTCCATCAATCAAAATGAGCTAGTTCAAGTCATTCTCAATGGCTTGAGAAGTGAATTTGATAATCTTGTCCAATCCTATGCCATTAAGGAGGAGCTACCAAGTTTGGAGGCTTTCCAAAGTGTGCTAATTTCAGAAGAATCAAGACAAGATTACAAGCTCTTGAGGATGGACAAGCTTTCTCTCACTCATAATGATGGCAAAGCTCTCTTTACCAAAGATAAGCACAAAGAGAGGAGCAAGAACCAACATCAACAATCCTCAAGCAAGGACAAAGTCAAATCCAAAGACAAAGATGAGGAGGAAGATGATTCCTCTAATGCTTCATCATCCAAGCTCAAGAAGAAGAAGAAGATCAAGTGCTTTTAGTGTGGCAAGAAAGGTCATTATGCCACCAATTGCTTCAAAAAGAAGAATCAACTCAAGCAAGCCAATATTACCAATGAGAAGGAAGACACTATTGCAAGTGATGGAGAGGGATCTCTTATGGTCTCTAGTTTCTCATCTACTCCTTTCAAGAAGGACGACCTATGGTATATTGATAGTGGAGCCTCTTCACATATGTGTAGCTCCAAGGACTCTTTCTCTTCTATTGCACCTTATGATGGAGTGAAGAAATCAATATACACTGCAAATGATTTTGAATGTCCTATTGAAGGCATAGGGAACATTCCCTTGAAGCTTGCATCCTCTAAAGTTCTTTCTCTCTCTAGAGTTCTTTATGTACCTAAGCTTACCAAGGATCTTATTAGTGTTGGCCAATTGCTTGATAATGGCCTTGATGTAAAATTCAATGTTGATACTTGCACTATCAAGAAGAATGATGAGATACTTGCATTAGGATCTAGATTTGGTGGCATCTATAAACTAGATCCAAATGAGTATGTGAATGCTTGTAATGTTGCTCTTGTGAACAAGCTCTCTATGGAGGAATTATGGCATAGGAGGTTGGGCATCCCAACTACAAATCCATGCTCTCTATGATCAAAGAATCCAAAGCTATTGGCTTGCCAAAGTCATTCTCCAAGAAGATCAAGCCTTGTGAGGCTTGTGCTATTGCTAAATCTCACAAAAAGCCATTTACAAGATCTTCTATCAAAAGCAAGCATCCTTTGGAGTTAATCCACTCGGATGTGCATTTCTCATCAACTACAAGCAAGGGAGGAGCCACTTGTTTTGTTACTTTCATTGATGATTACACAAGATTCACTTGGATATATCTTCTTGCTTCAAAATCTATGGTGTTTGATCATTTCCTTATTTTCAAAGCTTATGTAGAGAAGCAATTCTCATTCAAGATTAAAGCTCTTAGAAGTGATGGAGGTGGTGAATATATATCCAATAAATTTCAAGATTTTTGTGAGCTTGAAGGCATTAAAAGAGAGTTTTCTTGTGCCTACTCTCCATCACAAAATGGAGTGGCCGAGAGAAAGAATAGATCTCTATGTGAATGTGCAAAATCTATGAGAATTGAGGCATCTTTGCCCAAAGTTTTTTGGGGAGAAGCCATTAATTGTGCAAATTATCTTTGCAATAGGCTCCCACATATAGCTCTTGGAGGAAAGTCACCATATGAAATCTTATTTTTGAAGAAGCCTAAGGTTGATCACCTTAGAGTTTTTGGATGCTTATGCTTTGTCCATATTCCCTTGGAAACAAGGAAGAAGGAAGATCCTAGTGCATGCAAAGGGATCATGGTTGGATACTCATCCACCAAGAAGGCCTATAGAGTCTTTATACTCTCTACTTCTCAAGTTATTGAAAGTAGAGATGTTGTCTTTCATGAAGATCAACACTCATCATTTGAAGAGGCCGAGATCAAGAAATCTATGGATGCATCATCAATTATTGATTTTGAAGACAATCATGATGTGATGGGGTCGAGATTTGAAGAAGACTCTCCTCGGATTTTTTCACCAAGAAAATCCATGAGAGATAGATCCAAGCCTAAGAGGCTCTCATATGTTGACAAAGGCAAACAAGTGGATCTTGATTCCACTAATTATGTTTTTTATGTCTGTCATGAAGAGCCAAAGAATGTACAAGAGGCACTCAATACCAAGGAGTGGTATGATGCCATGAAACAAGAGTATGATGCATTGATCACCAACAATACTTGGGAGCTTGTGGATCCTCCTTCCAACAAGCATGTGATTGGTTGCAAGTGGGTATTTCGGATCAAGTTCAATCATGATGGCACCATCAACAAGCATAAAGCAAGATTATGTGCCAAAGGATTTGCTCAAATCCATGGTCTTGATTATGAGGAGACCTTTGCACCCGTTGCAAAGATGGTGACAATAAGAATTCTTATTTCTCTTGCTTGTTTTTTCAAGTGGAAGGTGTTCCAATTAGATGTATCCAATGCTTTTCTAAATGGTTATCTTGAGGAGGAGATCTATATGGAACAACCTCAAGGATTCATCAAGGATGAGTCCAAAGTGTGCTTGCTCTTCAAAAGTCTTTATGGACTCAAGCAAGCACCAAGATCATGGTATTCAAGACTTAACTCTTTTCTTATCTCACTAGGATTTACTCTTAGTGACTATGATCCTTCCATGTATCTAAAGTTTGTTGATAGCAATATTGTCATTCTTCTAATTTATGTTGATGACATTATTCTTTGTGGAAGTTGTATCAAGCTAGTTGATGAAACCAAGCTAGCACTTGGATGTGAGTTTAAAATGCAAGATCTAGGAGAGATACATTACATCCTAGGCCTAGAAATTGATTTTTATGAAAATCATGTCTTTATATGCCAATCTAGATATGCTCACTCTATGTTGAAAAAATTCCATATGGAAAATTCTAAGAGCATAGATACTCCAATGGAGCAAATTGTAAAAGATCCTAATAAAGGTGATGAAAGATCCTTTGAGGACATCACACTTTTTAGGAGTCTTGTAGGCTCCTTGATTTGGCTTACCATTACTAGGCCCGATCTTAGTTTTTGTGTGCACAAATTGAGTCAATTTATGCAAGAACCTAAGATCCATCATTGGAAGATGGCCAAGAGGATTCTAAGATATGTATCTTCATCTTCTGATTATGGTCTACTCTATAAAAGTGAAGATCTATCCATTATTGACTACTCGGATTTGGACTTTGCAAGTGACAAGATGGATGGAAAGTCTATTAGTGCATACACTATCTTTCTTGGAGGCAATCTAATATCTTGGCTTTCCAAAAAGCAAGATACTATATCTCTCTCTTCATGTGAGGCCGAGTACAAAGCACTCACTACAACTACCAAAGAAGTGCTTTGGATCAAGAGGTTATTAATGGAACTAAAGTGCATCAAGGAGGATGATCTACCAATGATCAAGTGTGATAACATCTCGGTCCAAGCTCTTGCCAATAATCCCATATTTCATGCAAGAAGCAAGCACATAGAAGTGACACACCAGTTTGTGAGAGAAAAGCTTATTGGAGGAGAAATCTATTTGGAGCATGTCAACTCATCCTCTTGTATTGCCGATCTACTCACCAAGCCTTTGAGCAAAAGTGCTTTCATCAAGCATAGATCTAATCTTGGAGTTATATCAAGATCAATGTTCAAATCTTCATAGATAATATTTTAGGAGGAGTGTGAAGAATTGAAAAAGATTATCTATGTTAGATATAGGGGTCTTATGTTTTTTACATCAAGCATCTAGGTGTAGGATGTTGATAGGAATAAATTTGGCATAGATGGCAAATGACTAGAACAGGTGCTAGTTTAGTGTTAGGGGTGAAATCACAGTTGTGAAGAATGTAGACTAAAATCAAGCAATCACATCCCATTTCTTGCTTTTGACTTGTGGTCCTTACCAAATATTGTTGATTCCTAAACAATACATGCAGACTTAAATCAATTGATTATCACATCCCATTTCTTGCTTCTTGACTTGTGAGTCCTTACCAAATATTGTTGATTCCTAAACAATACATGTCGTTAGTTCAATGCTTAGTGGCCACTAGCCTGAAGGCTTCAATGTTCAATCATGATAAGAATATTGAAGTTAAAAGAGCTAGTCAGCAATTGTCTAAGGTTACAATTTCTTTGGCAATTGATTGGTGGTATTGAGCAAGATTGAAAACATCTTAGTACTTGTCACATGTTACATGGGACCTCAAAATCATAGACTAGTCACTATAGTGCACAAGATGCACCAATAAATTATTGATTATTCAAATAGGAGATTAGAGTAACAATTAACATAAACTACATGTCATGAGATTAAATGAAAATCTTAAAATCATGATCACTTACTACTTTGAAATTAGCACACCATACCCCATGTGCAATTGACATTGCATGGCACCAAAACTCGAATATATGTTGTTATTTTAGGGCTATCTTAGGGCAAGTGGACAAGTGACATTACGGTTGCTATAAATAACTGTACATAGCTGTACCATGTGAAGAAATCATCTTCAAGTTCTCTTTTTATGTGAACAACTTTTCTCTCTTAATTATATGTTCATCTGTTGCATATTTCTTATGATATATTGATTTCTAATGTATATAATGTGTTTTTTTATGTTGTACTTGAATCCACAAGTGTGAATTGTTGTATGCTGCTGTTGTACGAAAAGGGACATTACCATACTAGATCTACATGTATTTTGCATCCTCGAAGATTGATGAATAATCGTGTGGTGACCCATCCGAAGGATTGACCTGCTGATCTGTGCCATCATCTATAGTCTCCACCATTGAGGGATTGTCTGTCGCTGTGTGTGGATTTTCTTCCATTGGTATAGCTTCGGCCTGTGATGGCTCTTTCTAAACGTCCTCGCCTTTATCAGGTTGACTGACTGAACCACCATCATGATGGTGAGTCAGGGTGTGACTGGTGCTTTGAGATGTTGTTTCATCAACTACCATGGCGTCAAGTGTCGATGTTGTTGGCACTACATCTGATCTTGGAACTTACAGTTGTAATAATTCTTCATCTCTCAATAAATCAAAGTTCCTGCATAGGTGTGAAATTTGAGGCCCAAACGTAGAATACTGTCAATTTTTCATTGAGCGTAGAAAAGCTCAGAAAGAGATCTTTCCAAAATTGATATCTTCATCTTTCATTGCTGCTAAAAGATAATCAAAGTTGGTAAGAGAAATTGTTGCATCCGCATCTCTACAATATAATACATGATTACAATATTCACAAAAGTTTCACAACTAGATACTCAGAATCATAGAAATTTTGTATCCCTTCGTTCCCAGATAGCGGTCCCGTGAAATATTTCCTTTTCATTTACTTCCTGGCGACTTGTGTTCGGTGCACCACCTGTGGTTGGCAGTCCCAGTGCCATTGCATAAACGTCTTCAATAATAGACATTCTCTTATTCCTTACATTCATTTTAATATTTGAATCATCAATATATAAAATTTCGGCTATAAATTCTTCGCAAGAAGCTATCAAAACGATCGAACGATCAATCATAAGCGTTCTATGTAATTTGCATTGAGTCGAAAGTGGTGTAATCTGCAGGAAGTGGGGCTTGGGAGTGACTATAGCTGCTACTGAATCCGCCATCTTCGAATTATTGCTCGTAAAAGCTGTTTGATTGCAAGTAGCAAATAGTGATCACAATTTGTAGAATAGCGCTATGCCTTCGTTTGTGCAGGAAAAGTAAATCAAAATGAGAGTCCACCAATTGAGTTTTGGACAGGCCCATTTGGTCTCCATCGTTCATTCATTAAATGTTTTCAAAAAGTGAAACCTGATAATAAATGGATATCAAAGAGACTTAAAGAATATGATCAAATGAGTTTTTTTTTTTCAAAGGTTAATTATACTATTATATTTTCACAAATGTACAAGTACAAAATTATTTTTTCACAAATGTATAAGTACATAAAAGTTGTACACGGCATCATAGGCCATTACAGTAAACTGCCTCCGGAAAGGAAGCAACTAGTTCTAAGAAAAGTAAAAGACTTCATCACACCACGTAGGGAGGCAGTCTATAACAACTAAACCTCAGTGGAAAAATACATAGCAAGTCGCAGACATGTAGTAGCCAGCAAAGGCGAAGTAGAGCCGTCAAAAGCCTACCTGTTACGTGTCAACCATATCAGCGACAAAACAAAAAGCCTGCAAAGATGCCAGGAACGAAGTGAGGAAGTATGTATAGCAGGCGGATCCCGCAACAAAATAGTGTCAGCCACAAATGAAGGCATAGTGCACCAGCAGCTAAGCAGGTGGTGGACTTCCAACCACAAGTCTTGACAACAATGGAAAAACAGATGTTGAACAGTTCTTTCTTCCAACTGGCAAAGCGGACAAAGGTGGTCAAAGAGAAAAAGCCATTTGGCTCGAAGAGGCAAAGAGCTAGTAAGGATGTGGTAGGCCAAGTAACGGAGCTTTGCGACGAAAAGGAAAGAGGCAGTTTTGAGTCGAGTATGCCAGAAAGCAGGAGGATCAGAACGAGACCAAGCGGTATTGAAAAATCCGGGAAGAGAGAAGGAAAACGTCGAAGAAACGTAGCTCGGTAGCCTAAAGAGGAAGAAGAAAGAGCAGGTATCCACCCATCAATACTTGCAGAAGGAGGGGTTACCTGGCAAATTTGGTCAACAGAGAAGAGACCTTTGCGAGCAAGGGAAAGAGAAAGACGAGGATTGTTGAAATAGTGAAATAATCTATCTTGACTTTAGGCTTGCTACAAACTGCTACAAACTTTGTACTATGCAAGTATGTTGTTTCATAAATGTAAATGCCAAATTTGGCCTAGATAGAACTCGAGCTATATGGATTTGTCATATCTAGTTGGTTGAATACAACTTGCATATAGATTGTAGACTTAGAAATAACAATAATATGCTTGTAGAAACTCGTGGCATATCACATGCATTTATTGTAAGTGATCCATAGTGATGGAAATTTTGTCAGGGATGATGAGCAAACATGGAAGGGGAGGAAGGGGGAAAGAGGGAGGAATTCCAAATGGGCTCATTGGATGGCAAAAACAAAGGGCTAGCTACTCAACATATGACCAATCATCGTGAGATTTTCCAATTCTATATGCGTTACAACACAAAGAAGTATGCTCATCTTGGTGACGATGGTACTCACACTATCGAAGGTGAAAGTATTATAAGATTGAGATTCCAGCATGATCAATTCAAACTACTGTCAAAAGTCTTGTATGTTCTTAAACTCTCTACAAATCTGTTATCAGTAAGTAGATTTACATATTTAGGTCATAAGGTGGAGTTTGAGTCTGATCAATACAGAATTATCGATAGGAGTAATAAGATCCTTGCACTCGGCAAGAGGCATGGATACTTATATAGATTGGCACATTGTTTTTCTGATGCTAGTCAAGCTTTGAAAGCCTCTGTTCCTGTCAATAAAGCATTACTATGGCATCATCGCTTAGGACACTGCATTATGCATCTGTTTCGAACATGTCTAGACAATACATGGCTCTTGATCTCGACTATCCTTCTGGTAAAGTCGATCTCTCTGTCTGTCATAGTTGTATCGTTGGAAAGCAACTCCTTTTCATAAGTACCAAATAGAAAATGAATAGTTGTTTATAAACTTCTATAAGTACCAAAAACCAAAAGTCTGAAAGAGCAAAATATCAGTTGAGTAAAAACTACAAAACAGTTCCAAACAGCAAGAGGTGGAGTGTGTATCTGCAGAACCAAAGAACAATAGTATCAAAGATCAGTTTCAGCAGTGCCAAAGAACAACAATACCAAGAAAACAAAAATCCAAAAAAAAAACAAGGACCTAAGAGTCGTTAAGAAGATGTACTGGATGACTGACAACACTCTTTTTTCCAATCCTCTATAGGCATATATATTTTTTGTTGGGAGACACTCGAGTTTATGAGTTCCAAAAGGCATAAATCAATTCCTTGACCTGAGCCGTGATTATGCTACCTCTAGGCAATTGTCTCTGACAGACACTCAAGGGCAGAACCTCCTACTGGTCCTTAATGTTAAGACGAGAACTGCCTGTAGCAATATTTCTACGATGAACACCCTGTAGGAAAAATACTAAGAATTCTCCTTCAGAGAACATGATGAAAGTTTGAATAAATCAAACTAATATCTGTGTCTTCAATCGTGTATGATTATGGTCTATGTACTAATAGAGTAGTTTCTACTTTGATTGAATAAAGCATGCAGATATAGGATATATATGCATGAGTGTGATAGACGATTTTAGATAATAAAAAACAACTGATAAAATCATCTGTGGTAAACTTTGATCAAAAACAAATTTCTATAATTCTGATTCTGATTCTGATTCTTCAGTATAAATCTCTTGCTGCCTTGTTGCTTTTGTTGTTTTTACAATGAATAAGTGCACATGTATTTATATTGTCATACGATAGGTCTTTTGGCCTTCTTCCTTCTGTAACAGTCGATCCAACCATTAAGACGGTTGATATTCAAAAAAAAAAATGTTCTGTTTCTAGACTCGAAAGGTTTTTGTTCGCAACAGTTTATTGTTCGCGATAGTTTGTTGCTCGTGACAGTTTCGAGTTTCTCAGGCTTTGTTTATTAGACTGTGCACTTTGTTGGTAGAACCGAGATTTGTCTATTGAGGTATTCTACAGCTCCCTCTCAAAGTGGGCAGTTGGATTAACCCCAATCTTCTTTGCTGCTTCTCGAACAGCTAGAATGATAATTTTATCTTTGACATGTTTGATATAGACATTCGACTCAACGAATAAAGGTTCAAAGCCTAAAGAACGTAGTGCTTCGTCCTTCTTTCTATACCATTGTCTGGCTGCTTGTTACTTTTATTCATGTGACATCCGAATTCTAGATATTCTTGGCTTATAAAACCAAGTGGTTGATCCATGAATAAATCTTCTTCTAATTTTTCATGCCAGAAAGCAATTTTCTTATCCACAATATGAATTTTGAGATCATGAGCCATTGCATAAGCGAATAACAAGCAAATTGATGTGTGTTTGACTATTGGTGAGAAACTATTAGTGTAGTTGATCCCACATATCTGTGAAAAATCTTTTGCAACCAACGTTGCTTTGTATATGATGTTATCTCCATTAGGACCTGTTTTGATCTCGTAGATCCAATTGCATTTAATTGGTCTTCTTTCATCATGTATAGGTGCAAGTGCCCATACATTGTTCTTATACATCGATGACATTTCGTCCTCCATTGCTTGAATCCAATCTTTATTTGGTCCATCAATAGCTTTCTTGAATGCTTGAGATTCGTTTGTGAAACCACAAAATTCGATGGCTATATTTGTTGAAACATCCTAGCCAAACCTTAATGGTGGTTTCCTCTGTCTTTCAGATCTTCTCGCAGTTCGTATAGGTCTTGAAATCAATTCTGCATTTTTGGGTTCGACCTGTTCTGCGTGAACTGGTGATTCAAGTCTTTCAGGTACTAGAACTTTAACTCCCTCTGAACCATTACTATGTCCAGATGGTAATTCTTGTTCGTCATCTGCTTGCTTTACTTCTGTTGTTGGTAACTCATAATAAGTCTTGAGAATTTCATAGCCGACTAAGTCACTGTCTGCTATGTACTTTGATTCATCAAATTTGACATCTTGAACAACTTTTATTCTGCCAGTTTTGGGTATGTAGACTCAATAATATGAAGAATGTAACTCGAATCCTACCAGAAAACCTTGTTCTATCTTTTCATCGAGTTTCTTTCTCAATTTGTCTAGTATGTGCAGATAAATTGCACATCCAAATGTCCGAACATGAGCCAAATTTGGCTTTGACTTCCACCATATTTCGTGAGGAGTTTTATCTGGTATTCTTGATTTTAGAATTCAATTTTGAAGATAGTTCGATGTAGTCACTACTTCCGTCCACAACTGCTTTGGTGCTTTCGCATGAGCCATCATACACCTGGCAGCTTCCATTAGTGTACAATTTCTTCGTTCAACAATTCCATTGTGCTGAGGTGTGTATGATGCAGTCTTCGTATGCATAATACCTCGATCAATACAAAAAGTTTTGAATTCGTTGGAAATGTACTCACCTCCACGATCTGTGCGAATTGTTAAATTTCACATGTGCGGACTGTCCACTACATGTACTTGTGATCTCCTAAGGTGTGTAGATGCACCAAGATCAAGACTAGATTGAGATTCAAGTTCAATCTTGAATCCTATGGCAAAAACACACTACTACATGCATTCAATCACTTCCAACTCTCACTCACACGTGTGGGAAGTATTCAAAAAATAATCTAAGTAAAAACAAGCTGCTCTCCTCGGGTAGAGAGAGAAAATGCATCAAGAGCTCTCGGGTAGAGAGAGAAAGCTAGAAATCCAATAACTCACAAAATCCATGAAATCACCAAATCAATTGACTTCAAAATGAGGAGTACAATGATACTAGTAGGTCCACGAGCTACCACTATGCTTAACTTTATAGAGCCATCCAACCACTAGCGACAAATAGCGCCACTAGTCTACAAGTCCTGCCTCAAAGATGGGGGGGTCTGCTTCTTGAATTAGGTCTTTATCTAAGTGCTTGAGAAATGTATACCGAAAATTCAAACAGCTAATTGTAAAGTCAACTTTTATGTATATAGCAGGTCATATCCAACCAAGCAACAATCTTGATAAAATCTCATCACTAATTACTGTTTGAACAATTTCCAGGAATTTGGACTACGCAGATAAAATAATTTTCAGTCTCTGACAATGTTTTAGAGCTCAGATCTCATCATGAAAGCTACTTGATTACATAAAACGAGATTTAACCTGAACTAATTTCAGAGAAATAATCATCTAGCAAAACTACTTTTAGATCATCCTGAAATACTAGCACGTTTGATGTCTCGTAAACATGTGATATCCATGTAAACCATAATGGGGCTAGAATAGAAACAGCTAGCATCCCAGAATTTGAACTTCATTAGCCTCAGAGTTGGAAGTAAAAGTTGAACCCAGCCCAACAATATTCCCGTGTAAAATGCTGGCACATTTCACAGCAAAATCTTTCAGTTTGGCAAACTCTACACCCACCGCTGCAGTTCCAAAAAAATTTCCAGACGTATGGAACGAAACAAAATGTGCTCCATACATATGGAACATTTTTCTGCTTAGATGATTTCTTCTCATTTTCTACAGTAAAAAAATTTAAAAAGTCCTATTTGTATGTAATGTGAGATTTTCCCATGTTCCCTATGCCTAGATTCTATGTATAGTACATACACATCAGGATTGCAGCATATGAAATCATGAACAGAATCCTAGACATCAAATCATTTAGGAAGAAAATCAGGAACACTTTAGAGTACTGATTGCAAATTTTTTGTATGCTACTTTCAGACAGTGCACCAGAATGCCCTAACCAATTGAATGGTGCCATGTCAAAGTGGATGGTCAAGATACTGGTAGAAATCTGGAAAGAAGCCCATAAAAAATAGTATCATAATCAACAACAGCCTCTGAAAACAACCTTGACAAAGGACTATGGTGACATCAGTTTAGAGAGGAAACTCTATAGAAGATACCATAGAGTAAAGTGATTCGAATAATCAAACTTTCTGGTAGAAGACTGATGGTAATTGCTTCAAGAATTTCACGAGGAAAAAGCAGCGAAGATATCTCATACCTTGTCATGCGGGAAGTTCATGCTGACATTACTTCTGAGAGGTATTATCAAGAATTTCAGTTTGAGTGTCACTGAATGGAAGAATGCTGGAAATGAAATTGTAGCCCCATTGACTTTAACAGACAAGGTCATTTTTTTGGACAAAACTTTTGGCTTGCTAGTTAATAAATTCCTAGTCCCAGTAAGTTTTACCCGGAATTAACACCATAACAGGCTCTGTCTGTAATGCAACCCACTTCATTCTTACCAACAAAGCCTCCAGTCATTTGCTTTGGGAAAAATTTCTATTATTTTGTTGATAGATCCATGAATTTCACCCAGAATTTAAAAACAAACAACCTATCTTTTTCATTGCAACCCTCTTCATTCTAACAGATGAGACATCTCATTTGTTTAGGGAAAACATTTGACTTTTTAATCAATAAATTAAGAGTCCCAGTAAATTTCACCAAGCTCCGAAAACTATGAAGTCCCATTCTCAGGTTTGTGAATAGAGCTGTGTGACAACGGAAGCACAAGTGCACAGTATTGGAGGCTGCAACTGGAATTATACTCAAGAACGTTGTAATCCGTTTGCTTTTCAGCCATAGATTCAAAAAGTAGAGATTCGAGAGCTTACCTGGATGTTAAAGATCATTCAAAGGCAAGATAAATCACCTTATTTCCATAATAGCCAAACAACTAAAGCACAAATACTGACGCTTCAGGTTTGTTTAGGGTAGCCGGAAAACAGATGTATCTTTGACATTCCCTTTTTCAGCGTCTGAAAACTAGTTCTTTGCTTACCGTGACTATCACCAAATGAAACAGAAATACGTAAGCCCCTTGAAGTAGAAGACCTGCTACCAAATTTGTGCTTGGGTCGTTAGCTGCAGAAATCCCTTGTTAAAAATTATGTATACTTAAAATTTTTATTTTGCTCAAGTTCCATAACAGAAAGAGTTCTGGAACACGTTCCGGAACGGGCAACTATGACCCAACATAAAAAGGGTTATGGGCAATCTACTAACTCATGAAGTTGACCCACAGTCTCAGACCATCAACTCCATCAAGTGTAGGGCTCAGAGGTTCCACCAAGGAACTGTACGAGCCCGACGAAATGCTACATCTTTGCTCACTTCGTCAATGCCCAAGCGTGGATAATAAAATGACATCGAATAGAAGAGTCCTTGAAACTAAATTGAGATTCAATTCATTCTAACAGAGAAGGCCTCCAGTTGTTTGTTTTGGAAGTTTTTTTGGTTTTCTAGTTGATAGATTCCTGATCCCAGTGAATTTCACCCAGAATAATATGCAAAAACAAACTTTCTTTGAGAATCCAGCCTGATTCAATGCAGTCAGCCCAAAAAGTTTATGTTTTTTAGTTGAATCATTCGAAGTGCTCATGAATTATAAAATATACGTCCTTTCTATACTGCAAAATTTGCTCAAAAAAAGTCTCTGGATCAGGAATAAAACCTGACTTTCTGGCAGAGCATGCATAAGAAAAAGAGTCATATAAATTTTAATAGCATGTTCTGCAAAAACAAACTCATCAAAGCAGTAATGATATCGGGACCGGTCAAAACAACCTGCAAGCCCCTCCTGCCAGATGGCAATCAATCCAGGCAGACAACCCAACAAAAACATTTGTAGGAAATATTGTTCACATTAAACTAGCCTCCTCTCTACGTTTCAACAGTAACTGGCAAGAAAACCCCAATGAGTACAAAAGCCCTTCTTGCAACATATTAAAGATTTTGACAATCCTTCATCTGCAGCCTGTTAGCAAAAAAAAACAATATATATTAATGTTAGGTGTAGGATACTACCCGACATAACAAAGGAGACATGCATTTTCGACCTTATGAAGTCCACCCACAAAGTCTCAGTCCATCAAATCATTCATGCATAGAGCGGACCGAATGCTACAACTTCCCTAATTGCTTTGTCAATGCCCAAGAGTTGGACACCAAAAATTCCATGAAACTCCAAGATGGAAGTCTATATTTGAATCTTTTTTCACCAAGCAACTATAAACATGATGTATGTATATCAAGGTAATGTGTAGGATAGTACCCGACATAACAAAGGTGCATGCAATCTTCAACCTTTTGAAGTTGACCCAAAGAGAATATACATGAGGTGTATCCTAATCCTTGATCTCAAGAATCAAAATGTATGTTTCAGAGCTATCCAACGACAAGTTGACGAAGTGTTAAGAGCAGATAGGGCACATGATCAGCCCATTTTCATTGCACTCTGAACAACGTGCAATTTTGCCTGCCTCGGTAACAATCTTGCAACTCCCATTGCAATCAGTGCAAGGAATGAACCTAAATCCCCCACAACCATCACAGGAACTTTTGGAAGGATTAAGAGAGATCCCATCCAATAGCTTTTCCAGTGTCCCATTCTCGTGCAGCTTCAAGACATCTTCAGCTTCACCAATATACCTGCCCTTAATGAACACTCTCGGCACTGGCACGGCTTTTTGCATTAAATCCTTTAGCTCTTGCTTGAACTCCGAATGCAACGACACATCTCGCTCATCGAATTGAATGCCAAAGCTTTGAATAATCGATCTTGTGTTCTGACAATCTTCAAAGGTTTTCCGTACTCCACGCAAACTTGTTGAGTAAAGCACAACACTTTGCTCACCGTTCGGAGGGCAACTTTTCTCAAATTGCTGCAGGGGATCTTGCACTGCCTTTTTGACTTTTGCAGCAGGCGTGAAGCCCTGTGTATTTTGTTTAGGAATCACGACATTGAATGGGTTTGCTTTTGCCTGAGGCGTATCACCCTGAGGTATTTTGTTCTTATCCATGGGGGAATTGGGAAGAGGGACTGCTTTTCTAGTCAGAGAATTGGGTTGCTTCTTCTCAGCCGACAAAATTGGTTCTTTTTCTGTGCTCTCGATCGCACCCCGAGCGTGGCTCACGCTACGCCAGTCATCCAACGACAGCTTCTCAAATGCTTCTTCAAAAGAAGCAAGAAACTCCGGATCAAACAGGTCAGATTTTGCAGGAAGCAGCTCTGAGGGGATTCTTTTTTCAGTTGAGACGTCTCGACGAGTGACATTTTTGGAGCTGTGATCTGCACTTGACCTTGGCGCTAGCTTGTTCTTGCTCGGGGAGGCCGCTGCAGCCGGCGAGGCACGACGAAAGGAGGCTTTCAGGATCGACGATTTCACTGAACCCTTGGAAGGACTTGCACGTGAATTATTCGAATTATTCACAGAACCCTTTGAAGCATTCTCAGGTGAATTATTCCCTAAAGACTGCGGAATGGACAACACCCTAGGGTTTGAGGGGGAAGCAGTTTGAGCCACATCGTGTTCCTCACCTCCTGAATGATCCTCATGCATGCCCCGAGGCGCTGAGTGATCTGGATCGGAATTAGGGCTTTCAATTTTGTCCAATTCCTCGACCGTGTGAATCGTCACAAACGTGCGTCGTGGCCCCGCTCTCAGCCTCTCCACCGGTGGCACATCCACTGCTGTTACCTTTGAAACCTGTTCCTCCTCAACACCTTCCATCAGCTCCCACATATTGATTGTCTCTGGCTCTGCCTGGACCATCCCCTTCACTGTGGTGGTTCGCCGAGCTTCATCCTTCAGCTTAACCAGCACATTGCTCATCTCCGACCACGACTGCGGCGGTGCCGCAACCCCCTGCTCATCAATATCCTTGATCCTCTCATACACTTCCTTCATTGGATCAGCCTCCTTGGAAGCCTCATCCACCTGCTTCTGGGAATCCAGCTTCAAAATTCCATAAGTGCTAGAAGTAAGGGCCACCAAGTGATACTCATCCGCGGCATCAGGATGCTGCTGATCATACAGCCTATTCACCATCTTTCCGTTTCCTGGATTTACATCAAACTCCCTTGATAAAGAACAACCCATTGCTTAATAAATCTTTCCCTTTCCCTTCCCCCTTCCCTTTGCTTGATTTTGGCCTACAATGCTTTGATGGGCACTCACTCTGTGTAAAGGGGAGGAGGAATTAGTGCAGAAAAGTGAAGATCATCTTCCAGGCCCTCAACTGGCTCAGAATGAGGGCCTAGATTTGCTGCCTCCATAACCACATTTTCATGTCTCTCTCTCTCTCTCCCCCCTTCTTCCTCTTCCTCTTCCTCTTCTCTCTTTCATTTTGTTCTCTCTCTCATCTGTCTCTCTCTCTCTCTCTCTCTCTCTCTCTCGCTTGCAACATTAGATGAGAGGTCTTTAGCCCATCCATTTAGATGCCAGCCACGTGTCCAGATGAAATATTCAACGGTGATGGGCTGATGTACATAAGATTCTCAGAAACCCAAATAAATTTTCGCCATTTTCCCGCCTCAAATATTTTGTGTGTTTTTTTTTTTATTTTTTGCAAAGTATCATCCTAAAGCTCTTTGTAACTCTAAAGGCAGGTTTCAAACTGTATTCTACACATCCCTAAGATCAGTTTTAACTTTTTTACAGAAGGAAAGAGAAGCACCTCCCTCCACAGAGTTTGTGTCTCCTTTTCTTTTTATAAAATTTTCACATGCACGTGCAAAAAAAATTTACTTTTTTTGCAAGCACTTTTTGCCCGGAAGGAGTGTTTAAAAATAATATTTACGACAAAAAAAACATTAAAAAAAAACCTAAAATTATAGCAGGGAAGGTCCATCTTCGTGGTCCCTTACTGCCCTCAGGCTGGGCGGACACCCTTCTTGGGCGAAATGCCTTCAAAGGGCGACCTTTTCTCTCCACCCCCTTAAGCTTATTAAATTGGACAAAAATTGATCTATTTAGAGAATTGCCCTAGGAAAACCAAAATTTTAAAACACTAGTATACTAGATTATAAAATTGACAAGGTGATTTGGTAGATTGTTAGGAGCTATTATCATGCATGTCGAAGAATGCATAAACAAGTTTTGCAGTTCAAAATGTAAAATACAAAACGAAAGTTTAACTTGAACTCACCTAAACAAGACACATCAGCTTTCAAAGAATCATTTCAATAAAGTATCCAAAAAATTAACTCTAGAAAAGTCAGAGACAACTAAAGAACAATGCATCACTTTGAAGAGACCTTCAGCCATTTCTTCTTCGACTACTATACAACTAGCCTCGATGTCTATGGATACACTTGATAGAGTTGTATTATGTAAGGAAGAGATCTCGTTCAATTCAACAACCTTGTTTTGAGCCTCAGTATTAAATGGGCTAATCAATCAACATTCCAACCAACATTTTACAATCATGTTCTCAATGCTAGCCGCATTTCACAATCATGTTCTCCATGCTAGCCACAACTTTTTGAAAGGCCTTTGACAATCTTATCCTCCATGCTAGCCACAACTTTGCAAAAAGCCTTTTACAATCATATCCTCTATGCTAACCACAACATCCTAATCTAATCGTTGAATAACAAACCACAAACTTGACTCTTGAAATTTTGCAATTGTTGACTATGATGAGAAGAACTCCAATGTTCATATGGCATTATGGAAGCATCCTTCGAATGTCTCAAAAACTAACATCTACAAATAGTGACTTGAGTCTAGATAATATCACCAAGTTGATAAATATCCAAACTTTCATATGATTTGTACTCCTATGACTACGCCAAATCAATAACCATTTCAATTTCGAAATGGCCTAATCAATAATAAAAATTCACTCTTAATAACGAGCCCGATGTTGAAATATTCATATGATATAAGTGAACCATTCAAATAGAAAATAATTATTATTGGTTGAAAATTGTCCATCTATTTAAGAGTCAAGTATCATCCAAAAACTAAGAAAATCAAGTATTAAATAATAAGCAAAACAATTAAAGAAGACAAAGTACAATGGGTGATGGTGATGGTAGCATTCATTGAGTCTTTATAACATGTTGTATATATTGTTCTTTTTTGTGTGTTTTGTGTGATTTGAAAGATTTAAGTAAAGTATGATTGATTCAAATTGTATAAATATTATCGCTTTAAGACAAATTTTAGAAAGTTGAAACTTTTGGAATAGTGTCTTGAGTGCTTGTTGTTCAAAATCTAAGAAGACCTTTTTCTTTGAGAATTTAGACTTTTGGTTGAATTTTTTGAGCTTCTTGATCCCCTATTCTTTAAACATCGAAGTATACTTTGACATATGTAACAAATGTGATCCATGTGAGAAATAGGCAAAATCTAGCTTGATATTTTGCAATATCATGTACATAGTGAAATCTCACATGTTTCAAGCATGTTCCCACGTGTGGAAGGTAACCATAATCTTTTTAGTATATTTATGAAGAGTTTGAATAGTCAATAGGCCTTAATCTTGAGTTTGGGGGGTACTTTGACTTTTCTAGGCCAGTTTTGGTGTGTGATGTAGCTCGAGGTAGGTTAGGCTTCTTACACATGGCATGATAGTAGAGGTCTAGTGACACTTTCCTACATGTTGTCATGAAGTCATATGACCAATCAAAAGTGAAAGATCTATGAAATTGGTTTAAGTATGTCACTAAACCAATCAAATTAGGAGGAGATATGCAAGGGGTCTAATCAAAATGATGTTGACTACACCTCTTTGACCTCGAATTTCTACTTGAGAGAGGGAGAGAGTGATTCTACACTAAGTTTTTTGGATGGATTGTGAGATTCTACTCATCACACTTGTGTTGCTTTCTCTCTCTACCCAAGAGCTCATGCATGTATTTTCTCTCTAATTGAGAGCAAGCCTTTTCTATACTTAGTTTTCTTCATCATGAGTTTCCTTTACATGTGAATGTACTTTGGTGAATGATTTATGCATGTTCTTCAATTGGATGTGTCTTAATGAAGTAATAAGCTTTCAAAGTGAGGTGGGTAGGGAACCCAACCTGGTTGGACACATCAACATAGGCTCCCATCTAGCTTGTTTCATCCAAAACCTCAAGAAAAAGCTTGCCAATCTTATAGCCACATAGTTTCATACAAATCACTTGTATTTGAGTCTTTTGTGAATATTTTGAGTGCTTTACATGTGCTTGAGTGAAGGTGGCCCAAATTTGTCCTTGCTTCATCTTTGGATGAGAGTTTGATCTAGTTAGAGAGAGATTGGTAGAGCTAATGAGATCGATCTCACACCTTGTTGCAAGATCTCAAGTTGGAGTTGGTAGGACACCATTATTGAATCCATCATTGAGAGGGAAGCAAAACTTTTTGATCCATTACAAGAAAATTTCTCAAGTTTTCATGGCTTCCTTGGGATCCTTTCTCTTGGAGCATGTCGTACTATACCAACAAGGTTAATATAGATTTTTTAGTAAATAGTGTCGTTCCCACGAAGGACAACGTTAGAAAGTTATGTATTTGGTACAATTTATGACAAGTGGTTTCGAGCGTTATTATGGTTGTCGACAGACATTAGAAAGTAACCGGTATTACTTATGTTTGGGGTGTGCGTGTTAATAATTTCAGAACAACAATCTGGCCTGTATCAAATCGAACGAAACGCGTTGTACAGATGAGTTGTTATCAGAGTACTACAACAGTGCTACACTCTGGCTGATTAAGGTGTCAACAGAGGGTCGAGAAATGTTCGATGTATTCGCGGTTGTACAAACAATAAATTAATCGCATTCGTGAACTGTTCGTTTCTAAACAGAAGTCCTCAACAACTTAAGTCCAATTTAATGGTTAAAGAACACGAATAGTTTTAGAGCACGTTAGAAACTTATGTCAGTTACAATCAGGAAAACAGATCAAAGTCTCAATTCTTCAGATAAGGACTGTGAACATTGTTGGTCACCAATACTTGGCAGTCAATATCTTATTAATTGTGTTCTTTAAAACAAAGTGTCCGCCAGCATCTTCTGAGTGTAATGCTTTGATAAACTATCTTTTTCTCCAAATCACAGCCATTTGGATATATCTAATCTTTGAGATAAATAATAATATCAGAATATAGCAAATTTGTAGATAAAATCTCGAATAAATGTTTGTCTGGAGAATCATCATTGATAGGTTCTTCAATTTTTCCCGTGCTGAACACTCTCCCCTAATCTAAATCCATGAATGCTTTGACCTTCAAACTTAGTTTTGCACAAAATTTCTTGAGTGCATCCAAGCTTAATGATTTAGTATTAATGTCTGCTATCATATCTTGCGTTCGACAGTTTGCAAGTGAACCTCTTTGTCGAGAGCTTTGCTTCTGACATAGTGATACTTAATCTCAATGTGTTTACTCCTAGAAGAAAATCTGGGATTAGTTGATAAAGCAATGGCACTTTCATTATCACAAAACAGGATTGTAAAAGCATACTGATTCATACTGATATCTGAAAGTAAGTTTCTCAACCATATTGCTTCCTTTGTAGGTTTAGAGGCTGCGATATACTCTGATTCAGTGGAAGATAGAGCTATCCAAGTTTGCTTGCAATTGTTGAGGAAGAATATAAATCCTGAAGTGGATTTACGAGTGTCTACATCTCCTGCCAACTTGCATCTGAAAAACCACTGAGAATATTGAGTTTGTCATTGTCGACTCCTCCATAACAAATGCAAAAGTCCATAGTAGCTCGAAGATATCTCATGACTCTGATAAGAGCCTTCCAATGTGTTATACCAGGATTGATCATATACCGACTCAAGGAACTGACTACAAAAGCTATGTGGGACAAATCATCATGTACATAAGAGATCCTATTGTCAAATGATAAGGATACTCATGCATCTGCTCCTTCACTTTGATTGTTTAGGGACACTAGTCCTTCGACATCTTGAGTCCTAGATCCATTGGTGAGAGCACTAATTTGCAATTCATTAGATTATATTTGATTAAGACATTGTGAATGTATCTTTGTTGAGAAATATAGACCAAATTCTATTTTCTGATTTTTGGATTTGAATACCTAGACAATAATGAGCTTCGCCTAGATTGGTCATGTCGAATTTGGAAGATAGCATTATCTTAGCTTCCTTTATCAGATCGCTACTATTGCTAAAAAGCAATGTGTCGTCCACATACAAAGTGATAATGATAAAGAAATGTTGCAATGACTTGAAGTATACATTTGAATATGAAGAGCTTGGTGTGTAGCCGTGATCAATAAGGAAAGTATTGATCCTCTGAAACCATGCTCGAGCGGATTGCTTCAAGCCATAAAGTGCTTTATGGAGTTTACACACATGATTGTGTTTACCTTCGATATTGTAATCTTCAGGTTGCACCATGGAAATGTCCTCTTCGATAACTCCATTAAGATATGTTGTTTGTACATCCATTTGATGTATTTTTAAATCTGTTGCAACAACAAGTGATAATAGAAGTCTAATAAAAGAATATTTAACTACTGGACTGAAGGTCTCAGTGTAGCCGATGTTCTGTACATGAGAGAAACCTCTAGCTACAAATCGAGCCTTTCTTCGATCAATACTTCCATCTGCCTTGTACTTGATTTTGAATAACCATTTGCAATTAATTACATTTCCGCTAGCAGGTAATTCAATGATTGTCCAAGTCTGATTCTTGATAAGAGATGAATACTCTTTATCCATATCTTTCTAGAGATCATAATCGAATTGACTGAGTGCCTCTTCGACAGTCGTTGGCTCTTGAACAAGGTAAGTTGTAGACTTGTCGATATACATGTTAGGTGGTCTGTTGACTCTTGTAGATCTTCTGGGTGGTGATTGAAGTTGATCTTCATCATGCTGTAGTTGCTGAATTGCAACATCATCATCTTCAGCTTCAAGAAGGCCTTTGATAAGTTGTTCGTTGGGAGTAGACAAGCTTGGACCTTCAATAGGAATAGTCAAATTTGAAACTTGAAAGTTCGATGTTCTGGAAGAGTCCAAAAATTCGACTATATGGGCTTTTCCATTACCTTTGAGGACAATAAACTAATCTTCAATGAAGATGACATCCCGGCTAGTGAATATCTTTAACTCGACAAGATCATACAGCTTATAAGCTTGATCTGAAGTAGTGTAGCTGATGAAAATGGAACTGATACTCTGGAAGTCGAGCTTCTTTCTGAGATCATGTGGAATTTGCGCATAAGCGACACATCCAAAAACTCATAAGTTTGATAAAGAAGGTTTGGAACCTTCGTATGGTGTTTTGTTTGAGATACCTTTAGTAGGACATCTGTTCTGCATATAAGTGCCATTGTTAAGGCAATACTCCTTGAATTTGGTAGAGATATATTCTCCCCCGTTGTCTGACCTCAGTGCTTTGATTCTTTTACCAGTTTGATTTTCTGCATGCAACTCTTTGAATTGTCGAAACTTGTTGAAAGTTCTTCTTGAATATTCGTCAATATAGGTAATAAAATACTTTGCATCTAGCAACAATGAACAATTTCTAACACATCTTTTTGTACATGACTATGACTCGATTTAAAGTAAATCCTAGTCTGCTTTCCAAGGATACAACTATGACAAACAAGGAGGTCGACTTTGTCGGATGGATAGTCGAGATCAAGTGCTAGAGATCATTTAGACATGTATGAAACAGATGTATGATTCAAGTGTCCTAATCGATGATGTCATAATAATGCTTTATTGACAAGAACATAGGTTTTCAAGGCTTGACTAGTATCAAAATAACAATGTGCCAATCTATATAAGTTTCCATGCTGTTGAGTGCAAGGATCTTACTTGTCCTATCGATAATTCGGCATTGATCAGACTCAAACTCTACCTTATGACCTAGTTCAGTTATTCTACTTACTGATACCAGATTTGTAGAAAGTTTAGGAACAAACAAAACATGTGATAGTATTTTGAATTGATTATGCTGGAATTTCAATCTCACACAGTACCTTCACCTTCGATAGTGTGAGTGCTATCATCGTTGAACGTATCTTATTGTATTGTAAGGCGCATAGGAGTGAAAATGCTCACGATGATTGGTCATATGTTGAGTAGCTCCAAAATCCAAAAACCAAGAAATATCCAATAGTGCTTTTCGGTCTCTGACCATAACTACTCCTTCATCCATGTCGGCGTCGGGAGGTGTTGTGATTGCATTCGCTTGTTGATCTGGTTGCTTATTGGCATATTTGGTTTGAGAACCCTACAATCTTGGATCTCATGATTAGTGCACTTGCAATACTTATTGAACATCTTCTTCTTCAACTGTGGATTTGATAATTATTCTTGACTTTGAGTCAGTTTTTGATTTAATGCGGACTGCTTAGAGCTTCTATGCTTCTATCATTTTGAGCCTTTGTTGACATATAGAGCTTAAGATGATGAAGTCGACAAAACATCTTGACTTCTTCGATTATCTTCTTGCAGCAACATAGTGATAACTCTGGTAAGAGTCAAATCTGAGTGTGTCGATATGATCATCACCCAATTCTCATATGTAGATGGCAAGCTTGAAAGCAATGTCATAATTGAATCTTGATCATTTATGACTGATCCGACAACTGCCATATGCTGTAAGAGATTCTTAAACTGGTTAACGTGATTTTGAATTAAATCACCATTTGACATCTTGAGAGTGAAGAATTTTCTTCGTAGATGTACTTTAGAAGTTATGTCTTTCACATCATATAGTGAGCTCAGGATGTCCCATACTTGTTTCAAAGTTTGAGCTTCATGTGGCCAATCTGAGTGTCTACTATATTGAAATAATAAGCGCGAAAGCTTTGCCATCCAATCGACTTCCAAATGAGTCGACTGTGTCGTCTTCAGACTTCTCTTCTATACCTGTGACAACATCCCACAACTCATTGGCGATTAGCATATCTTAAATTTTCACAAGTAGTATTTGGATCCATTCAGCTTGTCTGTGATAAGATCGGCTTTACTCTGAGAATTCATCTAGAACTTTAGTCTGTCGATATATTGATGACGTTAAGAGAGAGATATTGTGGTGCTACGTTACAATTGGAAATCAACTATCTGATATTGAAATTTGATACCATAAATTGAAGAATATGATACTGTGAAAAGTATCAAATGATATTGAATCGCGAAAGATATCAAGTATTAGAGCCCTAGTATAACAGATCGTTCTGATATCATGAAGGTATGCTCTGATATTATATATTATAGCTCTGATACCATGTTGGAAAGAGGTGATTACACAATAACGACAAATTGAAGCTTGTGAACGACTTATCAAGCGCAACGGAATGAGCCTGCTTTCCTAGTGCATGACTACGCCTATTAATTTTGAACAAAACATAATGACAAGAGTCATGTTCAATCTTTTAGCAACTAAAGTAATTACATAGCCAAACAATGAAAAATTGAATCATCAGACAATATGAGATCACAGAGATTCTGAATGATACTGAATGCAATAAAGGATAGATTGATTCAGCAAAATGATGAGCACAAGGCAATTGCGGATAGAAACCGCATACTTTAAGCTATCTCTGAGAACTTTGTCTGATTTGCACTTCCGTTGATAAGCAGTAAGCGCTATAATAGCAAAACTCTAAAAGAACTGAGCTAGAATACTCAAGAGTGTTCAAGCTTGAAAGCTTGAGACAAATTCTACTTCAATGCATTGCATGAATGAATGACATAATAGTCGTATGATCAGTTATTATACTAAGCAAAAACGGGGGTCCAATAGGACTGATTAGGTCGTAGATCATAATGTCCAGTTGGCCATAGTGAGCTGGCATCCGTCTTGGAATCCACCTGTGAGCGATTTCTATGTACTTTTGCAAACTGTGTAGAAACATGAGCTCCCTCATGCGCGAGATGACCCTCTTACCACGAACGTCCTCAATGATGTGACCATCCCTGTCTATGTCATACGACGACGGGATGGTAGCTGGTGGCGATGTGGCCATGGTAGTGTCTACGGGGGTGGCCTCCGGTATGAGAGACGTGGCCCTCGAAGTGTCTACGGGGGTGGCCTCAAGTATCGAAGATGCCCCACCAAAGGGAGAATACTGATGTTGTGGGGTGTACGTTGTTGGATTATTCTCCTTCTTACCAATCAACTAATCGATTTTAATCTTCATCCCTTGTTTATCCAATTCTGTGGATTTTCCCGTGTCTATAGTTTTACAAGTGTTTTTACACAATTTGCAGAATTACACGGAGTTTTACCACAGTGTCGCATTTCATTTTTCCTCTCACTTCGGCTTTCTCACCTGTCAGGAAATACACGGAGTTTTACCTTAGTGTCACTTCGGTTTCTCACTTTTTGCAAAGCTGTCGCCTGTCAGGAATCTTGTGTAAAAAGGTAGTGTCGCTTTTCTCATTTTTTGTCTGTCAGGATTTGCGAGCAAATATACAGAGTCACATTTTTCACTTGACAAAATGTCGCACTTTTTGCTTTCTCCAAAGAGTCTCAAAAGCTAAGAAAATGACTCTGGCAAAGTGTAGGGCAACCCTAAATCAGTTTTTAAGGCACTGTCGTGTTTTTCGCAAAATCTCGATATTGTCGCCCTTTGCGACAGTGTCGCCTGTGGCTATTTTAGTTCATTTTTGCAGAAGTGACAGTTTGGTTCATTAATGCAGATAGAACGTTTACAGCCAATTTCACCGCTTATCAGCAATCAATGACTAGGAACCAGATGGATGCCAACGGATACCAGCCAACTGGCAATCACAATTGATGACCTAATTTCTTAGTATATATATAGTTGTTCATATTCATACAGTTTTCAAGTTATGGAGAAGTATTTGAATAGTTAGCTCTCTCTCTCTTAAGCCTGCAAGCTTGAATACTCTTGAGCATTCTAGCTCACTTCTTAGAGTTGTTTTTAGAGATTGCTATTGCGCTACTGCTTATCAACATTGCGCTTAATTCAGACTTTCATCTTAGCCGCTCAGAGATAACATAGAGTATGAGACTTCGATCCGCAACTTATTGTACTCATTTACTTCTGTTTTGTGTTCATACTGAATCAATACCAATTTTTATTGTGTTCAGCTTCGTCTCAGAATATATGCATTTCTGTAGTTCTTCGCGACTAATTCTTTGTCTAGCGATTCACTTTTCGCGACAAATTATTTGTCTGATAATTCAATGCATTACTGTTTGGCTACGTAGTCACTTAGTATTTAGCGATTTCAAAGTTAGTTGCTAAAGATTGGACGTGATTCCCATCACTATTGTTTTGTTCAATTTTTTATAGGCGTAGTCATGCATTGGAAGTAGGAAGTTTTCGCTACGATTATCTAACGTATTTTCGACATGGAATCAGAGCTATTTCACTAGTTTTTTATTTGATATCTTCATGGTATCAGAGCAAAATCTCTAATACTTGATATCTTTTGCGATATCAAACTCTTCAATTCTTTCCAACCTTTTCAGTATCAGAGAATTGGTTTCCTATTGTTGGGATTACTACATCTTAGCGTCATCGATACAATCGACAGACTAAGTTCCAGATGGATTCTCAAAGTAAAGTCGGTCTCATCGCAAACAAGCTGAATGGATCCAATTATCATTTGTGAAAATTTAATATAAAGACCTTGCTAATCGCCAACAAATTATGGGATGTTGTTACAGGTACGAAAGTTAAACCTGAAGACGACGACTCAAAGTGGAAATCGAAGGACGGTAAAGCTTTCACGCTTATTATCCTCAATATATCAGATACACAGATAGGACACATAGCTGAAGTTAAAACGTCAAAAGGCGTTTTGGGACATCTTGAACTCACTATATGACGTGAGGGGTGTAACTACCAAGTTACATCTACGAAAGAAATTCTTCACATTCAAGATGTCTGCTAGTGGTTCTTTTCATAATCACATTAGCCAGTTTAAGAATCTCTTGCAACAGTGGCCGCTATTGGATTAGTCATAGACGATCAAGATGCAATTATGACATTGCTTTCAAGCTTGCCCTCTACATATGAGAACTGGGTGATGATCATATCGACACACTCAGACTTAACTCTTACTAGAATTATTACTATGTTGCTGCAAAAAGATAATAGAAGAAGTCAAGACACTTCGTCGACTTCCTCCTCTCAAACTCTATATGTTAACAAAGGCTCTAAGCGATAGAAGCAGAAAAGCTCCAAGAAAGCTGCAACGAATCAGAAGCTGACTCAAAGTCAAGAACAATCATCGAATCCACAGTCAAAGAAGAAGATGTTTTGCATGTATTGCAAGAGGAATAACCATGAGATCAAGGATTGCCGAATTCTCCAAGTAAAAAACACAGCCAAGCAACCTAATCAACAAGCAAACACAGTCTTATCATCTCCCCAGATCGAAGTGGACGAAGGCGCATTTATGGTCAAAGATCAAAGTGTGTTTTTGGATGATTCATGGTTTCTGAATTCTGGAATAACTCAACATATGACCAATCAATGTGAGATCTTCAACTCCTACATGCCTTACAGCACAAAGAAATTTGTTCATCTTGGTGACAATAGTACTCACATTATTGAAGGTGAAGGTACTATAAGATTGCAATTCTAGCACGATCAATTCAAATGACTATCAAAAGTCTTATATGTTCCTAAATTCTCACAAATCGGTTATCAATAAGTAGAATTACAGATTTAGTTCAAAAGGTAGAATTCGAATCTGATCAATACAAAATTATTGATAGGAGTAATAATATCCTTGCACTCGGCAAGAGGCAGAGCTACTTATATAGATTGGCACACTATTATTCTGAGTCTAGTCAAGTCTTGAAAACCTCTGTTTTAGTCAATAAAGCATTATTATGGCATCATCGCTTAGGACACGTGAATCATGCATCTATTTTGAACATGTCCAGACAATCCATAGTTTTTGATCTCGACTATCCTTCTAGTAAGGTTGTTCTCCCTGTCTATCATAACTGCATTTTTGGAAAGCAGACTAGGATTTCTTTTAGATCAAACGATATGCATGCGATAAAAGGTCTGCTAGATGTTGTTCACACAGATATATGTGGACCGATACAAACTCTTTCATTGTTAGATGTTGTTCACACAGATATATGTGGACCGATACAAACTCCTTCATTGTTAGATGCAAAGTATTTTATTACCTTTATTGAAGAATTTTCCAAAAGGACAATTGTTTATTTTATTAAACAGAAGTCAAAGGCTTTCATAAAATTTAGACAATTCAAAGAGCATGCTGAGAATCAAACTGGCAAATGAATCAAAGTGTTGAGGTCAGATAATGGGGGAGAATACATCTCCAACATATTCAAAGAGTACTACCTCAACAACGACATTGAGCAACAATATATTACCTCCTATTCACCTCAGTCAAATGGTCTTGTTGAGAGAAAGAACGGAACCTTAGTTGAATGAACAGATGTCCTAGTAAAGGCCTCTCAAACAAAACACCATTCGAAGTTTGGACAGGTACCAAACCTTCTTTATCAAGATTATGAGTTTTTGGATGTACTGCGTTTGTGCAGATACCTCGTGATCTCAACTTCCAGAGTATCAAATGTGTTTTCATCAGCTACACTACTTCAACTCAAGCCTACAAGTTGTTTGATCCCATCGAGTCGAAGATATTCACTAGTCGGGATGTCATCTTCATAGAAGATCAGTTTCAAGACCTCAAAGGAAAGGGCAGTTCTCATGTAGCCGACCTGTCAGATTTTCCTGATGCTCTGAACTTTCCAGTTTCGCAGGTGACTATTCCATTGAAGGTCCAACCTCTTCTACTTCCGATGAACGACAAATCAACGGCGGGTCAGAAGATGTTGATGTTGCAGTTCAGCAACTACAATATGATAGAAACGATCAACTTCCTCTATTACCCATAAGATCTTCAAGAACCAACGGACCACCCAATCGGTATATTGACGAGTCTGCAACCTACCTTGTTCAGGAACCGATGTTTGATGTCAAAGAGGCACTCAGTCAGCCTGATTTTGATCTTTGGAAAGAAGCTATGGATAAAGAGTATTCATCTCTTATTAAGAACCAGACATGGACAATTGTTGAATTACCTGCTAGCAGAAATGTAGTTGATTGCAAATGGATTTTCAAAGTCAAGTATAATGCAGATGGAAGCATCAACAGAAGAAAGGCACGACTTGTTGCCAGAGGATTTTCTCAAGTATACAACGTCGATTACACTAAAACTTTCAGTCCAGTAGTCAAGCATTCTTCTGTTCAACTTTTGCTATCATTTGCCGCAGCAGCAGATTTGGAAATACATTAAGACAACATATCTCAATGGAGTTATCGAAGAAGACATTTACATGGTGCAACCCGAAGGTTATATTATCGAGGGTAAACACAATCATGTGTGCAAACTCCATAAGGCACTTTATGGCTTGAAGCAATCTGCTCAAGCATGGTTTCAAAGGATCAATACTTTTCTTATTAATCACGGCTACACACCTAGCGCTTCATATTCAAACGTTTACTTCAAAGCAGTGCAGTAGTCTTTTATCATTATCACTTTATATGTGGATGATACATTGTTTTTCAGCAACAATATCGATTTGATAAAAGAATCTAAGACAATGCTATCTTCCGAATTCGACATGATCGATCTGGGCGAATTTTTGCCTTGGTATACAAATCCACAGCGACATAAAATAGAAGTTGGTCTACATCACACAACAAAGGTACATCTACAGCATTTTAGTCAGATATAATCTTATCAATTACAAAGTAGCTCTTTCGCCAATGGAACCAGGACTTAAATTGTCAAAGGACCAGTGTCCCCAAACAATTCACGAGAAGCAGCAGATGTGTGAGTATCTTTACCATTCTATTATAGGATCTCTTATGTACGCCATGATCTGTACCAGGCCAGACATTGCTTTTTGCAGTCAACTCCCTCGGTCAGTTTCTGACTAATCCTGGTGTAACACATTGGAAGGCTCTTATCAGAGTCATTAGATATCTTCGAGCTACTATGGACTTTTGCATTTGTTATGGAACAGTCGGCAACGACAAACTCAATTTCCTTAGTGGTTACATGGATGCGAGTTGGGCAGGAGATGTAAACACTTGTAAATCTACTTCCGAATTTACATTCTTCCTCAACAATGGTCCAATTTCTTGGAACAGTCGCAAGCAATCTTCAATAGCTCTATCTTCCACTGAATCAGAGTATATCGCAGCCTCTCAAGCTACAAAGAAAGCAATTTGGTTGAGGAACTTACTCTCAGATATCGGTTTGAATCAATATGCTCTGACAACATTATTTTATGATAATCAAAGTGCCATTGCTTTATCAACCAACCCTAGATTTCATTCCAAGAATAAGCACATTAAACTGAAGTATCATTTCGTCAGAAGCAAAGTTCTCAACGAAGAGGTCAGATTGCAGTACTGTAGAACGCAAGATATAACAGCACATATTTTTACCAAAGCATTAAATTTGGATACACACAGAAGATTTTGTGTAGAACTAAGCTTGAAGGTCAAGGAAGGATTCAGATTAATAGGGAGTGTTGGATTATTCTCCTTCTTACCAATTGACTAATCGATTTTAATCTTCATCCATTGTTTATCCAGTTCTGCGGATTTTTCCGTGTCTTCAGACAGTCTGCAATTTTACAAGTGTTTTTATAAAATCTGCAGAATTACACGGAGTTTTACCACAGTGTCGCATTTCATTTTTTCTCTCACTTCGGCTTTCTCACCTATCAAGAAATACACAGAGTTTTATCTTAGTGTCGCTTTGGTTTTTCACTTTTTGTGAAGCTGTCGCTTGTCAGAAATCTCGTATAAAAATGCAGTGTTGCTTTTTGCAATTTTGGCCTGTTAGGCAAATATGCAGAGTCACATTTTTCACTTGACAAAATGTTGCACTTTTTGCTTTCTCCAAAGAGCCTCAAAAGTTAAGGAAATGACTCGAGCAAAGTGTAGAGCAATCCTAATCAATTTTTAAGGCACTATCGCATTTTTTGCAATATCTTGATAAATGTTGCCCTTTGCGACAGTGTTGCCTGTGGCTGTTTTAATTCATTCTTGTAGAAGTGACAATTTAGTTCATTCATGCAGACAGAACGTTTACGGCCAATTTCACTGCTTATAACAATCAATGACTAGGAACCAGATGGATGCCAGCGGATACCAGCCAACTGGCATCGCAATTGATGACCTAATATCTTAGTATATATAAAGCTATTCATATTCATACAGTTTTCAAGTTATGAAGAAGCATTTGAATAGTTAGCTCTCTTTCTCTCTCTCAAGCTTGTGAGCTTGAACACTCTGGAGCATTCCAGCTCACTTCTTAGAGTTGTTTCTAGATATTGCTATTGTGCTACTGCTTACAGCATTGCGCTTAATTCAGACTTTCATCTTAGCCGCTCAGAGATAGCATAGAGTACGCGACTTCGATACTTTTGTTTCGTTTTCATACTGAATCAATACCAATTTTCATTCCATTCAGCTTTGTCTCAGAATGTATGTGTTTCTGTAGTTCTTCACGACTAATTATTTGTTGGACTCAACTTGTATGTATCTTTTAAAAAGCCAAGTATACTACTACTTTTGTATAACTCGATTCAAACTTATGTTTTGAAACCTACTCAAATATATGTTGAGAAACCAACTTAACAAGACTATCAAGGCTCTAATCTTAAATAATTGTGGTCGATTACTGTACTTGAAGGACAAACGTAATTGTTGAGAGTGGGGATCATTTGTTTTCTTAGGCCAACTATGGAGTTCCCTAGTGGGTTCATAAAAACATTTGTTAAGAAGTGTCGTCATTTCAAGGACAAATGTAATCAAGAAGGCAGCATGAAGGCCTCAATGTGGTGAAAGAATCTAAAAAATATAGTAGTGTTGAGTCACATTTTGTTCATTTTGATGTATCAACTGGGGCGAAAATTTTGTAATCTTGATATATTAGTTGAGATGGTAATAATCTAGCATTGTTCAGGCACAAAGTGCCAATGTTTACCAGAGATTTATTTTTGAGAAGTAAAAATGTAAGAGCAGATGTCGGAACAGACCTCGGAATAAGAGATGGTATACTGCCTTAAACAGATTCACATATTCCGAGGTCTATTCCGACCTCCATTGATTCCCACCCATTATCAACAGATTCATCAATAAATGTAGAGATTTGTTTTTAAAATGTGTAAATATATTTTTATAAATCCTAATATAAAATAAAGTTGAATGTATTCCTACACTACAAAACGTGCATCTACAACAAAAAATAGGAGATAAACATTTATGTAAAAATTTATGAGCAGAGATATATAATCTAGCATTTATGAGTTGGTAACAATCTAGCATATAATTTGTTTATAAATTGTCAAAATGTATGTCGGAATAAGAGATGGTATACTACCTTAAAAAGATCCACATATTTCGAGGTCTGTTCCGACCTCAACTGATTCCCACCTTAGTTGATAGATGTACCCATTATCAACAGATAAATAAAAAAATGTACAGATTTGTTTCTAAAATGTGTAGGTCTATTTTCATAAATCCTAATGTAAATAAAATTGAATGTAGTCCTACACTACAAAATGTGGATCTACAACAAAAACTAGGAGACAAACTGCTACAAAACTGTACAAGTACCTAGAACTGCTACTAGTTGTGTTAGTCAGTTGCTTGGATGGTGTTAGAGCCAAAAAATCGGCATACAAACCTGCAAAACAATTTCATAACAAAAACCCATAAAACTATTGCCTCATGGATAAATCATAGAACTAGTCATCACAATTGAAGATTCTGCTCAAAAAAACAACTAAGCTTCACAAATGTATCATAAAATTCACATTTCTATCATTGGAAAGCTCAAAAAAACATGTAAGGGGAGGTTGGAACAACCCTCGGAATAGACACTGGTATAATGTTAAAACCAGCATGGTCTATTTCAACCTCCATTCCGACCCTACAAGTACCTCTGGGATCTACTATAGAATTTGTGCCTCAAATGCAATGATGATGATCGGCCCAATAACCAATAATAAAACCTGCAAAACAAAAACCAGTATTGTAGTTTGTTTAAGTTTATTACCACAAAAAATAATTGTAACAAATTAACTTTACACAAAGAACAACAAAGATCCATATGGAATCCTGTATATGCACCAAGAAACTAGATGGCCAGTTGAGGATTTGGCATTGGAACAACCATCAGAATAGGCGCTGATTTAACAAATTCCACAGATCCGTATATTCCGATAGGCATTCTGACCCTTTGGAAGTCTGGATCTACAACACTCTCAACTATGGATCTACAGCACCCTCACCTGGATCTACAGCACCCTAAAGCATCTGATAAATAAAAAATAAGCCATCGGAATAGCAAATCCCTTAGATCCACCTATTTCGATGACCGTTCTGACCTATCTGCTACCTTTGAAACTCTTGTGTATCCGCCGACTCCTTTGTCTCAAAATAAACCTACATAGAAAACGTGGTGTCAATAAAACCAAACTGCAATCACATTGAGATGGATACTATGATGTAAGAGAACGAGAGAGTGAGGAAAAGAGATAGCGAAAGAGATTACCTTGCATCCAACAATAAAAAAAACCTTCATCTTGCACTTTTTCTTTTTTCTTGAGCTCACCACAATCGATTTTGCAAGGAGTAAGCAAAGAGGAAGAGCAAGAGGAACAAACAAAATGCAAGAGGAGGAAATAGCAATAACAAGAGAAGCAAGAGCAAGAGGAGCATTTAAATGTGAGGAGAATAAGGAGAGTGAGGAGGATAAAGAGGGTGAGGAAGGATCAACAAACAAGAGAGAGGACAAAGGTGGCAGGTACGTCCCTTGATACCACCACCCACTCCTCTTCCCTCTTCGAAAATGCCGCGACAATGGTTAGTCTTTTCGAAATTTGCAAGAATATATCTGAGCCTCGATATACGCCTCCTATTAGCTTCAATCCGAGGGCTGTTCCGAGGCCCTGACTAAATTAGATTCAATATTCCGTGGTCTGTTCCGAGGTCTCCAATAAATGCTAAAATCAACTCAAAATTGTTGCATTCTAAAATCACACAATTTTCAAAGATTGTCGGCCGTTATATTCCCAAGCCTTGTCAAAAAAACACAGTGTGCACTGAACGACACAATTTTTTATCTGCTAAATTGTACTCATCTAGTTAAAGGATGTCATAAGTGTCCAAACATCGACGTATTTGGCATCCAACCACTATTCTTGGGCATCCAACTACCCAAAATTCTAAAATTTGACTTTTTTCAAAAGTAGTGAATTTGCAAAATTGTAATTTTCCAAGGGATCCATTTACATATGTCCAAACCAGTGTTGGCCGGGTATTGATTTTTTTTTTCGGTTCTCAACCCGCTTATGAACCCGGTTCTAAAGACCCTAACCGGCAGGTACACTATTTCTCAAGAACCGGCTTATGGGTAGAACCGGCGGTTATGCTCTTTTGTAAGAACCCGGCCACGGTTGAGAACCGCCGGATCCCTTTGAGCCTTGGATTGAGGTTGAAAACCGGTCCGAAGGTATAACTCGAGTATCAATTCACCCTACAGAACCTAACATTCATTAAGGGCTTTTAGCAAGTGACTATTTATTTATGAGTAGGATGAGTAAGAGGATGTTAAGATAGACAATATTGTAACAAGACTTTTTTCAAGGCTATCATTTTTGTTGATGGGTAGTTAGTTGATAAGCGGAATGTTTAAACTTAAGACATTGTACAACAAGACTTTTTTCAGTGGCTTTTATACAAGTCATATTTTTAGAGTGTTTATTTATTAGAGTTGTTTAGGTGTGAAGTGTTTTTTTTTTTTTTGCACAATTGAAATATCATGGGCATTGAAGAGTGTGAGATTTTGAAGAGTAATTGATAAGTGGAGGAATGCTCAAATTTTGTGCACTTACACTTTTTTTACGTGGCTTCCACATGTCTTTTGATAAATGTGATCGAATTTTAACATAGAATTCAATAATAATATTCGAAATGATTTTTTTATTAATTTTTATAAAACTAGTATATATTGAGAACCTGATATAGGAATCGGCGGTTCTTATAGAGATCTAGTCTAGACCTATTTCCAGTAATCAAAAAAATCGCCAATATAGTATAGTAATGAAATTGGCGAGAACTTTGATTGTAATAAAGGCCTACGTACAAAGATCCAAAAGCAAAGAAAAATTGATCAAAAACACTTTGAACTCCTCAATGATGTACTCTTTTGCAATTGATTGTACAAAATTAGATTCTTATCATGCAGAATCCTGTTGTTTTCATTAGTTTAGGAGTATTGGACCTTGAACCCCTTAACACCCCCCCCCCTCCCCCCCCCCCCCCTCCCCCCTCATCGTGCAACCCCTCAATTGGACACAGAGGTAGAATAGTATGCAAATCTCAGTTTTCATTGGTTTGGAATTCTTCCTCTTGTTGGTCCTGCTATGTCTGGTGGTCCTACTATGTTTGGTCTTGCTACTCTCTTTCCTCGTGGTCGTGTTCATGGTGGTCTTGTTGGTCCTACTCTTGGTGCTCTTGTTGGGGTTTTAACAATCTGCGAGTAAATTCTTTGCGAGTTTTATTTACAAATGATCTCTAAAATTTCATGGCACATGGTATGCTATCAGATATATAGGCTTTATATATGCTCATTTTATATTAGATAAAAATGGACTTTGATTATACCAATGGATTCTACATAAAAAATGAAGCGCTTTTGCTTTTTGGACCATCTCAATCCAAGCAATAGTAAGAAAGTTATGATAGTTCATGTTTTTTAGACTAGAAAACATTTTTCCCTTGGAACCTCAAAGGGGTAGCACGCCCGCATGCTATCAATTTGAGTTAAAGACTAAAAGCTTAAATTGGTAGCACGCAGGCATGCTACCCCTTTCAAACTCCAAGAAAAAAAAAATTAGCCTAAAAACTTTGAAAGGCGATAACTTTCTTTATATTGCTTGGATTGAGATGATCCAAAAAGCAAAAATGCTCCATTTTTCATGTAAAATACATTGCTTTAATCAAATTTGATAAAAAAAAAAAAAATGAAAACATTGTCATTTGTGGATGTTTTTGAGTGCTTTTGTGTGCTTGAGTCAAGTTGACCCAAAATTTGTCCTTGATCCATCTTGGGATGAGAGTTTGATCTAGTTTGAGAGAGATTGGTAGAGTTAGTGAGATAGGTCTCACACCAAGTTGCAAGATCTCATATTGGAGTTGGTAATGCACCTTTTAAGGATCCATTATTTAGAGAAAATCAACACCTTTTGATCCATTACAAGACATCTTTTTCACTTTTTATGGCTTCCATAGGTTCCTTCCTATTAGAGTCAAGAGAGAGATTGAACACCTCCAATTATGTCATTTGGAAGGTGAGGATGAAGTCCATTTTGGTGGTCCAAGATGTGATGGAGATTGTGCTAGGAGGAGGAGCCTCAAGAGCTCGAAGAGGTCCAAAAGTACAAGGAGAGGGCTAGGATGGCCCTACATACCATAAAGATGAATGTTTTCAATGAAGCGTTATGGGAGATTGGCTCATGCACCTCATCCAAGGAGGCTTGGGACATATTGAAATCCATCTATGAGGCAAAGAACACATTGAGGATCAATCAACTTTCCTTGAAGAATGATGGAGAGGTGAAGGCATACTTCACAAAGGAAAAGCCAAGAGGAAGCGGCAAAGAGCAACATCAACATTTCAAGAAGGACAAGCAGGAGAGTGATGAGGAGTCCTCACAAACATCAAGAAGTTGCAAATCCAACAAGAAGTGCTTCTTTTGTGGTAAGAAGGGGCATTTTGCTTCTAATTGTTTCAAGAAGAAAGAGTTTCTCAAGCAAGCCAATCTAGCCAAAGAGAGCAGAGGTGCGATAGAAGGGAGTTATGAAGAAGGTTCTCTCATAATGTCTATATACTTCTCTTCTAGTTTTGAAGTTGAAAATTCATGGTGGATAGATAGTGGATCTACTTCTCACATGACTAGGTCAAGAATATCTTTCACTTCTCTTGCACCTTACAATGGTTCTAAAAAGTTCATTTTCTTTCCTATTAATGGTTAATGCAAGATAGAAGGAATTGGTAGTATACCAATTTGTGTTGAATCCACTATGATTCTCAAAGTTCAATAGGTGATTTGGCCATTTTTGGCATTAGAGACAAAATAGGCAAGTACACATGTCAAAGCATGATTAGGCCTAAAGCAGGTTGTGATGTAGCTTGAGTCAAGTTAGGCTTATGACATTTGTCAAGTAGAGATTTGATGTGTGACATGACCCTATGTGTTGGCATGAGAGTTAGGATCCAATCAAAAGAGAGATATTCATCAATTTGGCCCAATCAAGTTTGAGGGCTTATATGTCACTCAACCAATAGGATTTAGAGGAGGAAAGGAAGGAGTCCAATCATGTTTCACTCCCCTTCATGTTAGATCACTACTTATATGTGCCTTACACTCATTGTATCCGAGTTTTTGGAGTTATGAGATTTCTATACTATTTAGTTTCCTCTCTCTACATGAGTTTTTTTTATTGGATTCTATCTCTACCCGAGAGGAGGGAATTTTTTATACTTAGTTTGTTGTAGTACAAGTCTCCACACGTGTGAAAGTACTTGTATGGTTGATTTATGCATGTAGTAATGTGCTCTTGCCTTAGATTTATAGAATAGATCTTGATTTTCAATCTTGTGTGAGATCTATGTGCAATCACAAAGTCTTAGGAGATCAATAATGCACTTTGTGGCACTCCCACACGTGTGAAATTCAACGTTGGTGGTGTTTGAACCAATTTGACTAGAATTTTGGGCTTCAGTGGCTCCGAACATTCTGTGTTGATATGTCCTTTTGCTGAACAATTCCAACATAAAGGAGTATAGCCGACTTGTTTCTTGGTTTTTGGCACTCACTTGGGTTGTGGATTTTGCGTAGCATAAGCAACTTTTTACATAGGTGCGACAGTTTGCATAGGAACAAATCACTTAGGTGCGAATTTCAGCTTCATGGACTGTGTTGATTGTGGATTGCCTTGTATAAACAAACAAGACTCATCTCCTTAAGTTTTGCATAGATATAATATCTCTCCAGGCGTATTATACTCCACATACAATACTTGATTATGTGGGCATTCGACATGTGTATGTCCCGAAGAATACATCTGGTACACCAGATGCTTGCATTAGATTTAGGCACTTTCTTATTGTCGATGAAGCATACTTTAGGTAGTGATCTCGAGAGAGGTATATTCTAGAGCATTTAGCACTAATTTATTTTTAGAATTAGCAACATTATCTTCTTTGAGTTCCTCACCTTATTAATGTTGTGTAACTCTTCCATTGAAAATGGTGGTGTATCAAAAATTTTCATGCTACATTATTGTTTATGCAAAGTTGAGTGATTTGATGGAAAAGGTATGTTTAACTATATTCTGAATTGTAAAGATCACGAATTGGACTAAAAGACATAGAAACGGCAAGTAGGAAACCTGGTGAACAAGAAGTTGTTTCCCTTGAAAAGTTTTGAAGGAATTGAAGGCAAGGAGGATTCCTTGTCCCCCTTATGTATGGTAGAGATGCACTGATCTCGAAAATACTAAGAGCCAATGGCAACACAAGTAGAAGCCAAAAAGAATAGACATCCAAAAATAAGGACAACTTTGATCTTGAGGATTCACAATCAAAACATGGAAGAGCAAAAAACTAGACACACAAAATGAAAGAAGAGTCAATGTGCACCAAAATACACTAGAGTAGCAATTGACATGAGAACTAATATTTTAGTTCAAAGTGTTGTAAAAAATTCACTCAAATTTGTCTAAGTAGCCATAGTGTTGCTGGGAGAATTTGTGGCATCCATTCTGGATGGCCTAGAGAGTTCCCGTGTTTATATGTATGTATCAATAAGGCATAAGAGAGTTTGATATAAGCTTCATGAAACTGCTCATCAAAAGCTCATGCTAGAAGGCAACTCCATGAATTTGACATGATGATGGTGAGATGGCTTCTCTCATTTGACATGCTTGAATGGTAGTGTTGTTGATAAATTAGATATTGATCTTGTCAAATATAGACATATCGAACGATTTACTAACATGAAGAATTTGTTGACAATGTGATGAGAAGAATTAAAACCACACTTGTGCTACTTCCATGACAACTCGAAATGCTTGGTTTTACAACAATCTCGTTTGGTGAAACACAATGTAACAACTAACAAAGCAAAATGATACACCCGGTTGTAGTGAATCACATGATCACATTACTTATCATAATTGGACTCTGCATAATCAAAACTAAATGCAAAGTGTTTGGTTTGAAAGCACACAAAAATTATGTTTCTAAAGTTGAGTCAAATATACAAAGAACAAACAAGGCATTAGGTTGGATTTGCTCAATGCAACGTACAATGGAACCTCCTAGTCGTCTGTCAAACCTCATAGGCTACTTCTTGCACCTCTACATGTCTCTTACAATGAGCCCAAACACAAAACAAAATAATTATTTTCTTTCAACAATTTATTTGCTCCCATTGGGCCCCACACAAGGAGTGGCGGTGTAGCATGCATGAGCTGGTGGGCTTGCCCAATTGAGTTCGATTTGTGCCCACATGTGGTGGATACCTAAGCCAAAGGCCAATATAACATATAAAAAGGGCAACATAAAAAGTTGTTTGCATTTTATAGAAGATCTATAATGGCATATGGAAAGAGGAAAAATTCCCTAGAAGTGCGGCCTACAATTTTTTTTTTTCGAGTTTCCTGTACCAAGATTCCTTGCTAACTCATGATTAGCAAACATTCTTTCAAAGTTAGGCTGTGTTGCTCTAGTGTATCTTGTTGCCATTTTTGTTTAGCTTGTACTTTCACTCCACACATGTTCACTTTGTTGAGTGTATTGAGTGTATCTTATTTCTCGGCTCCACACATCTTGTTACATATTCACTTTCCTAGATTTGGGACGTGGGTTTTGCACAAGTTTACACACCTTTAATGAATTCATATTTTTTCTTAGACTGTTAATTGTGGTTAGGCCCTCGGTCTCTCATGATGCCCTCAGTCTGAAGCCCTGTACGACTTAAAACAAGCATCCAAAGTTTGGTATGAGAGGATGGAACTGTTCCTGGACAAGAAAGGATTCAAAAGGTGCAGTACTGACCCTAGCATTTTTCTCAAGAGGGTCGGTGATGATATTACCATCCTAGCCATTTACGTTGATGACATTATATTGATTGGGAACAATGATAAGGCATTGTCCATCTCGAAGAGAGAATTGGCCAGTGAATTTGAGGTAAAAGACATGGGGGATCTACACTATTACCTTGGAATTCAAGTAGTAAGGGACAAAGTCAAAAGGACAATACAGCTCAATCAAGAGAGATACATTACAAACTTGCTCAAGAGGTTTGGGATGAAAAATTGCAGTCCTATAGGAACTCCTCAAGATCAAGGTACCAGCCTCAATAAAGATATGTGCCCAAAGACAACAGAGGATCAAGATGAGATGAAAAAGTATCCATACAGGAGCCTCATAGGATCACTTACGTATGCCATGGTCTACAGTAGACAAGACATAGCCACAACCACAAGGATATTGAGTAGATACCTTGAGAATCTAGGTCTGGATCACTGGCATGCCGCAAAGAGAGTATTAAGATACTTGAGAGGAACAATCGAACTTGGCATAAAATATGAAGATCCATTCTAAGGCATATCAGGGTCTGTGGACTTTGTTTGGGCAGGGGACACTGACGATAAAAAATCCATTTGCTGGCTTGTGTTCATAATGAGCAATGGAGTTGTCAGCTCGGGGAGCAGCAAACAGAAGTCCGTAGCTCTCTCTTCCACATAAGCAGAGCTAATCGGACTATGCTATGGAGCTCGAGAGTATGTTTGGATCAGCAACTTCTGCACCGAAATTGGGATTCCCATTGATGATATGAAGATCTTCAATGACAATCAAGGATGCATTTTCATATGCAGGAATGGTTGTCTACACAAGAAGAGCAAGCACGTTGATATTCAATATCATTTTGTCAAGGAGTTAGTGCAAGAGAGAAAAAAAGGTGTTGAATTATTGTTCCACCAAGGATATGACATTGGTGGATATGACAACAAATATAATGACTAAAGCTCTAGTTAAGGATAGATTTGTGCATTTGAGAAATGCTATGGGGATGAGCTATAATGAGATGGAAGGGGGTTAGCATTGAGATGGGGACTGTTCATGTCCAGTTCACAGGACATCAACTGTCAATGTTAGCCGCCCTTGGTTTGTTGATACATACATTGTAGAATACTTTCTTGGGGTGACTGGGGTCATGTGTGAGTCGAGTGTACATAATGTTGTAGGAAGATGGTTTTGGTTCTTGGCATACAGATGTCATGCGACTATATGTACAGTTCTGAATTATCTACTAGACACGCGTTTTCTGGTGTTCTGATTGATATGTTGATGCTAGAATTGTTTGAATTCTTTTGCTTGATAATTGCTTCATAATCAACTAGATTATACACTGTTGTGTTTCACGCTTTCAACATTTCATTGAATTACTTGGCGATGGAATGATATCTCAGCTTTGGAACTCGCTGGAAAAGCTTCTAGAGATAATTAAAAAAGGACGTGGTTCATTCTTCGGCACATTTAATTGGCTTGTAGGAACGATGAAGAACTCAACAAGCTTCTGAAAGCTGTCACGATCTCTTATGGAGGTGTTCTTTCAATTATTCATTCATTTTGCTTCCGGAGAAGACTGCCGCACCCCAAGCAGTGGCAGCAGACTTGAAGATGCATTAAATATGATGGCTTGGTTTGTCAAGTTTATTTATAAGTAACTACATGAAGCATTTCTGTGAAATGTACAACCAGGCTTGCCTAAGCATGCCAAAATGAGATGCAATATCAGTATCCCGCCTCATTGTCTAGATGGATGACCCCACTTGGTGTTGGCCTACAGCTATGTGAGATCTCCTTGTAAAGCAACAGCAACACGTTTGATGACTCTAGCCACCCTCCATATTTCGTGCTGTACAATTGCCCACTTCTGAGCACTTCCACCCCCCACATTTGCAATGGAGTCAAGAATTCCAGGAAATGCAGTAGTACCGTAGTTATCATTCCTGGTGGGACCATATACCTGTACACAAGTAATGAACAGTAGTATTATGCAATGAGAAGAATGCACTTACAAGTTGAATGTAATGTCTGTGTCGATCTGTTTTGGCTTTGAGCAGAGTCTAAATGTAAATCACAATGTTAACTATTGTAGAGAATAGGAAGTTTTACCAGGTGCTTGTACCATGATCTTCCGGGCAGTCCGTCGCTATCCAAAAAAGCTCGTTCAGCAAGCATGAGTCTGTCATTTAGGGATCTCTTTTTTTGAGGCCCATGAAATGCACATTCCTTTTTGGGTTCAGTCTTACACAAGGCCTGTATGTGAGCCAGCTCAGGGCCAAAGACACAGTTGCATGAATGAGGTAACAACGTTTCTTCTTTGAAAGCATAAAAGTGCAGTGCAAAAGAGTAAGCTTTAGAAGCTACTTCTCAGCTGAATGCAATAAATCTGATCGCGTATTGAATGCAATTAAGTTCTGAAGACATTAAGCTACCTCTTTCTCAAAGCTTATATCATTAGCTGCATCCAGTAATTGTGCAATTGCAGAGTCAAGGGGTTCAACTGCTACATAATTAGGTGCATTTGCTGTCCGTAGTTCAGCTTCAACTGTCTTCATATATTTCTGTGAAAGTAATGGAAAGCTCAGCTGAAATCCTCATAAAGTACTGAATACAATTGCCAACAATGCAGGTTGATGTTCTATATAATCCTTTCTGCAGTGTGATTGTGATTTTCCACAAATGAATTTGATATTAAATCATTTGGCTTATTACTGCATTGTGCTCTTAGAACTGAACGCTGAAAATTCCCTCTGAAAATATTTCAAAATTTAGGCAAACCTTTTAGTAGAATAAGTTTCTTTTTTGTTTGCCTTTTTGATACCTGAAGCTCATGCGCATAGTTGAGATAGTCAAATGGTAATACATCATCGTCGGCAAGATGAAGTGCAACAAGACCCCAAACCGATGAAACTGTTGAATGTAAGCATGTATGAGACAGAAAGAAGTAACAGAAACACAGCTTCTGTACTTTACTATGAAAGAAAGATGGTATAGAATACGCAGCGGTCCACTAAGCCAAGACTCACGAGATAACAAAATGAATACGCTGGCAACAATTCTAAGGCAATAAAACCTCTTTGATACTTTTCTAAACATGGATTTTCTTATGCTTTAAGTGTGAAGAATGATGTCTTACATACTTGCAACATGCCGATGGAAAAGGGGGTCACCAAACTTTTCCATCCAGTTGTAGTTATCATAAAGTGAGTGATACACAGGATAATCTGAGAGACATGGCAATCAGAAAGGGGCATGTCTAGTTAGAGCACATTTTTTTTTCTTGGCATGGATCATCAGCAAAAGCTAATAGACATTCCCTCATTTCAAAATTACAAGCATAATCAAGTTCAACCATCAAATTCGATTTCTAAAAACGTCATGATTGTGAGCTTAGGTAAAAAATTCACATCTTTCACACTACTGCAAGTAACTTTGCTTGAACTTGATTTACTTGTGTTTGTCTGCAGGCTTAGTTTTATTTTTTATTCTACCTTTCATTGATGATACAAAATAGTAACTTATGGGGTGTATTCCAAATAGACGTAAAGAAGGAAACTGTCAACCTTCAGGATATTACAACTTTAAGATAGTGCATAAACACCAACTATAATCTGGTAGCCTGAAACATTCAGAATCTGCAACCTTCAAATGTTGGAGTTCCCCCACCAAAAAAACAACTTAACGATTTCCTTTCAATACTTTCAATCATGAACCATCATTTACAAGCTACTCCAAAGACAACTAGAGCACTAATTATTTACGCTGGGTCCCTTAACATGACATGTGCCACTAGTGTAATTTGTAGGCATTTAGACACTCGATAACGTCAGAGAACTTTTGGTAGTGTCTAGATTTTCTATTTTTTCAAAAGCTCTTGTAGATATTATATCACTATGTTCACTATTGTGGGGGCACTCATAATGCACATGTCAATGAGGTGTGGATATACTTATCTTCTAGCTATTTCTTGATTGTTACTAGATGCCGTGCTTGTTGGCATCTAAGACTAATATTTGTCCACTTTGACCAAGATTCAGACTGGGTTTGATGTTTCCCAGAAGAATGTATCACAAGCAATCGTTGGCCAATTTTACCTTGAGCACACATCCTGATCAATGATGAAACAAATGGGCTTGGAAATTTTCTATCAGTCAGAGGCTTGTAATACTACAACCTTCTTGCAAAACAAGAGCCCTACTATCATGGTTCCCAATGTGACTCCCAAAGAGGCGCTTATAGGTATAAAGCCTAAGATTGAAAAGTTTCGCATTTTGCTTGGGGGCCAGATCCGTATGATCTAGGTTTGGTTGGGTTGGTTTTTCCACCATCCGATTCCCTTGTGTTGCTTTGTTGCAGCTTGCTTGGCTAGTGTATCCTTGGTGTAGGGCTTTATAGTAGTATCAGAGCCAAAGCTAAGCGGTTTTGCCATTGTGGAAGTGCTCGAGAGGATCCCAAGAACTTGGAGACGGATTTTCTTTCTGAATCACGATTTTTTTGAGAGGATATCGATTGTATGGTATGTGCACTACCAAGGTTGCAATCGGTTTGATAAAATATGCTCTTGAATGGTGATTTTGAATGGATTTTGATTCACTTGTAATATCGAGTTTTTGTAATTACTTTTGCTAATTGCTTTTGACGTTAAGCTAAAATTTCAGACTCTTGAAAGCTGAAATTTTGTGCTTTCAAAAAGCTGGAATTCTTGAGTCCTTGATAGCAAAGCAATTGAATTTTATTTTTTTTTTGATATGATAGAGGAGATGACTGCTGGTTTCATTTATAAAAAGCTTTCTGAAGTTCACTTTTGGAATTGACAATGTAATTGTTGGTTAATAAATAGTAAGTGGATGAGCTTTCCCATTTGCTTGAAACGTTGTTTCCTATGGGTTTTTGCTATTAAACAAGCTGTGTTTTCTAGCATAACAAGGGAAGCATTTTTCAGCAAAGTTTTGCTTAAACTTTTGGTGACATCAGTAGCTCAGTTCTAGTTTAAATCACTGCTTTTTGTGAAGCCATAAGGTGATTTGAAAAAAAAGTTAAGAGCATAAAGCTTTGATAGAGGATGAGATGGGAATACTGTATATGAATGTAGCTTTCAATTAAGGCTGTAAACTGTAGGTTTCATTTAGGCCAGACTGTTAATACTTTCAGCATGGGATTTAAGCTACACCTTTTTTTAGCATCTACACTGAAGCATAACTCATAAAAAACAAGTACACAACTGCGAGAAATTGATTGTAACCTGCAGAATAAATCAAAAGCACGGTTTTGCTATTATTCAAGCACTATTTTTGCTTGGCAACCTTGCTAAGACTTGTTTAAAAAATGTTATGGATGAGCAACCTGCTCTAAACTGTGTAGATGACTTGGTATGCAGGAAAGGCACACTTTTGCTTTTCTACACTCTGCAGATCTGTTAAAGCATCAACAGGGAAGCATGTGTAGTTAAAGCACATTCTTTGCTTTTAAACCTGCAAACCAAAACTTCCAAACTCTGTTTCCTGCAACCTGCATGAAAAATATGTAAAAGCATGGTAGAAACAGAGGCAAACGAGGAGAAATGCTCCTTGCGCTGATGGGTGTCCGCGTGCGCCGTCCCTTGTTCAGATCGAGTGTCTCTCTCTCTCTCTCTCTCTTTCTCTCTCTCTCGGCGCGTTCTCCCTCCTGAGATGGGTCGGGCTCGGGCCTTCTGCTCGGGCCCGGGTATTGCCTCTTCCCACTCTGCAGCAGGAAAACACTCCTTTTTGAGTTTATCTTGTAAGCAGGATCTTGAGGAGCTTCCCTTATAGTGGTATCAGAGCAAGGCTTACAAAGCTTGGAGAGGTGGTGCTTTTCATTGGAGCTTTGGTGGAGATCAACTAGTATTCTCATCCAAGAGTGGAGCAAAGTTGCAAGTTGGTGGATCTTCTCAATTTCAATTTGCATGATCCATGTCTCTCTTAATTTCTTTGTGGTTTATGAATAATTGTGCTAGGAAACCAATTTGTGTTGTTTTGGAGCTTTAGCTTGTTGTAACTCAAAACTAGTGTGGATCTGAATTTTCCAGCAAGTGTACTTTCATATTAGAGTTGAAATTAATGATGCATGTAGGATCTTCCCATGATTTAGGATTCTAGGCTATGTTTTGGTCAAAATTGCTTGTTTTTCCATGCTCTTTCACACAAAATAGATAGTAAGAACCAAAATCCAGCAAGATTACATCAATTAGATGGTTATAATCCTATAAATTGGGTTGCCTGTGTTGGATAAAAGGTTTCTTGCTATAAATTTCCATGATGTGTTGAGAAAAAAGCCAAAATCCATTATTTTTGCTTGTTTTTTTCATAAAATTGGATAGTAGGTGGCTGTAGAACACCATGAAAAGCTAGTAAAGAGGTGAATCATAGTCTTTAGAAGCTTTCTTTGAAGTTAGAGCCAAGAATTCCAGCAATTGAGCTTGTAGGAAGTCAAAAAAGGGCAAAAATTGACCAATTTTGGTGATTTGGGAGATGGATTTCTCTAAATCCATAAGGGTCTCATACTAGATTTTTTACAGCATCATTAGTATTCCTTTTCACATTCCCAGCAAGCTATCAAACCTGTAAATTGGTGGGTGGAGGCTTAAATTTCATTTCCATCAAGTTTGGTGCTATTTTGACTTCTAGAAATCAAGAATTCATGGTTCTCAACCCATACTGCTTCATAGGACCTCTATGAAAGCTTCATGGAACTGTAATTGACCATTTAAGACTGATGGTAGCATCACTTTTTGGCTTAGGCCGGTCTTTGCACGTTTTTTAAAGATTGGGTCTACAAAAAGCGCCCTACTATAAGTTTTTTGGCTGTTCTGAACTCGCACGTGTGAATCCTAAGTGGTAGGCTGATGTGGCAAGTGTCTTGTTCAATAGGTCTCCCTCTGTTCTGAGCTTTATAGCACCTAATTTGGTGTCTTGTAGCCAAAGATATGATCATCTGAAGTTTTGCAATTTTGTGAGTAAAATTGGCAAAATTTTGAATTGTTCTGATTGCATGCAAGTCCCTAATTTGTGGGGGTGCAAGGAATGTCAGCATGTTGATTCTTAGAGTGATTCTGACATGCATGAGTTGTTTAGATCTGTTTTGAGTGGTTATACGCATGTGCTCTGACTGATAGGATACAAATCTGGGTTTACGGCAAACAATTTCCGTGGAACTGTAATTTACGTAAAATTCCGTAAAGTCAAAAAAATCAGTTAATCTCGCATGTCATGCATGCTTGATAGACATTAATTCAGTATTATTAGGAATTAAACAGTCAATCGTTTTTTCGCTTTCGACTGCCTAAAAAACTGACAATGTTTTTTGACAAATTTTTAAATAACGTAAAAAAAATTCTAAAAAATTAAAAGTGCGAAAGCTCAAAATTTTTAGATTTTTCCAGGTTCTTGAATTATCTATGAAATGTACTAAAAATGGTGATTTGACCATGCTGGAGTCAAATATTAACTATTTGGTCAACTGTACTTCACAACAGATTAATCAGATATTAACTAATTTTAACAATTTCCAGGAATAGATAAATCGAGATGGCCAAGTAAATTTCAAATCAAGCTGCAAATCCAGGTGCACCATCTTATATGGTGATTTGTCAGCAGTTGAGTACAGCGCTTAATGATATCAATAATCGTAATCAGATGAGAGACCAGCAAATGGAAGTTCTGTTGAACCATGTCAACTTGATGTCTTCACCCAATCTCGATTTTCAACTGGAGATTTATTCGGGGGAGAAGAAGGAGAAGAAACCTTAAGTCGTCGAAGACTGGCTCGCTAAGTAGAGCAGTTACTTCAACCTGCATGGAGTTCCAGATGAGAAGAAAATTGAAAGTGTCGTGTTGTTCTTACGCGGCAAAGCGTTATCGTGGTGGAGAATTCTACCGGTGAAGCCAACTACCTGGAATTCTTTTTCGGAAGTTTTCAAGAAACCTTTCGTGATAGCGGATGATGTTGACTACTACCTAAAGTTCGTGAACTACAAAATGGGTACAAAGAGCTTGGACTCTTATATCTAGAAATTCATGGACCTATGGAATAGGATTCCATCATTCGATGCATAGTTGGCACTTTGGCAGTTTGTCCTAGGTTTGCCAGTCGACTATCAAAACAAAGGCGAAATTGCTTCAAAACCTCAAGGATGCGTTTCGGATTGCGAAAGCATATGATTCCACAATGGTGGCATTCAGGAAGTTGTTTGCGCAAATTCCAACCACTTTGAAAACCAAAAAGGGAAAGAAGCACGGTCCGGACCAAGCAAAATATTTTGACGAATTAGATCAAGCATAATCGGAACCGAAGAAGCCGAAGAGAAAGAGATTTAAGAAATCTATGTCCCAGGAAAAGGCTAAAAAGGAGAACTTATGTTTCATCTGAAAGAAGCCTGGACATATGATGAAGTTTGGCCAAAAAGGAAGAAAATGTCTGCTCATATGATTGGGATCCCAGGAGGCAATAGTAAAATTTGGAAATTAACCTGACAGATTGTGAGTGTGAATGTTCTTTCAATACTACTTCTTTCTTGCCTAATGAACTTTTCCATTTAATTGGCACAGTTTAAGATCAAGAAGTGACTATTGTATTGGACAATGGTTCAACTCATAATTTTATTGATTCTGGTCTTGTGCAGAAACTCAGCTTGGAAATTGAAATCGACAATCATAGATATATATTTTATCTAGCTTCAGGGCAGGGTTGGAGACTTGGAACATAAAAGTCCTAAAGCTCGGATTTTAATGCAAAGACACATAGAATTAGTTACTTTTCATGTTTTCGACCTAGCTTGTACTGATTTAATTTTAGGTTACGAGTGGTTATTTAGTAAATCGTCTTCTCTAATAATTGATTTTGAGAAACATATTCTCACTTTCAAGGAGGGTGATAAGGTAGTTACATTATTTGGCAGTAATTTTGTACGTCCGTTGGATAAGATTTCTACAGTTAATGAAATGGAAGCATTGGATTATTCTGAGTATGAAGTTTTTTCTATTTGTGCTATTCCAGTTGTGGATGTTCCTGAAATGGTTGTGAATTCTTAGCAATTCTTAACTCAGTAAATTTAGCTCATGAACAAGCAATGAAAGAACAGATCATAAATGAATTTAGAGATGTTTTTCCATCTGAATTACCTCATGGTTTGTCCTAGGTCAGTAGACCACAGGATTGAGTTAATTCTAGGAAGTCAACCTGTCTCTAGACAACCTTATAGGTTTTCTCAGAAAGAGGAGATAGAGATTTCAAATCAAATAGAAAACTATCTGAGGATGGGGCGTTATACAACCTAGTAAATCACCATGGGGCGCTCCTATTCTTCTTAAAGCCAAGAAAGATGGAGGTTTCCGTATGTGTGTTGATTATAAGAGGCTAAATAAGGTGACTGTCAAAAATAAATATCCATTACCCAGGATGGATGACCTTGTAGATCACTGTGGGTGGAGCTAAATATTTCACCAAGATTGATTTCAGGACAGGGTACCATCAAATAAAAATTAAATTAGAAGATTTCCAAAAGATAGGATTTTGTTCTAGATTTGGTCATTATGAGTTCATAGTGTTGCCATTTGGATTAACGAATGCTCCAGCAACGTTTCAGCAAATGATGAATGATTTATTTTGTCCATATTTGGGGAAGTTTGTCGTAGTATTCTTAGACGACATTTCTTATTTACAGTAGATCCTTGGTGGAACACATAGAGCACTTAAAAATCGTCTTGATGAAACTCTGGCAGTCCGAGTGTGAATTCTTTAGGCAAGAGTTGTTTTATCTCGGTCATAGGATCACAGTTAATGGGATCAAGATTGACGAGGATAAAATCAAGATTGTGATTAAGTGGCCAGTTCCGGGCACTGTGAGGCAAGTAAAGTCATTTTTAGGATTTACACTTTTCTTCAAGAGATTTATTGAGGATTATGCTAAGTGAGCAGCTCTGCTCAATAATCTAACAAAAGGATTCGTTAATAAAAAGAAAAAGAGGAATCAACCTAGTTTGCCTATTGTTTGGAACAAGGAATTGAATCAATGTTTTGAGAAACTTAAAACAATGGTTGTTTCAGCTCCCGTGTTACAAATTGCAAATCCATATTTACCTTGCGTCATGAGAACGGACGCAAGTGATGTTGCAGTTGGAGCGGTTCTATTACAAATAGATAGGCCACCAGCATTTGAGAGCAAAAAATTCACTGGTTCCCAGTTACGTTATGCAGGAAAAAGAAATTGTTTTCTGTAATCCATGCACTTAAAACCTAGAGAAACTACTTGTATGGTAGTAAGTTTATAGTGTATATGGATCACCAGCCTCTTAAGTATTTTTGCAACCAACATGATCTTTGGGGGAGAAGGGAATGAATTGATGCAAGAATTCGATCATGAAATCTGTTACATAAGAGGCAACTCTAATCAAGTTGTAGAGGCTCTTAGTTGGATTGGTGAACTAAACGAGTTGTCATTCAACAAGATTTCCACGGATCTATATCTTTCACTGAGAGGAAAATATGAATCAGACTCTCATTTTGGTCATATTTGGAACATTGTTCAGACTAGAAGAAATGCGGACAACGTTGAGTCAGAAACACAGGGGACTCAACTAACTAAGAAAGATAAGAAGATTGTGGAACAATTTACCATTTCGGAATGAGAAAGTTTGTGTACTTAGGGATGATGAGCTCAAATGTAAGATTTTGTTTGAATGTCATGATATACCTTGTGCAAGACATCCCAGTATACACAGGACTCTGGACTTGGTTAAGAGAGAATTTTATTGGCCAAAGCTCAAGCCATATGTCGAGTCATATGTGACTAAATGCAAGCCCTGTCAACTAGCAAAGGCTGAACACCATAAGGCTGGTGGTTTGTTGCATCCGTTAGATATCCTTGATAAGAGATGGGAAAGCATATCTATGTATTTTGTAGTTGGACTTCCGAAGACCCAATGGCAAAATGATTCTATTTGGATTGTGGTGGATCGGTTAACTAAGTTAGCTACATTCATACCAGCCAAGTCAACTATAAAGGCTTCTAATTTAGCCTAGATCTTGTTGAAAGATTATTTTGGTTGTATGGTCTGCCAAGTGACATTGTTAGTGATAGAAATCCTAAGTTCACAGGTCACTTTTGGTCAGCAGTATTCCATAAACTAGAAACTTCCTTGAGTTTAAGTTCTTCTGATCATCCTGAATCAGATGGCCAAACAGAAAGGACTAATCAAACTATGGAAGATATTTTGAGGACTTATGTTTCTCACAAGCAATTTCATTGGGAAGATTATCTCCCACTGATTGATTTTGCATATAATAGTAGAAAACATTCTGCTACAAGTTACAGTCCTTTTATGCTTATGTACGGTTTTCAACCTAGATCTCCGGTAAATGTTGAGACGAAGTCTATTAAGATCTAGAAGGTTGCTGATTTTTTGCATGATATGCAAGAGATGTTGCAAGTGGCTAAGGATAGTATCCGTAGTGCTCAGGATGGAGCTAAACACTATACCAATAAAAAGAGGACAAACTCGCCCTACTCCTCACATTTGTGATTGATTCGCCAGGCTCTCACTCTACTTTCATGCTTCCTAATCCTTGGCTTGGGGGTGAAGCTTCTAGAGTTTGATTGGATGCTTCTACTTGGTTGGGTGGTTTCTCCATAGTGTGTTTTCCATTGTATTTATCTTGTAAGCAGGATCTTGAGAAGCTTCCCTTATAGATATCCACTTTCTTCTTCTAGCATGCCCTAGTCCAATGGCCCTGTTTTTGGCAACAATAGCATTTGCCCTTTTTCTTTTCTGACTTCAAAGATGACACTCCATGATCTTCGTCATCCTTGCCCTTCTTTGGAATTCGCTTCCAACCGTTTTTTTTGCCCTTGGTTAGCAAAGCTTGATCTTCTTGTTTGGCTTGCAGCGATTTTGCCACCTCACGCCTCTGTTGTTCCTGTAATAGGATTTCGTGTAGATCTTCAAGGGTGGGTAATCTCTCCCTTGACACAATTCCATTCACAAAGATTTGTAGCCACCACTCATGTCCATATGGACTAACTCCACATCTCTTACAAGCTTGTTAATAGCAGTTAATTGATCCCTCAATTTCTTCATTCTAGTGATAAAGGATCCCGCACTCTCATTGTTCTCCATTCGTATGGCATTCAGCTTTGTTTTCAAAAACATCATACGAGATGGGTTTGGGTTTGATACTAAGTTCTCAATGCTTCCCAAGTGCCTCTCAGCGTCACAACATCACCAATGTGCGTGACCACATGGTCTTTCACCAAAAATTTTATCAATGATAATGCCTTTTGCGCGCTTTTGTCATAGGCTCTCATATCTGTAGGAGTCGTGTTTGGCCTCAGCTCCACCCTTGTCATGATATCCTAGAGCTCCTTCTCCATAAATATACTCTTCATCTTGAATTTCCGAATACTGAGTTGGAAACGCAATCGAACTTTCTTGCTTTGCCCAAAATGGACTCGTTCAAGTTCACCATCTCAAAACAACTTGAAATCGTAACCATAGGCTAAAAAGAGTGTTCTAAGTATAGTGGCAATGTCAAAAGCTCATAAATAATGACCCGCTAAATTTTCTTAGTAGGCCCCCTTGTTACAACTAGGACATATATTGACTAATAACCCTAAAATAGGGCATGGGTAGGGAATGGGGATAGCACCTAATAATGGGCATGCCATCCTCATTATTGTCATTATTGAAGGTGGATTGCTGATAGACTATCTTAAAACAACATAGATCAGTTTAGTATGGCTCTAACTTGAATTCAGATTGTTCCTATCAACAAATTCAGGAGATTGTCATTTTTTTGTTCTTCGTTGATGGACCAGCTTGCTTATTCTGTATATACGCTGCATTCTGTGGATGTTTTGGTCATAAATTACTGTGGATGTGAAAAGTTAAATGGGCTGATAAGGAGAAAAAGGCGACCCCGATCTTTAGTTACCATAGTCTTAAACATGGAGATCCCAGATCTACGGTGCAAATAGGTTCCCAAAGACACATTCATGACTGATAAGTTATTAACCCACTTATACAGATCATTATTATTGACAATGAAGCTAGTTACCTCCTCCAAAGCCGAAGTCTATGGCAGGTACACCAGCATGTTGGATGAATGCTGCATAGTCAGAGCCCCCTCCTCCCAGTCTATCAATCTGCCAAAAATATTCTCAGAACCATTGTGACATTAAACTAGAAACCATCCAAAATCTGGAGAAATTATACAATAGGCAGACAAATGTAACTCAACATTGAAAGTACATTACAAGTTATATCGCAGAAAAAGTCTAATGACCAGACAACGTCCTAATTTTCCACATGTTGCTTAAAGTTTTATAAACGTAACAATCACAAAGAGTTAGAAACTTCATCATTTTGTCTAGATTTTGAAATTTTCCAATGGCATACGTGAAATACAAAAACATTAATACAAAGGGCGAAAGTGCACTGTGATGGTAAACATTGAAAAGGTTCTACTGGTCAAGGAAATTTGCCTTGAGGTATGGATTTTGGATCTTGTGCTGGAATTACAATCCATCAAGTAAATTAAGGAATTTATACTCAATATATATTTCATATATTCCTTACGTAAAATCTGTACCAAACATACCACATTCAAATCAATAAACTCTAAACTGAAAACAACACCATACTCAGAAAAATATGAAACCATAACATTTATAGGGATTCAGTAAAAATAATTATAACTCATAATTGTTTAGGATTGAAGCGTACATGGCAAATATCACTCGAGTTCCTCAACATTAGATTGAAAAAGTGAGAAAATACTAAATTGAAAAAGTGTAGATACTAGACACCCAAGAGTGTGTGTGTCCAATATCCACATGCTTTACAGCTCTAACTTGGAACAATATCCTCTATGGAACACTTGTGAACAAGTGAAGATCTAATACTTCCACCCTTCAGTGTTTGCATGACTGTTGAATATTACAATGAGATACTAAACAAGAGTGCAAAAAGAACATCAGACCAATTGCATAGAAAGCAGAAATTTTAGCCAATATACGTATCATTTAAGACCTCAGTGTACAGAAGGAGCACTTATGGTCTCTTCAGCACCCAAGCATAGCTGCTATTCAAATTTTGAGTCTTGAAATAAACTTGAATCTCTTGGGTACTAGACTCAATAATCATAAGTAAGTAGATTGAAGATGTAGATAATAATATTATAAGATTAAGCTTCGTCACAAGTTGCATTGATAAGATGCAGCATCAATACACTTACAATGGGCGAAGTATCTGCACTGGCAGCAATCCATGAATCGTAGATGGTAGCTTTTGCTGCATCAGGATCATTCACCTGCATAATAAGACAAAAGAATAAAATGTGGAGCAAACACGTGTTTTAAATGAATGCTTTAGATAAACAGATATTGATTCACAAATTTTAGTTTTCACTGTTTCTTTCAATGGTAAATGTTTCATAAGAATATTGGTTATGTCATGCGAGCTAATTAAACACCAATACAGACTGCTTTCAAATTCTTTGACAACAACATAAAGAACCTTTCGGTTATTGAAACTTTGCGATACTGCTTATGACCATTCTATTTGAATAAGGAAAGATTGTTTGAAGCATATCACAGCTTTCAAGACTTGATGGTTGCATCAATTGACTTAATCTACCACCACAATAGCTCAAATCAGGTCTTGTGATGGTTAGATAGATGAGAGATCCTACTAACTTCCTATAGAGAGTAATGTCCTTGAAGGATCTTTCATTACCTCTTATAGTTAGCTTTACATTTGATTCCATAGGTGTAGCAACAAAATTAGAAACATCCATATGAGATGTCTTGACAATAGAGTTACCAAACTTCTCTTGACAAATGAAAGTAGTTTGAGAAGTCCTACTTACTTCTATCCCTAAGATATACTACAAATGACCAAGATCATGAACTTCAAACTCCTCATTAAGTGCTATCTTGATGTCATCTATATCTCACTTATTACCACCACTTACACATAAATTAAGAGGATAGTAACATCATTACCATTCATTCTAAAGTAGAGTGAATGATCATACTCACTCATGATGAAATTTTGAGAAAGTAAAAAAGTATTAAGCTTAGCATACCAACTCCTTGATGCTTGCTTAAGCCCATAAAAACTATTTTGAAGTAGGCACACATGATTAGGCTTGCTTTGTGAAATGAAGCCCTTGGGTTGCTTCATGTAAACCTCCTCTTCAACATCTCCATTCAAGAAAGCATTGAAAACATCCATTTGCCATACATCCCAACCATAAAGTGTTGCAAGAGAAATGATGATTTGAGTGCTTACCACCTTTTCCACGAGAGCAAAGGTTTATTCATAATCAATACCCTTTTGACACCAACATTGCTTTGTACTTGTTGATAGGTCCATCTTAGTTTGTCTTCACCTTGAAAATCCACTTGCATCCAATTGCCTTCTTGTGTTGAGGAAGCTCCACCAACCTCCATGTGTTGTTCTTCATAAGAGCTTGATACTCAAGATCCATTGCTTGGATCCACTCCGCTTTTTGTCTTGCTTCATTCATCTACAGAACTAGGTTTATCAAAAGTAGCAAAATTTGTACCATCAACAATTTGCTTGCCCTTATCATCATATTTTATCCTTGATGGCTTTTGCCTTTTCCTTGATGTCCTCCTTGGATTTTGAATTAAAGATGCCTCTCCATTAACATCATCAACAGTTGGATCACTATGTGACATGATAATGATTGAAAGGAACAGAGGTCGGAAGGAATCAAACACTGCCAAGGTTTGGGAGAACACAGAGTCATGAGTTCTTTCACAAGGTTTGGGAGAACACAAAGTCATGAGTTCTTTCACGTTCCTCTAGTTGCATGATCAACCCATCACAGAGACAGGGTGCTGCATCACAGGTTTCTAGACAGGGACAGGGACAGAGACATGGACAGGGGGCAGGGGCAGCTGTAGGTTCACAAGCAGAGGTCATAGGTATGCAGGCACGGCCTACTATGGGTGCAGAGCCTAGTACAGCACGTTCTGGGCAGGGTTTAGGTGCAGTGCATGGTCCAGGCGGTGCCACTCCAGTTCCACCCACAGCAGCAGGGCTTACTTCAGAGGGGAGAGCATCACATGAGCAGGTTGGATCAGCAGCAGCGTGTCCTTCTCGTCCCTCCTCTTCTTCGGCGGCAGATGCAGCACATGGTTCGACAGGTCCTCCCAGAGAGAGTGATACACCCACAGATCAGCCATCCGGTTCGCGTGTTAGACCACGAGTGCCATGTGCACAGCACAGAGAGGTAAGGCCCAGACAGCAGACCCTTGATCGATGCGGGTGACAAAGAGAGCAGCATGCCCGGTGCACTCGACTTGCTGGCCAGTTCTTTTACGAGTGCGGCATTTCCTTTGCTGTTGCTGACACTTGGGTGTTCAAAGAGTTTTGCGCATAGATGGCAGCCGTGGATGCTACATGGACGCCTCCCAGACGAGAGGCATTGCAAGGCAGGATGCTTCGTCAGGAGGAGGAGACCATTACGCGGGAGCTGAGTTCCATTCGCTTAGCTTGGCAGATGTAAGTACTTTGTTTTCATAAACCCATTGCATGCGTTTAGGGTTGACTCATGGCGCAATTTTTGCATTCGGCTAATGCGTGTTTTGTGGCAGGTATGGATGCACGATATTGAGTGATGGATGGACCGACATTCGTCAGCGATCCGTCATCAATGTCTTGGTTTATTGCCCACTTGGCACAGTATTCCTACGTGGCGTGGATGCCACTCGAGGTGGCGACGCCATCACAGCCGATTTTATATGGGAGGTTATCAGAGATGTTATTGTTGACATTGGAGTAGAGCATGTGGTTCAGGTTGTCACGGACAACGCTTCGAACTGCAAGCAGATGGGAGAGAATATGACGAGGGAGCACCCCAGCATTGTGTGGACACCTTGTGCTGCGCATTGTATAGACTTGCTCATCCATGACATGTGTGCACTTCCATGGATCAGAGAGGTATTGGTTTCTCCATTTGCTATGCTATCTTGATTGACGCCTGCTCCATGCTGCTAAACACATCTCAACTACTGTCTAAATTTTTCACTGGATGTCTGTGTTGCAGGTCACTTCTACGGCCATGCGCCTGGTCACTTTTGTTACCAGGAAGAGGCGTGTGTTGGCCCTATTCCGCACCTTCTCGCACCTGAACCTGAAGAAGCCAGCACCCACACGCTTTGCCTTTTACTTTTTGGTGCTAGAGCGATTAGTATTAGTGAAGGACGCATTGCGGTGGATGTTTCCAGCGAGTCCTTCCGAGAGTTCATGGACATTCCACATACGGCATTTTTCCGGTCCACTGTGTTCGGTGAGCCGTTCTACTGGGGTCCTTCTACCCATTTTCAGAGTGCTGCGCCTGGTAGACCGTGAGGGGTGCACTCTCGGCCTCATTTACGAGATCATGGACCGCATCGGCAAGGGGATTCGGACGTCAGCCTTGGTTGAGCACAGGTATGACTCTTCAGTGTCTAGTTTGTTGTTTCTCACTCAAGTCTGATTTGATTCTTTTATGCTATGGCAGCTATGGTTACATGATTGTTGTGATTTGCCTACTGCAGGAGGCGTGAGATCTCACGTATCTGGGAGGCCAGATAGGACTACTTCCACCGACCCATCCACGCCGCAGCCCACATATTGCACCCCTTGTGGCGCGAGACTTGGGATCGGGACGATCGGGAGCTGCACCGAGGATGGGTGGAGTACATGGAGCGCGTATGGCCTGGACCAGGTACATGTGATAAATTGCTTGGTAGGCTAAGTACTGCAGTAGTGACTGTAGTGTGCTCATTGCTAGTGTGTGAATTCAAGAGGACTTACACGAGCCATGTTTTTTCTTCTACCAACAGGTCCGATGCTCACTAATATTGCATACCAGCTGCTGATCTTTGAGCGCTACTAGTTTCCTTTCAATGGAGAGTAGAGTCGGCGGAGGGAGGATATGTTGAGGCCTGTTTCATGGTGGGGCTACCATGGGCGCGGCACAGGTGACCTACGACGACTGGCCGAGAGAGTCCTTACACAAGACTGTTCAGCAGGAGCTTGCGAGCGAAATTGGAGCACCTGGGCCTTGTATCACACGCAGAAGAGGAACAGGTTGTCCATCGAGCAGTGTAGGCGATTGGTGTTTGTGAACACCAACGGCCGTATGCTGAGAGGGGGACAAATGATCGAGGTGAATCACATCATCACCCCCTGTTTCTTGCTGTGCTTTGACGAACTGAATTGCTTTTGAATTATGTAATGAATTGCTGACAACAATGTATTGTTTTTGGTTGCAGGTGAACCCTGACACTTGCTTGGTGGATTCGGCAGCTGTTGCTCCTCGGGCACCACCCACGCAGGAGGAGATGGATGATGAGATCTATAGAGATCTATATAGACAGGCGCAGGCTGACGCACGGGCTCTACGGCGTTCGAGGAGGGCAGACAGGCAGAGGGCTAGGGCTGAGGAGGGGGATGATGAGGGCTTGGAGGGTGGAGAGGAGCTCGGGGCTGACTATCAGGAGGAGGAGGAGTGGGTTGAGGGGGATACGGAGGAGGATGAGGAGATGGGGGCGGAGGCACAAGGGGATAGCCTGGCTGACTTGCTGGTGGACCCTGATGCGGAGACAGAGGAGGAGCCAGCCATTCCTACACGTAGGCCTAGGGAGAGACCTAGAGGTTCTGGGAGGGGGGGTTGAGTTCGCTTTTTGTAGACAGGAGTGGAGCATCACAGGCAGCCGTCGGCCAGGTATCATCACAGTGGGTAGGGCCATCCCGGGGCGTTGGATCACAGCCACCTGACACACACACGCAGGGGTAGACACAAGGGTGGGGGCAGGCAGAGGGGGGCCAGAGGAGAGGAGAGAGGCAGAGGCAGAGGTAGAGGCAGGGGGACGATCCAGAGCCAGAGCACGCAGCAGAGAGCCAAAGCACACGGCAGAGCCAGGGCCACACGACGGCATATGGCTCCCTCCAGGTCTGATTCATCTACAGACCCTTGGGATCTGCAGTCAGGCACAGATTTAGATGATGGTTCCTACCATGACTCTGACGAGCCTTAGTTGTGTAGTTTTCATTATGTTCATGGAACATCATTGTACTCCATTTTGGTGCCATGTGGCCCGATATTATATATTACGATGATCCTATTCACAGCAGTGTAACGATTCAGTACTGTTCTTTGAGAGAGAGAGAGAGAGAGAGAGAGAGAGAGAGAGAGAGAGAGAGAGAGAGAGAGAGAAGGGGGGGGGGGGGGGAGAGTATGGTTGAAAAACGATTCCATATGGTTGAAAAATGCTTCAGTACGGTTCAGGACGATGCAGGATGGTGATTGGTTCAGAACACTTAGCATGGTTTTTGTTTAGCATGATTCAGCATTTTTGTTTAGTTTGTTGGATCTGAGAGAGATAACGAGAGAGAGAGAGAGAGAGAGAGAGAGAGAGAGAGAGAGACAGAGAGAGAGAGAGAGAGAGAGAGAGAGGAAGTTAAATTTTGGGGCATCATGTTTTTTTATTAATGCACCTGGGAGTTAAAGCGTAAACCTAGGAGTTAATGCACCTAAACTAGACCATCCTGCACCCCAAACGTTCGGCAAAACACACAGTAATTATGCTCTTAATTAGAGCTTTCACCTTATACCCATATTGCACAAAAAAAAACCAAAAAAAAATAAAAAATTAAAAAAAACGTTTTTGGAAAAAAATTCCGTATTTCCGAAACGCGTTTCAAAAACGCAGTGCAACTATGCTTAGAATATGTGAGAACGTACTCATTTGATTTCTATAAGACTGTATTAGTCTCAATGTGCACCAGATCTGAAATCGACGGATGGAATTTCTTTAGTCCTGATTTTGATGATGTAGATAGAAAGCTTTTATGAAGGGATATGATATAGAAGTTGTTTGAAATGAGTACGCCTTTTGCCTTGCAAATTGTGGGTTTCTACAGATTTAGGATTCACTTTAAAACGTCATCTTAAGCATGTTTCAACCCCTTTGAAGAATATGGATTTTTCCACCCTTTAAATTTACTTACAAAATGTCAACTGAACCAAGGAGTTTGAATGAACACATTGCACATCACATTGAGAGCCTGTCAGATTTTTGTTGCTCCACTTTTTCTACCTGAGAAATGAAGGGACCTGAGTAGAGGCTGCTTCTAAATGGACTGTATGCATGAGCATGGAGCACACTATACACATGGTTATGGATGAAAAGCTCTTGCATTGAAGATGAGACATAAGAACTTGTGCTTACACGAAAATAATTATTTTCAACATACACAAATGTTCTGCATTATTTAAGCTCATGTTTAGGTTTTGAGTGTTTCAAAACACTTATAATGTTTGGAAGATATTGCCAACACCACTCCTCACCAAGGATCAAGGGGCAATCAAAGTGGTCTAAGATAGATTGTTAGCGCATGGTCTGCGCATGGTCTGTCACCAAATTGGTACACTTCCATCATCATTTCATGCTAAATGCATAAAGCATGATGTTAAAATGCATTGCAGGATGCAAAGGTAGACAAGCTAGTAATATGTGGGCTGCTTCTACAGTTCGTAAGTACTATGTGGGCGCTGTGTGTAATAAGATAAAAAAAAACCTTGAGAGCACAGTGCAACTCTAAGATCTCCGAATCCTTTAAGGTATAGCAAATATCAGTAAGTCATGAGATAGTAGCACCCTTGCTGTTTAAAGTTGCACATTCTTATATGGGGTAACATTCTTAGAAAGAAAAAATGCAGAATCCACAAAGCGGAGATCTGATCTGGTCATAAATCATTAGCATGTAAGCTGTTCTTACATCGTTAAAGTTTACATTCATGCATTCAAGATATTCAAGCGTCACTATCTCTTGAAGTAACAAGGACACCTACCAGGTTAGCACGAATCAATAAAAAATCAATAAGTTGAACACCTTAATAAATAACATACTTTTTTCCTAGTCATCCAAGGTAGATACAGCACTATAAGAAAGCTATGCAGGAGCAGATTACATGACTCCTTATCAGATTTACTATCGATAATGTATTTTAGTCTGTTTAGGATGACTGGATTGAGGTAAAACACCAATGAAATGACATGATGTAGTAGATATTTTACTATCTATTTTGCAAGCAAATTGGTAACCAAAACTTTAGTACACATTTCAGAGATAGGATCAACAAAAAACCATTACTTGAGAATTGAGACATCAGACCTTTTTAGTAACTTCCTTTAAAAGGGAATCCAATTGTGGTGTTGCTGATGCGAAAAATCCCGGGCCAGCTACAGCACAATCAACATTAACATATGCAACTGCCCTTGCACCCAGTAAGTCAGCGTTTTCTTCCACCCACTCCGTTGATCCAATCTGTAAAAGCAGAAACTATCTTAGCCTTAGCAACCAGATCGTGACATCTAGTGCAAACTGACTAGTGTTCAATTTAAGGTCCTGCAAAATTTGGTTCCTTCCAACCTTTTCTTCAAACCTGTAGAGTTTTATCACACTCCCTGATATTTTTTGTTTTGAAGAAAATGGTCTTACATCCTCATACAGCCTCTCTCTGACAAGCTAGTAGTACATCATATTAAATCTTCCTTTCCGGTTGCAATCTCACTATATGTGCTCAACTTCCACAGCATGAAGCTCTTTCACCTCGTTCCAGATCCATTCTACAGCCACTTTTCACAAAGCTAATTGTGATAGGAATTCTAATGTTCTCCTCTTTGGAGTTAAAAACACTATGTGCCTATGACACTCTCATGATTTATAGCGCAGTGTGTTTTGATCTGCAGGCATTCATCAGCCTTACTTGTTAAAAACACTATGTGCCTATGACACTCTCATGATTTATAGCGCAGTGTGTTTTGATCTGTAGGCATTCATCAGCCTTACTTGTAGCTTTGTACTATCCCTACTTTGCTACCACTTGCTAAGACATGCCAATTAAAACTTCTTCTTGGAGTCTCCAACACATTCTGTCACCTTTTCTAGCCAAGAAATTGTTTTTTCCTTGCGTCGTTAGATAAACCATTTAATACTTGACTTCAGCAACATGCACATCACATAACAAAAGTAGACAGCAAACTGAGGATGACAAAACCCAACTATGTTAGTAGCAATATCCTGAATTACATGTCCCTTACTGACAAAAACATTGCCCTCAAACCCTGCTAATATGTAAAAGATATTGCACATATTTTGAAATGAAAGAAAAAATCGATGCACATGCTGCAAAGTGTAGTACTGCAAAATCTCATATGCTGAAGATGTCCACACATAGTGTTAATGCTGTATAGCAGATCAAAAAACTGCACCCATTGAATGAGTAGCCTCAAAGTACAATAATTGCAACATGGAAATGGAAGGCATATTTAAAAAAAAATTGCTGCCGTTGATTGATGATATGGGACTCTATCAACCTATATTAATAGACCAAGAAATGTTGGAAATTAAGCCCACAGTTGTCTCCTTGGTGAATGACTATTTCTATTTCAAGATCTGAGTTGCAGCGGATCGCGATCTGCTGAAAAAACGATCCGGATCGTGCGATCCGGATCGCTGGGACCAGAAACTTTGTCCCGGATCGCAAAAAAATTTGGAAATTTTTTTTTTTATTGTGGAGGGATCCCCACAACTAGTTGCAATAAATGACCAATGAATAGCAGCAGAAATACTAAAGCAGATACAAATGAAATGATTAGCCAATGTTATATCTGCAAATCCATATCTGCAAAAACAATTAGCTTCAGTATCTGATTGAAGTGACTAGCAGATATTGGGGATTAACTATCTGAAATCAAGCAATAGAACTGCTCTTTTGAAATCCGTTCACATGATACCCATATTGGCAGGTTTGAAAAAAAAGAAAAAAAAATTGCGTTCTGAGAAACCCTAATGGGAAATCCCGGATCACGTTCCGGAACGCGATCTGGAACACATTCCGGATCATGGCCTGCATCTTTGTTCAAGATTCTTCTTGCACGTTTATTGATCGTTGATCTAAGGTCAGGTGAAACCAACTTTGGTTCTACGTCTGCTCATCTGATACCTGTGAAAATCATAACTTAGACAACCAAATTATTTGAAGAACGTCTACAACGGGACTGCCCAATCGGCATCTATATAACCTACCAACATTGGCGCTTCAGGCTGAACATACTTCAAACCAAAATTCAATTTCCCTCGAATGTATCTGAAAATACGTTTAGCAGACTTCTAGTGTGCTTGACTAGGATCTTGCATAAATTGACTAACACCACCAACAACATAAGAAATATCAGGTCGTGTGTGTGTCAAATAAATCAAACTACCCAGCAGCTGTCTATACAAATAAGCATCCACTTTCTCAGATTCTTCATATGCAGTAAGCTTCATGTTGACATCCATAGGTGTACTCAAAGGCTTACAATCCTACATATTGAACTTATAAAGCAAATCTCGTGCATATTTGCTTTGTGTAAGAAAGACCAATGCCAAGACAGTAGTGCATCAATCCTAAATCAGTCATGTCAAAAGCATTGGAAAGATTTGATTTGATTTCATCGATTAACTTCTCATTGCTTCCTGTAATAATCAAATCATCTACGTACAAGACAATGAACACTATATCGGAATCTTGCCTTAGAATGTAAAGATTAGGATCAGCATCACTCTTTACCATTCCTTTTCGCTTGAAGTGTTCATATCAATGCAAGAGTACCATGCCCGTGGGGCTTGCTTCAATCCATAAATGGCTTTGTTGAGCTTACAAACAAGATGCTCTCTCCCTAGCTCAACAAATCCTTGAGGTTGTATTGAGTACACCTCTTCATCCAGCACTCCATTAAGAAAAGTAGATTTAACATCCATTTGATGGATCTTCCAACCATAGAAAGCAGAAATAGCAATGATAGAATGTATAGTCACCATCTTAGCTATGGGTGCGAAGGTTTCCTCAAAATCAATACCTTCTTGTTGCTCAAATCCTCTCGCAACCAACCGTGCTTTGTACTTGTTGAGTTGTCCATCTACTCCATATTTGATCTTATAAATCCATTTGCAAGGTGTTAGGCTTCTTACCATCAGGTAGCTCAACCAAATTTCACGTCCTATTTTTCGATATGGCTTCCATTTCTGTTTCCATAGCTGCACGCCACTCCTTGTGCTCCTTTGCTTCATCAAAAGTTTTTGGTTCTTGAGCCTTGAGCACAAAGCCCATCAGGGCTAGATTCATCTCTAATCTTGCAGGAGGTTTTCGATTTCTACTTGATCTTCTAAGCTCTCCCTGCTCACTTGATTCGGGAGTATCTCCCTTATTAGCATCACTTGTTACTGACAATTACCACTTAGGCACTCTCCTAGGAGTCTCATTATTAACCCTATCTTTTTCCATTGGCTCTTCCATATCGACACCAACTTCTTCCTTCAACTGTACTTTAGCTTTATCATCAAAGGAATCAATCGTCAATTTTATTTGGTCATTTTGACACATCTCATCAAAAGTAGCATTTCTGGAAATCACGATCTTTTGTGCATCTGTGTCATACATCCTGTATGCCTTGGCTCTTTCATCATATCCAAGGAAAATACACTTAACAGCTTTTGCATCCAGCTTCTTTCGTTTTTCATCAGGCACATGAGCGTAAGCATCACAACCAAATACTCGTAAATGAGAAACATTAGGTTTCTTTCCAGTAAAAGCTTCGTAAGGTGTCTTACCCTCCACGGACTTTGTAGGACACCGATTCAAGATATGAGTAGCTGTGTTGCATGCTTCTACCCAAAACGTATTTGGCAAACCCTTGCTAAGCATTGCCCTAGCCATCTCCACAATGGATCTGTTTTTCCGTTCTGCAACTCCATTCTGTTGTGGTGAATAGAGTGTAGCAATTTGTCTCTTGATCCCCTAATCCTTGCAAAAATTTATAAACTCTGCTGAAAAATACTCACCGCCACCAACTTATCTAAGGGTCTTAATATAACAACCTGTTTGTTTTTCAACTAGAGCCTTGAACTCTCTAAACTTGGCAAAAGCATTAGATTTCTTGTTTATGAAATAAATCTAGATACGTCTACTATAGTCATCAATGAATGTGATGAAATAGTAACAACCACTAATGGACCTAGTTTGTATTGGTCCACACAAATCACTATGAACAAGATCAAGAATGCCATTGGCTCTTCTGCTCCATCTTTGGAAAATCTCTCTCTATGCTGTTTTCCCAAAATGCAACCCTCAAAAATTTTTCCTTCAAAAGAGATATCAGGCAATCCAACAACTAGATTACCTCTTTTAAGGATTTGCAAGCTTTGAGCACTAATATGACCAAACCTTTGATGCCAAAGATCACTTCGACTGTCAATAGTGCTTACCATAGCTTGAGTAAAAGATCTCGCATTCAATTTGTAGAGTCGATTCTCGTTGACTCTAGCTCCTGTAACAATCACTTTGTAGTGATTTTTGATGTCTTTGACAAGACATTTGTCGCTGTCAAACTCAACCTTGAGTTGTTGATCAGCCATCGTCCCAACATATAGTAGATTGTTAGCTAAGCCAAGTACATATTGCACATTGCTTATCCGCTTTATCTTCCCGCTAGCTAACTTCATTGGTACCACTCCAAATCCTTTAACAGATAGTAATTGGCCATCAGCTTGTCCAACTTCATCACCATTGTGAGTTTCCTTGAGTTCTAAAAACCACTCTTTCCTTGAAGTCATGTGCTTGGACGCACCACTATCAATGTACCAGGTATCCTTAGCTTCATCACTTGTCATTAATGCTGTGATGAACAAGTTTGAACTTTCACCTATATCATTTTCATGTTGATCATCATGGTATTGATGTTGATCAGCATAGTTGTCTTCATAATAATCATCATCAAATTGATGTTGATTAGCATAATTGTCCGCTTGCCATTTGCCTTTTCTTTGTTCTATCTCCTTTTGTTTCTTGAAGCATTCACGCTCCCAATGGCCAGGTTTGTTGCAGTACCTACAATTTCCAGGTTTATTTTGTCTTGAATAGCCGCGTCCTTGACCTTGGCCTTGATTCCAATTGCCTCGATTCGGACTATCATTGACTTGCTCATAAAATTGTTGAAATGATCCACGGCTTGAGTTTCCTCCTCTCAATTGATACCTTCCACGGCCAAATCTTCCACCTCGTCCTCTAACTGCAAGAGCTTGATCATAGCCCCTGTTACGATGATTTAAGTTCTCGTAACATTGCTCTTTTTACAAAAGCCATCCACCTAGTTCTTCATAGGTTGGAAGATTTTCTCTTGTGGCTATACTCGTCACAAACATCTGATGTGACTCACTCAGACTATTCAATGTCAATTGCACGATCTCACGATCTTGTACTCGCTCTCCAACTACTGCTAATTGGTCACGAATCTCTTTGATCTTCAGTATGTGATCGGCAATAGTTGCACCATCATCCATCCGCAATGTATGCAACTTCGTCTTCAGAAATAGTATTCGAGATGTCTTTGTCGTTTCAAACAATGCCTTCAATGTATCCCACGCTTCTTTTGGTCCTTCTGAATCCGAAATATAGGGAATAATTGCATCTCTAACTGATAAGTTGATGACATTCTGGGCTTTCCGTTTTCTCCTATCAAATGCCCGTTGATCTTCTTCAATCACTGGCCTTGTCTCTTCACCTGTCACGATCTCCCATAGCTCCTTTTCCATCAAAATGTTCTTCAGTTTGAATTTCCAAACTGCATAGTGTCGGCACCTTCTAATTTGCTTGAATCACTGAGGACACTCTCGCTTAGGGTTGCCATTACTGGATAGATGAGCCCGGATCACAAAAAAATGGCTCACTCTGAGCACACAGCCTGTCTCCAAATTTTATCACACCACAGAATTGTATATATTTGGTTGTACACCTGATATCGGTACGACATGCGGGTGCACGACTGTTCGAGATTCTCTTTAGCTCACACGCGTGGATCCGATATCAGTACGGGTATGCGATATCGGTATGATGCGCGGATGTATGACTGCCCAGTATTTTCTTTACCTTTGGCACGTGGATCCGATATTGGTACGGATATGCTAAATCTGTACGACGCGCGGATGTACGACTATTCAGGATTTTTCTTACCTCTGGCGCGTCGATCCGATATTGGTACGGAAAAGATAAAAAGTAGAGGAAATATAAGAACTTTCAGAGGGAATATTATAGATTTCCCACTTCAGCGCGGCGGCTACGCCGCCTCCTCTTTGCAAAGATTTTGAAATGTGTGATCGTTCAAAAGACAGAGATCAATAATGTGAAAAGTATGAAGCCTCTTAACTTTGAATGGAAGTACTAGACACTATCTAGTGTGATTTGCGGTACCCCAAATAGACAAATGAGAGATTTCTTGGCAAACCTCTCACACAAATGGCACTTTTCACAACAACTAGAAAGTATTGTAAAAATCTCCCCCCACTCAACAGATTTTCAATCTGTTTGATATTGCCCTGGCCTTTCTAATGCCTCCGGGACTGTGCTTTTCACAACAACTAGGAAGTATTGTAAAAACCTCTCCACTCAACAGATTTTCAATCTGTCTGATGTTGCCCTGGCCTTTCTGATGCCTCCGGGACAGTGTCTTCGTTCCCCACTGATGCTTCTGGTTGTGACATAAAGATTTCCTCTTCAATAGTCCCGTTGAGGAAAGTGGTCTGGACATCCAGCCGTTTTTGTCTCTCCAAGCTTTCACCTCCCGTGAAGGACTTTCTCACTTCATTGCGGAGCCTGTGACAAGCTACATCCACTAATGAGGCACGCATGACTATCGCAGCTCTGATACCATATCAATAATCAGATATGCAACATCAAGCATTCACCACAAGAAGGCGGAAGAAGAACACCCACTATCACTCTATCACACTATCTCATACTGATTGTAAAATGTACAAATGAACCTTGAACCCTGATAGAGAGAGAAAACCTACGAGTAGACTAATAGACTAGCCTACTGCTAATGACAGTTGGTAACAGCTGTCAACATTAATGTACATCGTAAACAGTAACAATGAAGTTTATCATTGATTTCTACCATACCACTGTTGGAAAAACCCAAAAAACACGAAGGTGCCCTTGAACAAAGAAAGAATGTAAATCCTGAAGGTGCAAAAATCCCGAAGGTGCCTTTAAAGCGAAGGCAGAGAAATGCAAAAAAACCCAACAGTGCCTTTAGATTGAAATTTGGTCACGGTGTCGCATTTTTCCCAAAGGTGCAAAAATGCGAAAAAACCCGACTGTCGCTTTATTCCGACAGTGTCGCTTTTTCCCGACAATGCAAATACGGCGAAGGTGCCTTAAAATGATTAAGGCACAAAATCCCTAAGGTGCAAAAAAAGGCGAAAAAACCCGACAGTGTCGTATTTTTCCCGAAGGTGTGAAAAAGGCGATAGTGCCTTAAAACGAAAAATGTTTTAAGGAAAAACGAAGTTTGTAAAGATGCGAAGGTCCAAAATATGTTGTCGGCCTTCGGCTGTTTTCAGGTTGCCCATTACTTGAACGATTTGTTAAGGCTGAGCATAAGAAATCTAACACTGCCCCTTAATGTGAATCCTGAAAAAGCTTTGAACTTCAGTTTTAACATACCGTTAAATCGATGATGATGCTCCTTTGATAGAGCTAAGATGCATTTTGAATCCTTCAATAAATTCAGATTGTTACTAAATAGTAACATATCATCTACATAAAAGGTGATGATTATGAAGGGATTCGATACAGACTCGAATTTGCAATAAAACCATTCTCGTTAAACGATGCATTGGTCTTCTCTTGATCAGCATCAGGTGTTGACATTGCCTCTGAAACAACGTTTGATTCCTGCACAAGGTAGCAGGCCGGATCATCCGTAAACCGGGATGGAGGCTGTCTTGATTGGTTCGATCTTCTAGGTTGAACTTCGATCCTCTGATGCGATTCGTTTTGCTGAGGGACTGCCTCTTTGTCGGAGTTAGTGTCAGTGTCAGTGTCAGTGTCGATCTTCTGATCAGTCCTGAGTTGTTCGGAGCTATTGGTGTCGATTCTAAGATCTGAATTCGAAGTAGCTTTCCCCTTGAGGTCGATAAACTGATCATCTTCTACAAAAATGACAATTCTGCTCATGAAGGTCTTCTGAGAGTCCAGATTGAAGAGCTTGTATATCTGATGGTTTGAGGAATAGCTGATGAAGATCAACCTTTTGCTGGTGTTGTCCAGCTTCCTACTTAGATCAGCAGGGATCTGTGAGTAGGCTATGCATCCAAACACTCGAATATTTGTGAGTGATGGCTTCGATCCTGTCCACACCTCATAAGGTGTCTTGCCATTCAGGGCCTCTGAAATGGATCAATTTTGAAGGTAGGTTGTTGTAGTAACAGCTTCTGCCCAGAATTTCTTTGGAAGAGAGGCATGGGCCAGCATGCTCTTGGCACTTTCGATGAGTGTCCGATTCTTCCGTTTAGCTACACCATTGGACTGAGGTGAGTAGCTGGCTGAATAATGTTGTAGATGTATTCGATTGGCCTTGCAGAAAGCTTTGAACTCGGTGGAGATAAATACTCCCCCTGCATCAGAGTGTAGAGCTTTGATTCTTCTCTGGGTCGATTTTTCTGATGATGCCTTGAACTGCATGAAGAACTTGAGAGCCTCGGATTTGTTCTTCAAGAAATATGTTGAGTTCCTTCGAGAGAAGTCATCAATGATAGTCAGCAAATAGATAGCTCCCCATGTGGAAATAGTCTGCATAGGACCACAAATGTCCCTGTGTACAAGATCTAACGAACCTTTAGAAGAGCGAACTGTATCGGAAGTGACTGGACTTCTAGCATGCTTGTTGGAAATACAGCTTTCACATGAAGAATTCGATTTGCTAATGAAGGGTAGATCTTGTACTAAATTTTGTTTCGCCATTTGCTGAATACAACTAGAATTTAAATGGCTTAATCTGAAATGCCAAAGCATCTCAGTTGATTCAGAAGTTGAAGTAAAAAGAGCTTGACTACTTGTAGAATATGAGTGACTGATTTAATACAAATTGCCACACCTTCTACTGAAAGCAATAACTTTCCTAAATTCGTCAAAAATAGTGCAACGTTGTCTATTGAATGACCCTTTGACCCGAATCTGTGATTCTGCTAACTGAGAGCATGTTTTTGGTCAGATTTGGAATGTGAAGAACATTGGACAAAAACATTACATCACCTTTCTGGAATTCGGCTTTGACTGTTCCTACACCCTCGATAGTATGAGTCGAGTTGTCTCCAAGTTGCACAACTGTAGGATTGGTGTATGACTTGACACTTTCTACGTCAGAAATCCTCAGGGTGAAGAATTTCTTCCTCAAGTGTAACTTAGAAGTAACATCCCTGATATCGTAGAGAGTTGCTAAGATGTCCCATGCATTCTTAACAGTCTGAGCAGCACGTATGTGGCTGATCTGAGTATCCTTGATGTTGAGGGTGATCATGGCAAATGCATTGCCATTTCTCAGTCTCCACTTGGTGATGGTGGCTGCATCACCTTCTGATTTGAGCTCTGTGCCATCAACGATGTCCCACAGTTCTTTAGCTAGTAGTATAACCTTCATCTTGAATTTCCAGAAATGGTAGTTATCTCCATCGAGTTTGTCAATGAGAGATGAACTAGATGATGGATCCATTCTGGTTGAACGAGATCGTTGGTAGAAACAACGATTGTCGGAATACTGTTGGTTGCATGTTTGCTAAAGAGGCGTCTTGGTAGAAACAAGACTGATAATCCGCAGTAGAAATGCAGATCACTGAAATGCCCGCTCTGATACCATGTCGTAAAATGTGGGGACAGGCAGCAGAAGCTTGAGCGTAGGCGTGTAGGAACGGAAACGCAACAGTTAGCAACAGAAATATTCAAGATGAATCATTCATACAAAATTGCGCAAATGAACAATTACAGTAGTGAAACAAAAATTGCACTCTAATTAATATCAACAGCGAGTACAATGGCTTGAAGTGATAACTTCAGCTTGCTGAGCGTGATAACGCCGGCTACAGAAGAACTCTGATTAATATGTTAAAACAACACTTACATTGCTTGATTCAGCTAGTAGTATATATTTACAAGTGTCTTCAAAAAATATTTTACAAGCATTGAATGCTATTTACGCCAGTCTTTGTATATGTACAAAGTGGGTAACCGCCCTTGGGATATTTAGCGGTCCAGCTGTATTTAGGGTTGATGACAGTTGGCGACGTCGGTTTGCACTGTTGGAAAAACCCGAAAAACGCGAAGGTGCCCTTGAACAGAGAAAGCATGTAAATCCCGAAGGTGCGAAAATCCCGAAAGTGCCTTTAAAGCGAAAGCAGAGAAATGCGGAAAAACCCGATAGTGCCTTTAAATTGAAATTTGGTCACAGTGTCGCATTTTTCCCGAAGGTGCAAAAATGCGAAAAGACCCAACTGTCGCTTGCACTTCATTGTGATTTGATAACATTTGTTCACTCACTCTTAACAGAACACGGACATCTACGACTCCTCAGTTTCTGATCAGACGATGGCTGTCTTTGACGCCTAACGTCAAAGATAGCGTCATACTGCTCTTTCAATCTATTTCAGAACTAAACTTCTGACTAAATCCATTTTTCAGTAATACCACACACAAACCATTTCTAATATCTTCGGTGGACTGTACTCATTTTTGTTTTTGTGAGTATAAAGTAATTTATAAGATCCTGTTGGGCAATAGAATACTTAAGCTTTGATTATAATTAGCATAAACATTCCATTAGACTATTTTTGCATCTAGCAGCCCATTGTAGCAGGAGAACTGTTCCGCAAATATTCTTGCTCTCGTCTCCGCTCGCATTCTCCATACTCCCTTGGCCCATCAAGAAATCCAAAGGAAAGGGTCATGATAGCGTTCTAGGAAAAGAGTCTTGTTAAAGCCTAGATCATTTTTATATATTTGTCTTTTCTAGCAATTAGTATAGTTTTTTTATATGTTTGTGAAAATGGACCTACTAAAGCAATTTTCTATTTAATCAGATGTAGGCAATATCTATGAAATGATCTACCATGTAACAAGAATTTACATGCTATGTCTAGCCAGCTCATTTATTGGGTGCGTTACTTAGTGTGGGCAAAGGACTAAGGACATGAATGAAAGGATGTATTGTTCATCTTGTTGATAGCTTCTAGGAGGTCAAATGTAATGACCACCTTGGTAGACAAATGTAGAGTATTCCTAGTAGGATAGTTGATCTATAGAAGGGGCTGATGATTCGGGTAGACAAGTACCTTCTTATACATTCAAGGCTATGTATCTTAGAATGCACTGATGATTTAGTGTGGCTAGGGTTTGAGACATATGAGGATCATAGTTAACACTTTTGCAGTTGGAGTATATGCCATAAAGTTTGAAGAAAAACATTGTTAAAAAGAAAAGCAACTATAAATTCTTGTCATAATTGAGTGAGCGATAGCTCATTGGCAAGAGCAGCTAGAGGGTATTCTAATGGTATCTACTACATGTCGATGTTATGTCTAGGATAATACCCCAGATAACAAAAGAGAACTGCAATCTTCAAGTCTATGGAGTCCAACCACAAAGTCTTAGACCATCAACTTCAAATACACAGCATGGAACGAAGGTTATGAAATCCCTACTCAAGTCGTTAACACCCTCAAGTAGGTGCAAGTCACATGCACATACATATGTCCACATCAACTTTCATATAGTGTATTAATGTTGTGCCATCCCCATGGTTGTTGTACATGTGGCTAAAAGACCACATCGGTCACATGCCGACTAACTATAGTCACTGCCCACTAATTTACAGGTTAACTTGGTCAATTGTACATCAGCTCTACCAAACTCGCCGCATAGCACGTCACGTGCAAGTACACCAAGTTGTGACTAAAACACACCTAGTCGAGGAATGTTTTTAAAGCTTCTTTTAAGCACATGCTTTCATCTTTGACAATCCATTTAAAAGGACAGAGAAACCAGTATACATTGTAAACTTACGAGGCCATACTCCTCAGCGTCCCAATTACAAAGCACAATGGTTCTTCTTGGCCGCCAACCACATTTCAAAAGTTTGCTGAGTCGCTGAGATAACTGCAGGCGTGATTTCACTAATTTTAGAAAGCTAGTATCTATTGCTGTGAAGGCATGCAGAGCAGGATCAGTTCCTCTCTCACAATATTTCAGCCTAAACAAAAATGTGAATCAACTAAAATGAAAGAATAAGAAACCTCCAAAAGAGATGCTGTTCCACTATTTGGATCCACTGCACCAAATGTCCATGCATCTCGATGGTTTCCAAGAATGACATACCTGCAATAGAAATGATGTAAAGCTTTTGACTAGCTAATTATCTTAGTGTCATGCAGGGTAGATAATGAAATCTGCAAAATGATGCATTAAAGCTTTTTAAATATACAGCCCTGCAAGTGGGCGAATCTCAATCAATAAAATCAACGTCAAAGTCGAAAAGATTTGTGGGTTGGTAAATGTGAAGTAGGAAAATTTTCGGACGTATACAAGATCAATATGATGGAAATTCTGTGTAATGATCCACACTGAAAGACGGTTCAATCAATCAGGCTCAGAGATAGCATAGTGAATCATATCTGCTCAGGTTGAAAATCGAAGCTTGGAATATTCATGGCAATGTTATAGCTGTGAATGACTCCACATCTATGCATTCAATAAGCGGCATAGGATGCATGCATCACTTTTGCATACCTGTAGAAGGATAGCATTATAGACAAGTATAATGCTTATCCTGCTGCTCAACAAGACAGATAAAGACATGTACAGCAACAGCCTTGAGTTCCAAAAGAGTTGTGCATAGATTTGACAGATACATGAAGTTCTCTGAAGAGATTCGTTACAACTTTTGAGAGCTCCATGGATGATTCCAGATTACAGACAAGCCCACAGGGACTTTGCACCTCAGCTTAAAACTTTAACCAGGTGAAGACCTGTCTTGATAGCTGAATATAAAAATATGGTTTGAAAACTTAAACATCAACAAAATTTGGTAATGGTCAGCCATGAGGACATCTATTGCTAAACAATGACCTAAACGGAGATGACGGTGACTCGTCCTTAGATCATAGACCACAAACTTCAAAATGGATGAAGATCCATAGAGCATTATTCTCTGAAGATATGAGCTTTTAAATGGATGACTTCAGCAGGAAAAATAGCTCTAGCTAGAAATATTGCAATCCAATACTGAGAAAAAGAAACATAGCAGGTATGATAACCAGGGGTAGTTGAGGGAATGCTCAAGATTTAACAGCAAGAAACTGTTTCGGTTAAAATGAATGAAAGAACACGCTTCTTTCCTATTAAACCTGTCTTCAGTTGGTCAACCATTGTAAGTGAAAATTTGAGTTACCTGTCTGGCTCTTCAGATCCTTTGATAACAGCAAAAACATCACGAATTGGTAGAACTGTCTGGTTTTCCTGCATTTATTGCAATGCATATATGCCACTGTAAATTTCAACCTTGCAAATACCATTGTGTTCAGCCTAGTCAACCTGCGGAAGTATGTTAGTGTCATTCATGAGGAACAAACTCAGCTGATGCAAAACCCCAGTTGCATGAAAAACATGATTCAATGTGGACCCTTTAGCTTGATTCAAGTTAATGATTCCTTCATATGTTTCTTAATTCCAAGGCAAGTCAGGTGACACTACATTTAGCATCATTGACCAAACAATAGATGAAAACCGTATTTCAGGACCTATTGTTGTGCAATCACTTTAAAGACCTGTTGAACTTGTTCATAAGTTTTGATGTGACAGATGTGTGGTAGTTAAGAGACCATTTGAGGTACTTCTGAAATTTACTCTTAGTGCAATCTTACTAGGAAATTTAAGTCCAACCAATAGTGTCTTTGGAACATAGTTGCCTATTCCAGAATGGAAACACATTACGGAACAGGCCTTGAAAATAAAATTAATATGTAGTACCATAGTTGCAGTGGAACATGCATTCTGTTTTGCTGCCCGAAATGCCATTCTTATTTTTTTGTCAAAATCCAAAAATAACAGCTTAAACATAATAAGGGAAAAAAATTGGACTAGCTACAAAATTTTACACCAAAAAGAGAAAAAAAGCACCATAAATCCTGTGTCTCTGGAAAACATTCACATGCACATTTCAGGAAACCCCAATGGGACTTCCTGGATCATGTTCTGGAACGTGCAAGTATGGTATGTATTATTTTTTTAGTTAAAAGTCTTAAAATTTTGAGATTGTTTTTGGTGGTTCTTGTTATTCAAAGGGATGCCTTAGGGACAGATAAAAACCATGCAATTATTTAAAATGAGCCACAAAAGATTAAACCACACATACCGAAGAAGACTAACCATAACATTCTTTGTTTCTTTAAGAAAAAACTAGCTAGTAGCAATTTCACAATCATTGATAGGCAAAGGTACACTTTAAATTCAAAATACACTTGCAGCCTTCATCTCTTCAAATTTTCCTGAATAACATCTATACAGTGTATATATAGATGTTAGGCCTTGGAATGTAAAAAAACTGGTATTATAAAGGGTGGTTAACATTATAATAGATAACCTGGGTGATTACAGCAAGCATACTTAAAGATGACATGTATCAAAAATGCAGACAATAACAAAGGGAATCAAACAAAGGTCAAGGCGAACAAACTCTTCTAAGTTGATGATGCCGGGCTAAGTTGAAGCCCTGTAGGGCCTGTACACCCTAGAAACTGTAAACTTAAATGATTAAGCCTCATGTTTAAGCCTCGGCAATGGGCGACGGACCTTTAAGGTAAAGATTAATCGCCCATTGCCGAGCTGAAGCCCTGAATGCTAGAGAAAATGGTCAAGCCTCCATATTTGCAATGTTTGGCCTCATTGATGGAGAAAGGACGCTTACAAGAAAGGCACAATACTGTTTTTGAGCTGGTCACCATGGACTTGTTTTGCTCATAAAAGACCCCATGCAAACTGGTGCACTGACACCCCCATACAGGTGTAAGTAAAACTTATCCAGGTCAAACTCTCGGGGGACTCAAATTTTCTAACAAATAACAGTTAACACTTGTTTTTTTTGGGAGTAATAACACATTGATTAACGGTTTACATTTACAGAGGTACCATCTAGCCAGGGTTGACCGTACCATAGACAACCTACAAGTATAAAATGTACAACCGAAGTAAAAAGAGATACATACTTTGTTGCTTTTCATATTGATCCGGGTTTTTGTCGTTTCTAAAAGGAAAAAGTTGAGCAGGAAGGGGGCGAGGACTCTTACAGTGTAACTTAGGTGGAGTTTTCCAGGGCCCCGTCCAATTCGATAGGAAGGCAGATCGAGACTTCCTTGCCATTCATAAGGTACCTGAGGACCCCCAAGCGCGAGCAAGATGGACTTGGCATCTTGTGCTGAAATAGGCAGCGCAGGAATCTTTGGCAGCTGAGCAGCAGGGTCTGAAACAGGAAGCCTTTCTGCACGAGCAGTACTGGGCCATCCTGGAGTGAGAGGATCCCCTATTCCTTCGTAGATCGATCCACGTTGAAGCCCACTCGGAGGCAGCCACTGAGAGTCTGGGTAGAATCCTTGTGTCCCGTTCGCTGCATATTCCTCGGGATCAGAGTAAATAATCGTCGCAACTGCCCCTGCTTTAGCAGAATTCAGCACTACATCTCCTCTGTAAATTCCACCATATCTAGCAATCACAATTGCCCCTTTCACTTCTATACCGATTTCTTTCAGTTTGTCAAAATCTTTCTCTCGCCCGTAATTTGCATAAACCACTTCTGCAGAGACATTCCCTGAGGGAGAATACGCGAGGAAGGAAGGAATAACCTTCTTGTTTTTGCTATAAGGATCTCCATCGAATGCTGCTTCCTGTAAGGAGAATTCGATCGTCGAGCCATTGGGAAGATCCAAGGACAATGAGCGATGCACGGGATACGACAGCAAAACATTATAGTCTACGTAATGGGCAGGAAGCCCATACTTCTCGAAGACGGAATGAACGTATTCGGCTGTGACAAAATTTTCACCGGTTCCTGCGACGTGAGGCTCCCGTGTCAGCTCCCGGAGATGATGACTTGCAGTCCAGTTGCAGCCCAGTTCTAGAAATTGATCGTGAAAATGATCTGATTTTCGTTCTGGTTCATGATTCTCTGACCACGTAGCCAGCAAGTGGAAAACCAAAGCGACAGATAGGCCAATGATTATTACACCGATAACAATGGATATGGCGTTTAAATAAGATGTTTTAAAAGGTGATGCTTTCTGCCTTGTTGTAGCATCTGCATTAGATGGCCGCAGAGGTGAGGCTTCCTCAATACTGACATGATAGATCTTGCAATCCGATGAGAATGGTGACAAATTGGACCACCGTTCTAGAAAATGCTGCATAATTCCGTCCTGAGAGCTTATTGGAATCAATTAGCCTTTCATATACTCTAATTTTTCGCAACCGAATTTGACGTCACTACCTTTTATATGCATCGTATCTACTTTGCATATCAGGAAACGCTCTTGTTCAACTTATCCAACTAATGTAAGCCTCGTATGCAGCTCGGCTACTGTGGGGAGGAATAGCTTTTCATAGATATTTGCGAAGCGGCCGCTGAACATATAAGTTCAGAAAAGTTATGACCCGAAGCAGGAGTGAAGCTAGTAATAATTCAATAACAAGGAAGGGCATTCAAAACAAACACACCTTCGTACACAGAAAGTCTTGCTTACGCAAAAAAGAGCCTTATCAAACATAAAAAGTAGACTCCAAAGTTAATCAATGCACCCTTTTTACTCGACGACTGCTGCTGCAAAATTCCGCTCCAAACGTACAAGAAGATGCACGTAAAAGTAGCACCTACAAATTTTTCTATTATATTACGCGCTCTTAGGAGACGAAATTCAGTTCATCTCAGAGAAAAAAGGTATCAGGCTGGATTGTGAGACAAGGCCTAATAGGACATTCCAGAAACTTTTACTGAGAAAATATCCAACTGGTAGCTTATCATTTATGATTGAGTATTTCTGTGCTTAGGTAAATAATAGATGCAAAGACTCTAGAAAGTTAAATATCTCAAGAAGGCAAAATGGAGGTTCCTCCGCTAATGAAGGAAAATGAACAAATGCGAAGGATTCAGCTGCATATCTCGGCAAATAATACGTATCGTAGCAAATATTACAAGAATGGCAACATAGAACCTCAACAAACAGTAAATTGAAGACAGCGTAGATAATCTAAATTGTCAAGTGAGCAACCATACTTACTTGTTTAAAACAAGTTCACGCCACCGAGATCCAAATATTGTAAGAGCCATCTTGCTGTGCGATTCATCGACCATGATAGAGACTGAAATAGGCTGCCCGATGGAGCATACCGAGTTAGACAACTTGAAGACATCTGTCCATGAACAGTTGCTATTGACTCCTATTAAACACTGCGAATCTATCAAACGTGACACATTTATAAACATAGAATTGTCAATGACTTGCTGAATCCCCTTTGAACGGCATATAAAAAGTAATTTATTGTTTTGCAAAATGAATATTGTATTCTTTCTTATTCATTGCAACCTCGTCATCCCCACAAAGCTTGACGAGCTTGATTGAAAGAGTATTTCATGACAGCAGTTAAAGCTCATCGAAATGAAAAGGGAAAGAAACATCTAAAAGGAATTGACGAGCTGTGAGTGATTCATTCATCTCCAAGCTTGCAGCCGAAACATTAAAAGCTGAAACGAATGCTAACAATCGAAATACACATGTTATGATAGATATTTTGTACAAAATATGAACACGCTGGAGATGCTTGAAAGTAGTAATTTGCGAAATGATCGCAAAACTGAGCCAAACATGAATAAACGAATAGAGCAATCCTTCATCACAGATTCAAAGAACGAACGAACGCCAATCCTTCCTTATAAACGAAATGAACGAGAGAGAGAGAGAGAGAGAGAGAGAGAAAGAGAGAAAAGCGAGAGAGAGAGAGAGAGAGAGAGAGAGAGAAAACAGGAGAAGGAGTAGACTCCATTATTTTTTATTATAGTGTAGTTAATGGGAATCTTTAATGCTCCAATTACTGCTGAATGAATTCTCAGAATTAGTGGGCACTACCAATCTTTGGGTGGGTCCTTATGTGAGGTAAGAAGCATATAAGGGTGACCTAACCACAATAACATTCATTTGTTAAATGGTTATTGTACCATGACCAATCTACACTTGATCATTGTGGTGGTGTAGAGAGAAAATCTTAGGGTGAAAAGTAAAAAGAGGGAAGGGTGAGAAATGATAATGACTTTCAGTAAAATACGCATAGAATATAAGCTCCTCTTATTCTTAGCACCATGCCGGTGTTGGCATTTGTCAAAGTGGGCCAGGTAGGGAGTTTTTTTTTTTTTTAAAGTGGTTGCCCTGGTGCCACGTGTCGGGCACCAGGGTTTATCCCATAAGCAAATCTCTGAGATAAACCAGTACCTATATATATCTGAACCCACCTCTTTACTCACATGTGTGCAGGTGGGTGTGAAGCTGCCCAGTGCCACCTGGGCCTACCCGACGCCATTGGCGCTGCCCGGTGTCACCCACCTGGCGCTGGTGCCCTTGCTCGACGCCACCTGGCAGGCGCCTTGGCGCTACAGCACCCGCCTGCGCCTTTTTGGCCAGCCCCTGGCTGGCGCACCCTGACGACGCACCATGGTGCTAAGATTATGTGGACCTGGCGCCACCTGGGCGCTGCCTGCCCCCTGGCACGCCTGCCCTGGCGCTACGGCACCCGCCTGCGCCTTTTTGGCCAGCCCCTGGCTAGCGCACCCTGACGCACCAGGGTGCTAAGATTATGTGGAGGAGAGAATATAAGCCTTGTGCGCATCCGGCCCACAGCACGTGAGAGAGTGTCAGGGACACCATCTCACCTATTCTGGAATTTATTGCCTATGCGTTTTTTCATCTTAATCTATATATATATTTAAACTTATGTACAAAACGCCACGAGTTTCCAAAGGGTACGTATCATTCGTGTTTTGCTCAGGAGAAGTTTCAAAGATACGAGAAAATCTTGAAAGTCAAAAGAAGTGTTGCATCATTGTAAGCAAATACCAATGATGTCCCAACATAGTGACTAAACCAAAGATCTTCTTTATAAATCAGAAATGATAGGATATTCAGATATTACATAAATCCTTTATGGATTATAGTAGATTTCTGGTTTGAAGATTTAAAGGGGGGGGGAGTTTTAGAAAGTACTCTTGTGGTAGGAAAGTGGCTTATAACAAGTCCGATTGATTTGTGTCAGAACTTGGTAATTCTATTGCACGATAGGGGTTGTTGAAACCTGTTCCTTGCTGGATATAGTCAACTTGATCTTAGTTTGGACTGAGATCCGTGGGTCGATGCAATGGTAGAAATTCATGCTAACAATATATTCTTTTGAGTTGATCTCCGGTTGAGATTTTTGGATGTGAAATAGCACTCTTTGAAAAATATTCTCTCTTAGAGGATAACCAAGTTATAGGATTCTTGGTTATGAAAGTGTTGTGTACAGGTCAGGAGTTATCTGTAGAGATATGCTATGTAGTGAATCTTTGTGGGATCATTAAACCTTTTGTACAAACTTTTAATCCTGTGGATTTACAAAGTATTCCATGAACTAAGTTATTTGCATTCATAAACTAGTTGTTGGTACATAGGCATATTGATGAGAATTGTGTTTAAGACAATTTCTCGCTGGGTTAGTAATTTCTCATTGAGAATTGCTTATTTACCTAGAAGTAATTTAGAATCAGATTAAATGTGGTGTTTTGGATACCCCACCTAGACATTTAAATATTTTCTAAATCTGATACAGCTAACTGAATCAGAAGCGTTACTTCTAAGTTAGCTATTGAAAATCAACAATATAATCTTACTTATGGATATTATTGTTTAGATGTATTGCTTATAAGTCACAGCGTCTATGAATCATTTTGGATTCATGTATTGATGGGTGTGCATAGAATACATAAGAACTTTTGGAACTTATCTTTTCTCGTTCGAAGAAAATGATTGGTGAATCATAACTCAGATTCTGGAATATACCTATACCATAAGAGAGGATTGTGATTGGTAGATTACCCCGGATGAATAAACAAGATAGTGGAATTTTTGGTAATGACTGGCCATCTTACCAAATCGACTATGTTTTTATGGGTAAAGACCAAGTAATTATTAGAGTGTCTGTTTTGGCTTTATGGATTACCAAAGTGGCATTATGAACATTCGCGATTCGAAGTTCACTGATCACTTTTGGTCGGCCGTATTTGCTAAACTAGAGATGACTCTGAACTTAAAGTACTTTTAATCATTGGTAGTTACCTTCTTTTATTGAGTATAGGACAAGAATTTGATGAATTATGATTGAGAATCATAGTTCATATTCTAGTTATACTTGATCGTTTAAAAGAAGGATTACTCGCGTAACCAGAAGATTAGTTAAGATATATATTCATATTTTGGCAATCTCCTCGGAGAGGATGTTACCCTTGATGGAGATTGAGATATAGTAAGCATTTGGCTACCAGATATAGCCCGTTTATGCTTATGTATGGATTTGAGCCTAGGTCACCCATTGTGGTTGACACTCGGTCAATCAAGTTTCAGAAAGTAGCGGATTTCCTACATGATATGTAGGAAATGCTACGGATTGCACATGAAAATGTCTTATGTACCCAGGATGGGGACCGACATTATGCAAGTCTGAAAAGATCACCGAGAGACTTCCAAATGGGGGATTGTGTATTTTTAAGAGTCTCGATGGATTCAAGTATTATGCATATTGACTTGCATTATTAATCATCCCCTAGATATAGATGACTGTTTAAGATCTTAAAAAAGATCAAATCCTTAGCTTACCAAAAGGAACTTCCGGATGGATTTCATGTGCATCTCGTATTTCATGTAAGTCGTCTTTGAAAGAGTCTACATGAAGGAGAGCATCTTGGGTTTGGAGATCGATTGGACTTGTTGGATGAATCATCGGGTGTGTCTCCACTTGAACCCGAAAAGATCTTGGATACAAGAACTAAACGATTGAGAAATCATATAGTTACCAAGCATCTGGTTCGATGGAATGGATGTACGGACGATGTCGATTCTTGGAAACAGAAAGGAAGCTTAAGGAGGAACTTTTTCCATTTTTAAGTTCTGAGGACAGAACTTGAATAAGGAGGGAAGAATGTCATGCCCATGACTGGTCTCGGGTAGCGTGTCCATGATAGGGACCAGTAGACCAACAACCCGTAAGTTAATTGTGACTATAAGGGAATTGGGGCCCTTATGTGTGCATGGTCATAATTAATGGTTGTAGGCCTAAACACTTGATGGTGGATTTGTATGGGTCTAATAGTGAGTCATTGGAGAATTGGATGACATGGCCCAGATAGGCTGCAGAGGTGTCCAGTGAGGTGTCACAGTGCACTACTAGTGGTGCGTGGGCCTTGGAGGGTATAAGTACACCTATTGGGCTCTCACTAGTGTATGCTTGATAGAATGACCGGTGGCAGGATGCTGCTGGTGTGATGCCTCATTCCTCTCTGAGCGATTGATCCATAGCTTGGGGGCTAGATCCGTTCGATCTAGGTTTGGTTGGTTTGGTTTGTCCACCATCAGATTCCCTTGTGTTGCTTGTGTTTAGCATGCTTAGAATAGGATCCTTGGATTAAGGACTTTATAACTCCAAAGGGTGAGAGCCATTCTGAAAGGAAGGTCGTTGAGCGTCACTTGGTTGAGGATTACGTTCACCAATTCGAGGTTTTGGGAGTGTTGTGGAAGCGGTGAAAATGTTAGTCAAGTTGTCATAGATAAAGCTCTATGTGACGTGAAAGACATAAGGCAATTTAGGCAATGGTACCAGATTGATTGTGCGCAAGTTGGGGAGAACGATCATTGAGATGTAGTTGTTTGGCGAGTATATGTGGGCTGATAATGTAGTTGTTTTGTGTGTGGCCGCTTTCAACTTCCTGTCGGCTTCAACTTCATGTTGCCTTCGACCATCCTGCCTTGGTGCCAAATACTATGGAGGTAATTGGTGATGTTAGTAATGTTGTTTTTGGTGAGTTGTTTGTTATATCAAATATATGAGTGGCCCTCGAAAATGAAAAATGTAACATTGGTCCTCAAAAAATGCGACACTGGCCCTCCCTCCCCAGAAAAATACAACACTTCCCTCTCCCTCCCAAAAAATGCCTCCCCCTCCCAAACAACGCAACACGTCGGCTGGCACACTTCGACCATGTACACACATACATCGGCCACCCGTCCACCAGGAGATACTAAATTTTCAAATCATCGGAAAATCATCGCCCGTCAACGACATACTGAAGTTCCAAATTATCAGTCGTCACCTAGATCGGCCGCCATTGCCCGTCAACAACGGGCACTCTTTACTAGTCTATATATATAAAACTATTTGTGCGCATGTGTATGGGTGCACCCATGCATCCTCCTCTCCTCACCCATGCATACACACTTTCTTAACCAAAAATGATGGGGAGGGGGATGCATGTATGGGGAAAGTGCATATCCCCATACATTTGCACATTGTGTGCATTGAGGGGTGGGCCCCAAAAAGATTCCCCACCCCCTCCCTCCCTCCCACTCACTAAATTCAAATATCTTTCTCTAAATTCAAATATTTGAAATTCGAAGTTATGCTTTTATTTTCTTCATGCACTTCAATGTGCTTTAAACTTTAGCCAATAATCTTTATTACATGGTTTTCTTATTTATTTTGAATTACCAAAGTTTTATCCATAAATCATGAACAAGAAAAATTTTCTTGACTACCTTACTGTTTTTTTTTTTTCAATCCTTCAAATCCCTATCTTGGCCCGCCATTTTTAGGAATGTTTAACCACAAGCCCAAACTCACTAGCTTTAACTCCTAAATAGTTACCCACAAGCTTTTATCCATGGGCCAAAAAATGCATAGTTGAAAAAAAAGGAGGGGGCTGAGGTGAGGGGAGCAAAAGAGACAATAAAAAGATAAAAATAAGGGGGGAGGAGAGATTTGAAACACACGTGCATGTGCGCACACACACACACACACGTGTGTGTGTGCGCGCGCGCGCGCGTTTGTTGTATGTGTGTGTGAGCTTCCCACAACACATCGAATGTGTGTGTGTGTGTGCGCGCACACACTCACACACACACATCTCCATATAAAAAACTTTTTGTGGATGAGGTATATTGTATGAAGTATAGAGTCTAGAGTCCTTTTTTCTACTTCCCTCCCTCCCACGGGCCCCACTTTTCTCTCTCTCTCTCTCTCTCTCTCTCTCTCTCTCTCTCTCTCTCTCTCTCTCTCTCTCTCTCTCTCTCTCCATACACAGGCTGAAGGACCACCCATAAAGGGAGGGAGGTCCCTCCATGCCCCTCAAAAAAATTAAGAAGGTTAAAATGTGTGTGTGTGTGTGTAGATTTATAAAACAAGGGAGTGACTCCATTCCATAAAAATAAATATATCAATATATATACCCCCCCCCCCCTTCCCACACACACACACACACACACTTTTTCTTAAATGTAAAACACCTCTCCTTTAAAATGTAAACCCCTCATAAAAAAATATGAACGTAAATCCCCTTAAAAATGTGAACCCCCACTCCTCATAAAACAAAAAAAATGAAGGGGCTTTTAGGCTCCCCATAAATTAAGTTTTTTTTTTTTTAAAAGGAGACAAAATAAGTCCCCATCAAGAAAGAAATCCCCCCCCCCCCAATAAAAAAAAAAACCAAGATTTTTAAGAGCGGGAGCATATCTTTTTTTTAACACTCCCTCGTCCTTTTTTGTCACATGGCGAAACCCACCCACCCATCTCCCCCGAGCACTTATACCATTGGCCTCTTGCCCAAACAACTTGCTCTTAGCCCTAAAAAGACATGAATTTGGGTTCTAGAAACAAGGAGGCTAGAATTAGCTAGAGATCTCCGATGAGCTGTTTGTTACTGTACAAAGACCTACATACAAACTTCCAATGTGGCATTCGTTGTTCCCATACATGCATACATGTGCCCATTTGTACGGTGTCCAAGTAGGAGAAATGTCAAGTGCATCAGTTGTTTTGAGGGGAAGCCATGTTTGAGCGCACTACAGATCTCATATGGATGATCCATTTGTCACTATCTGAAGACCTATGTATGAAATTCCAGTGTGGCTTTCGATGCTCCGATATAAGCATACCGGTGCCCATTCATACGTTGTCCAAGTAGGGTTCACCCCTCTTGAGCCCATTCACCGTCTGGACGTGGTGGAGAGGTGAATTGGACTCCCATGGACTATTTCGACGTCTTGTACCTCCCATCTTGGTCAATGTTAGGCAGTTTGGGCCTTGGAGTTAGTTTTTTGTGCGCTGAAAAGACATGAATTTTGGCACCATAAACAAGGACCAAAATTAGTTGGAAATCTTCATTGGGCGAGTTGTTTGTCACTGTATGAAGACCTATCTATAGACTTCCAGTGTGGCATTCACTTTTTCCATACAAGCATACTGATGTTCGTTCATATGGTGTCCAAGTAGGAGAAAGAGTCAGGCGCATCAGTTGTTCTGTGGGAAACCCATGTTTGAGCTCATTCACCCTCGTGACCTGGATGGACGTGGTGGAGAGGTGAAGTGGACTCCCACGAACTGTTTCGACATTATGTACCCTCCATCCTGGTCAATTACAGGCAGTTTGAGACCAAGAGTCAGTTTTTTGTGCCCTAAACTGGCTTGAATTTTGGTGCCAGAAACAAGGAGACCAAAATTAGTTAGAGATTTTCGATGGATGAGTCATTTGTCACTTTTCGAAGACCTGTGTACTATAGAATTCCAATGTGGCATTCAATGTTTCCATACAAGCGTACTTGTGCCCATTTGTACAGTGTCCAAGTAGGAGAAAAAGTCAGACGCATCAATTGTTTTGAAGGACCGCCATGTTTGAGCCTGTTCACCCTGGTCGATTATAGACAATTTGGGCCCATGAGTCAGTTTTTTGTGCCCTAAAAAGACATGAATTTGGTGCCAGAAAGAAGGAGACCAAAATTAGCTAGAGATGTTTGATGGACGAGCCGTTTGTCACTGTTTATAGTGTGCTATTCGTGTCCCCATACAAGCATACATGTGTCCATTTGTACGGTGTCCAAGTAGCAGAAAAAGTCAACCGCATCAGTTGTCCTGAGAAGAAGGCACGTTTGAGCCCATCCACCCTAGTTAATTATAGGCCGTTTGGGCCTAGGAGTCAATTTTTTGTGCCATAAAAAGACATGAATTTTGGTGCCAGAAACAAGGAGAAAAAAATTAGTTATAGATCTATGATGGACGAGCCGATTGTCATTGTCCGCTGACCTATGTATAGACTTACAATGTGGCATTCATAGTTCTCATATAAGCACATTGGTGCCCATTCATATGGTGTCCAAGTAGGAGAAAAAGTTAGGTGCATCAGTTGTCCACAGCGAAGAACCCTATTTGAGCCGATTCACCATCCAGAGGTGGTGGAGAGGTGCAGTGGACTCCCACGAACTGTTTCGACGTCCTGTACCTCCCATCCTGGTCAATTACAGGAAGTTTGGGCCTGAGAGTCAGTTTATTGTATCCTAAGAAGGCATGAAATTTGGCGCCATAAACAAGGAGACAAAAATTAGCTAGAGATTTTTGATGGACGAGCTGTTTGTCATTGTTCGAAGACCTATGTACAATCTTCCATTGTGGTAGTCTCGGTTCTCATACAAGCATACCGATGTCCATTCGTATGGTGTCCAAGTAGAAAAAAAAGTCAAGCACTTCACTTGTTCTGCGGGGAAGTCCTGTTTGAGCCCATTAACCCTCTGGCCCTGGACGACATGGTGGAGAGGTGTCGTGGACTCCCACGAACTGTTTCGACGACCTGTACCCCCCGTCCTAGTTGAAGGCCATCCGTAAGACCACTTTGATAAGGACAAAAATCTTATTCCTAGATGAAAGTGTAAGCTAGATCTAGGGATTTAGGTCTAGAGATTTAGAGCTGCTAGATGGATGTTGACTCTAGAGGCTAGAATCTCTTCCTTTGCCGTTGTGTTTATGAGAACTTGGAAAATTATGATCGACTAGAGAGCACAAAGTAATAGAAAAGGCCCTCAAGATTGGATGTGGTGGTACCTCTGTGACTCAAAACCCTATGTTAGACCTACGTGGTTTGCCACGTAGCAAACCCTAAGCTTGCAGGACTTGCACGTGGTAGACCTGCATGGCAGCCTATGACAAAATTGACAGATAGTAGATCTATGACATGCCTATGTGGCCTGCTACACAAGCCTATGGTAGTCCTATGTGGCTTATGACATGGGAAGTACCAAACCTACATGGTTCCACATGGTAGGCCTATGTGGCTTGCCACATGGTAGCTTGCGAGCCCCACCTCTTTCTCTCTCTAGGTCCATTCAAGCCTACATGGCAGAGTGTTATGTCCATGTCCTATATAAGGGAATCGAAAAAATTCATGACGTGGATAGCTGATCACTCCAGTTGCATGTGGTTATTAGTTATGCTACGTCATTCTAGACGTGGTCGTTACTGTTGGAATTCGATGCTCAGCCTCAAATCCATTGATTAATGAGCATCTTGAAAGCTGTAGAAAACCCAAAAAAAAAGGCTCAAATTTCTGAGCAGAAGATCAAAAAGTTCAGAATTGAACTTTTTAGAATTTTTCGATACTATATCGACTCGAAAAATTCTATATTTTTTGAGTCAGTATATATTTTTTGATACTTGTAAATTCCGTCGGCCTAAAATCCACCCAACGACTTCGCGTTGACAGTCCACCCACTTTGTACATGCATTAACTGTAATGAGGCGGTTGTAATAACTGCAACAAAAGGTAGTTGTAGATATTTTGTAGGATATCAGTCCTAGAACCTTCATTAGAAAACTTCTTTTGATTCTTCGAGTTTTTGTAGCTAGCGTTCTCATGCTCAACCAACTGAAATACTTCAAGCAATTATTGATACTAACCAGAGTGCAATTTCAGTCCTACTACTATATCGTTCATTTGCGCATTCATCTGAATCATTCAATTTGAACGTTTTTGTTGTTGTATGTTGTGCTTCTGATTCTACACACACCCGCTCGAGCTTCCACTGACATTCCCACTGATTTTCGATAGTTCACGTAATTAATAATCATATGAGGGCCCAGACCTATAATTAAACATAAGAGCACTTGCATGGTGAATGACTGCTATAATGCAAGAATAGAAGATCAATAACTTAATATAAGTTGCATGGGAATCCTAAGGGGGGAATATTCTCTCCTCTTGGAAAGAATACATACCATGGAAACTCGCCCATCTCCCTATTGGAATTTCAGATTCTTGAGCTAGGTTTTCTCTCCTCTCTTGTATTCATTCATTGTGGCTTGGGGGTGAATTGGTTAGGGTATTGACTAGCCTCTTCATGTTGGTTGGGTGGTTTATGCTCCACAGGTGTCCTTTTGGTTTGCATGTGACAAAATTCTTGAAGATCTTCACTTGGCGATCGTTATACAGAGCCTGGTTGGCTTGCCACACAAGCCTATGGCAAGCCTATGTGGCAACCTGCAACATGCATACATGGCAGACATGAGGCCTATGCCATGCCTATGTGGTCTACCATGCAAGCCTATGGTAGGCCTACATGGCCTGCCACATGTCAACTTTCGAGCCCCACATAAACCTCTTTTTTTTGTTGCATAAAAATCTGCCATCAAATTTTTTGTCAGTGTGGTAGAAGTAGCACCAATTCTAGCTTTTAGACATTGGCATGCTTCACTATCGGTGACATTTTTTCTATTTTTGGAAAGCTTTTTAAGCTGAGAATAGAATGGCCAGCGTGCCCACATTATCAATTTGATAGGTAAAATTAATTGCAAGTTGAAAAGTAGGTGAATTTAGAGGTGTTTCATGAAAGTAGAGGAGGGAATTTTCTTGTTCTGACATAGAGAAGTAGAAGTTTGATCTTTTGTTGGTTGTCCAAATCTGTGGACCCAACCCATAAGAGCCAACTTCAACTTTTAAAATTATGTTTGAATGTGTATTTTCAGCCTAAAGATCATAATTGTGGATTTGCTCCATAAATTTTGATGGAAATCATAGGATTTTTGATGATTTTAGTGAATTTTTCACCTAGAATTCATGGTTTTTGCTTGGAATTGATCATAGGTACTGATGTAGTACATTTTTCAGATTTTACTTAATGTTTTACAGTCATTAATGATTGAATCTAATGATTGCATGATGTTTGAATAGTCAAAAGGATGATTAGATAGTAATTTTGGACCAAAATTTGGGGTTTTTGGACTAGAAATGGGCTATAGAATCCATATTTGACTGAAATCAAAACATTTAGTGCTTGCATGTAATGTATTTATAGGGATTAGGATCAGATTGTACTTATTTGTGGAATTATCCCACAAATTTTTGGTCAAAATTCATCAAATTTGGTCAGAAAACATGGTTTTCCCAGATGATTTTTGGACTAATTTTGTGGTAGATCTCAAAATTCTTAGCCAATAGTTGGTAAGCACATTTTCTAAGGTGTAATGAAGCTGTCCTAAAGCTTTCATGAAGTTTGGTTAAGATTGGACACCATTAGGGGGCTCAAAACATCAAAAAATAGTGTATTTTTGGGCATGCAAAACCTATCAAATGAGGGTCTGAACCTGTTGGTTCTCATTACAAGCTTAAAGATATGATGGATTGCCTCTGATTTGAGCCATCATGCATCCAATTTGGATATGTGAGCATTAGACACCATGATGTTGAAGTTTTGCTTGTTGAAGGAGGCCAAAAATGTCTGAGCTTATGATTGCTTGCTAGACTTGTTAGAAGATTCTATGCCTCTCTAATGAACCTTAGTAGAGTGCTTGTAACCTCTGATTGGATGCTTATTGGGCTGGAGTTAAAGTTTTGATGATACCACCTTCCCAAAGTGCGCCCTACTGCCATTTATTGCTCACACATGTGAAGCCTAGGTGAAAAGTGCCTTGTATACACACTCTCCCTCCGTACTGTGCTTTATAGCAACCAATTTGGTGTCCTGTAGAGAAAGTTATAGTCATCTGAAGTTTGGCAATTTTTGAACTAAAATTTACAAAATTTTGAAAATGTTCTGATGCATGCATGCTTGTAATTCAGTATAGTGCTTGTTTGTGGATGGAAATGTATGGATAGACCTGTATGCATGCTTGGATACATGTTGCATGCGTAATTAGTAGATTGATCAGTAGATTTCTTGCATGAAGCTATTTTTGAAAATTCTAGATCAAAAAGCAGACTTCCTAATAACTAGGCTAATTACGAAAAAAAATTTCATTTTTTCGAAAATGTCAGTGTGAGCCAAGTTAGATGCATGCAAGATGTTTTGAAATGATTTTGATTTGTGACAGTGCTTGTGAATTTGATAAATCGATCTTCTTAATCGATTTTCACAGTTGGTCCATTTCGAATAGATTTTGAACATCTCAGTTTTTCATAAAAAAAAATTAGTTTGGTCCTAAAAATTGTTGTTGTTTAAATCGGTCTGATATAGATTTTGCAAAAGTTCCTTAAATGAGTGAAAGACCATGCTGTAATATCGACCAGTTATGAGGTTCTGAACTTTTCACTTATTAGTTGATGATTGGATCTCGACTAATTAAGCTGATTTTGCATGTTAGAAAATCAATATGGTGGATGATAATGCAAATGCAGCTCTCGATGGTCAGGTGCCAATGCCTACCTATCTGCAAATTTGTCAGTCATTAAGCCAAGAGTTTAATGAAATAAACAACAGGAACACTTTAAGGGATCAACAAATGGAAGTCCTGTTGAATCAAGTGAGAACTTTATCCGCACCAAATTTGGGCTTTCAGCTTGAACCTTTTTTGGGAGAGAAGGAGAAAAAAACCCAAAGTTGTAGATGACTGGTTAACCAAGTGGACCGGTTATTTTAATCTACATGGAATTCCTGCAGAAAAAGAAGGTAATTATGTTCTTATCTAACGGATTAGCATGGCATGGATTGGCCCTAATACCCGTACTAGTAACCTAGCAAAACATTACGAGACCAAGTTAGGCATATCCACTTATAAATTTAGACTGCTTAATCAATTCACAATATAGATTTGCCTATCCCTGGAAAGCATGGATTTGCTCATGGACGATGACACTGGCACATGACGAGTTGGAAGTTTTCAACAAATTATAAGGGTTAGCATGGCATGGACTTGTCCTAATACTTAGGTATTTGTCCTTGCCTAAGCCTATCGCTATGCTCCTAATCATTACAACATAACTAGTATATGCACTCATTTCACACTTAAAATGACATAGACCGACACCCTAAGAACTGATCAGTATGGCTTAAGCCCTGATACAAAAACATGTGGGTTTGGCTATCGTTATAAACTTAACATTGTTAGAGAAGATTATACTAAAAAAATCATTTTTTTAACATACATGCTGATTAATGATGAGACTTGTTTTGTACATGGATAACAATTGACATTCAACTATAGCACATGTCTTCCCCACTATACTAACTTGTGAGACTGTGTTGTGAAATGGTGGCAAGTATCAGCTGGACATCTTGAGATGAATTTTATTTTATGGTATTTTTTTAAAAAAGATTATCTCCCTCTGTGCATGCATTACATTTGAATCCAACTATCCTTTGGTTGGAATAGTACCAAACCTTTACTTTTTCTTTATTCATAAGCTAACTTAGGTCTGTTTTTGTAAAGACCACTAGGGGGAATCCCTAAGATGAGGATAAGAAAACACAAGAGAGACTATGGAGCAAAACCACCCAACCAATCCTAGATCCCTCCTGGAGATATCTCCTGGATCTAGCCCCCACGTCATACCATGTGATAACAAGAGGAGAAGACCACGTCGTTGACGAAAAAATCACTACCTCAATATATAGAGAGTAGGATCCTATGCATGAACCCATGCAATCCCCATGTAGGTCAACTATAAATAGATCACAGCTCTTCATGCATATCTCCTGCTTATATTAGTCACATGTACATGCACTACTCCATATGTCTCAATTAGAGTGTCTGGGTCCTCTCAAGGTCATTAGTCACCAACAGACCTCGAAGTGGAATAAAATCTAGGAGTGACCAATAATCTTGAACACTAGAGGGCCGATCTACCATATTAGGACTATTACATGTCCTTAGCTGAATATGGCCGTAACATTCTTCTATTGGGAGAGAGGGAGGAAGAATAACGAACAAAAGATGAACACGAACGAGAAACGAACTCGAACAAGAAACGAATGAGAAACGAACTCGAACAGAAAATGTTCGTGCGCAGCGGAATGAATTATTTGACTCTCTCCCTAAGCATGACTACACCTATCAGAATGAACAGAACATTTGTGATAGAAATCACAGTCATTCTAGATTACGTAGCCAAATATTTAAAACGGATGAAGTGCTAGATGAATAATTTGTCGCGAATAGCAAGACAAATTATCTGTCGCGAATGATTTGCGAAGAGCTAGACAGTGCTCGACTGATAATTAGACGCGAATTATTCGCGAAAGACAAGAATAAAAGTTAATCGTCTATTATCAGAAAGAGCAACCAGAACAATCAGACAGAATGAAGAACAAGCATAGCAATATTGACAAATCTAAAACGCAGAACAAATGAATTGTGTCAGATTAAGCATAACAAGTATACAAGTCAATAGTGCGGTAGAGCATAAGACAGTAGCGGACGAAACTGCGTGCCCTACAAAACTTATTTCTATCTGTAATGAGGAATGAAACCTCCTTCACTTGTTCTAGACTTATCTTGCTTCATCAATTCAGTATCGTCTCATCATATAGAATACATAGATGGTATCTACTATATACAAAATATTACAGGTGTGCAGATGTAAAAGTACAGAGTGGATGTGCTGTCTGTAGGAGATCGTGGGTGGCTGCAGTCATTGTCCAATTTGTTAGCACAGCTGCAAAGAGTGAGCGTGGAAAGGGTGTGACATCAGGTGCACATTCGTGATGATGCAGGAGTGCGTCACTCTTACGAATGGCCTTAGGATAAGATTTACAGGGTGCCTTTTTTGTTAGGGCACCTTTGGCATTCAGTAGGTAGTGTCCCCTTTTTGCCTGTCACCATGACCTGTGTAAGAACACAATCGTCCTTTCTTCGTCTGTGCGAATTTGCGTGTAAATATGCAAATTGCGTGACAACGTTAATAAATATGCAACATGACTGGAGGCAGATTAAAATTGGGATTTAGAAGTGTAGGAGTAAATCCAACACCCCCTCCTTAATCTGGATCCGTTCATGCCTCGATCTTCAAACTTAGCAATGCACAAAATCTGGTGTGTGCATTAACATTGAGTGCTTTCGTAAAAATGTCTGCAACCATGTCCTACGTTCCGCAGTACGTTAAGCTCACCTCTCTATTGAAAACCTTGCCCTTGATGTAGTGATATCTTGTCTCAATGTGCTTACTCCTAGAATGAAATCTAGGGTTGGTCGATAAGACAATAGCACTTTGGTTATCACAAAACAAAATTGTAGGGATGTGCTGATACAGATTGATGTCTGACAGCAAATTTTTCAACCAAAACGCTTCTTTGATAGATTGAGAAGCAACAATATATTCTGCTTCAGTAGAAAAAAGTGCGATGAAGGTTTTCTTACGATTGTTCCATGAAATAGGACCGCCATTGAAGAAGAATGTAAATCCAGATGTGGACTTATGAGGGTCTGCATCTCCTCCCTAGCTTGCACTAGAATATCCACTGAGCTGATGAAGATTGCCATTGCTGACATCTCCATAGTAGATGCACTGGTCCATGGTGGCTTGAATATATCTCATGACTCGAATGAGAGCTTTCCAATGGTAATTCCAGGATTAGCCATGTATTGGCTGAGTGAGCTGACAGCAAAAGAGATGTCTGGCCTTGTACAGATCATTGCATACATGAGAGATCCGAGTATCGATCGGCTGGATCATGTAGATGTCTTCTTGTATAACTCCATTCAGATAGGCTGTTTGTACATTGAGCTAATGTACTTCGAGGTCGGCAGCTGCAGCATAAGATAGGAGTATTTGGATTGACAAATGTTTGACGACTAGACTAAAAGTCTCACTGTAGTCAACATTCGAGATCTAGGTGAATGTGCTACCAGTCTTGCCTTCCTTTGATCAATTGCTCCGTTGGCATTGTATTTGATCTTAAAGATCCATTTGCAATCAATAATATTGCAGGCAATAGGAGCTTCAAATAATGACCATGTCTGATTCTTGATCAGAGAGAAATACCCTCTATTCATAGTTTCTCTCCAGAGATCAAAGTCTAGTTGGCTAAGTGCCTCTTCGACTGTCGTCGATTCCTACATTAAAAGATAGGCAGACTTAGGAGTATACCTTGTGGACTGTGTGCGCACTCGGCTTTATCTTCTGGGAAGATTCGACTGATGAACCGCTCCTAGAACTTGTTGCTAGGTAGCAATAACTTCTTCGTCTGATTCGCTGTCTCGAAGTGGGTCGACAATAGACATGCCTGAGCTAGAAAATCGGATTGTCATGTCAATGGCAGGTGATGAAGGTTCTTCTTGAGCAATTTCCTTGCCTTTGACGTCGACGAACTGATCCTCGATAAAGACTGTATCTCAGCTATACAAAATTTGCTGGGTATCAGGATCGTACAACTTGTAGGTGTACGAAGCTCGGACTTTCGTGTCAATGGCAAGTGATGAAGGTTCTTCTTGAGCAATTTCCTTGCCTTTGAGGTCGACGAACTGATCCTCGATAAAGACTGTATCCTGGTTATACAAGATTTGCTGGGTATCAAGATCGTAAAGCTTGTAGGTGTTATCAAACGATGTATATCCGATCAGGATGGTCTTGAGACCTTGGAAGTCCAATTTCTTCCTCGTGTCCTTTGGGATCTGCGCGTAGGCAATGCACCCAAACACTCTTAGGTTCTTCAAAGAAGGCTTAGAGCCTGTCCACACCTCATGGGGTGTCTTGTCTGAGAGAGCTTTGGTCAAACATCTATTCTGGATGTAAGCTGCAGTGGAGACAGCTTCAGCCCAGAACCTCTTGGGCAACAATGCATGTGCTAGTGTACACTTAGCAGATTCGACCAGAGTCGGTTCTTCCTCTCAGCTAAGCCATAAGATTGAGGACTGTAAGGAGTGATGAACTGCTGCTCAATGCCTTGGCTTTGGCAGTATTCCTTGAACTCAACAGAGATATATTCTCCATCGTTGTCTAACCTAGGACCTTGATCGTCCTTCCAGTCTCCTTTTCTACACGCTCCTTGAAGATTCTGAAATACATCATCGTTCTTCTATAAGACGTGAGAATCAGCTGATGAACTTGAGGCTTCGTTCCTTCACGTGTCTTCCTGTAACAACATAGTGATGACTCTTGAAAGAGTCAATTCTGGATGAGTTGTGATGATCATCACCCAGTTGTCGTAAGAACTTGGCAAGCTTGTGAGCAATTGCCTTATTGCCTCTTGATCGTCTATGACAGATCCGGCAGTGGCCATTTGTCTTAGTAGGTTCTTAAATTGATTAATGTGATTCTGCAGAGAATCACCATTCGTCATCTTGAGGGAGTAGAATTTCTTCCTGAGATGTAGCTTAGAAGCTATATCTCACACTTCGTATAGCGCGCTCAAGATGTCCCAGACTTCTTTTGATGTTTGAGCCTCGAATACATGGCCGATTTGTGTATCCGTGATGTTGAGGATGATCAGCGCGAAAGCTTTTCCATCCTTCGGCTTCCATCTGGCGATTGTTGCGTCATTTGCTTCGGGTTTCCCTTCTGCACCTGTAACAAAGTCATACGATTGTTTTGCCATTAGTACGGTTTTCATCTTAAATTTTCACAGATGGTAATTGGCTCCATCAAGCTTGTCCATGAGAGGACTGGCTTTCCCTTGGGAATCCATGTGGAAGAATTAGTCGAAGTGATAGGCAAAACTATCAATGACTTAAGTATGAAAATCTGATACTGAAAAATACAGAACAAGAAGACAATTACTCTATCGGCTAGTAAAGTCTTGTATTGTGGAAGCTAACCAAGCTATGAACATAGCTCTGATACCATATTGGGAGAGAAGGAGGAAGAATAACGAACAAAAGACGAACATGAACGAGAAACGAACTCGAACAAGAAACGAACGAGAAACGAACTCGAACAAAAAATGTTCGTGCGCAGCGGAATGAATTATTTGACTCTCTCCCTAAGCATGACTACTCCTATCAGAATGAACAGAACATTAGTGATAGAAATCACAGTCATTCTAGATTACGTAGCCAAACGTTTAAAACGGATGAAGCGCTAGATGAATAATTTGTCACAAATAGCAAGACAAATTATCTGTCACAAATGATTCGCGAAGAGCTAGATAGTGCTCGACTAGTAATTAGTCGTGAATTATTCACGAAAGACAAGAATAAAAGTTAAGCGTCTATTATCAGAAAGAGCGACTAGAACAATCAGACAGAATGAAGAATAAGCATAGCAATATTGACAGATCTAAAATGCAGAACAAATGAACTGTGTCAGATTAAGCATAACAAGTATACAAGTCAATAGTGTGGTAGAGCACAAGACAGTAGCAGACGAAACCGCATGCCCTACAAAACTTATTTCTATCTGTAATGAGGAATGAAACCTCCTTCACTTGTTCTAGACTTATCTTGCTTCATCAAAATTCATCATCGTCTCATCATATAGAATACGCAGATGGTATTTACCATATCCAAAATATTACAGGTGTGCATGAAAGTATAGAGTGGATGTGTTGTTTATAGCAGATCGTGGGTGGCTGCAGTCGTTGTCCAATCTGTTAGCATAGCTGCAAAGGGTGAGCGTGGAAAGGGTGTGACGTCAGGTGAACGTTCGTGATGATGCAAGAGTGCGTCACTCTTATGAATGGCCTTAGGATAATATTTACAGGGTGCCTTAGCTGTTAGGGCACTTTTGGCATTCAGTAAGGTAGTGTCCCCTTTTCGCCTGTCACCATGACCTGTGTAAGAACACAGTGTCGCGATTCGTTCGTCCTTTCTTCGTCTATGCGAATTTGCGTGTAAATATGCAGACTGCGTGACAACGTTAGTAAATATGCAACATGAATAAAGGCAGATTAAAATTGAGATTTAGGAGAGTAGAAGGAGTAAATCCAACATCTTCCTCCCTTAAACAGATTTTGTCCTCAGAATGAGAAAAAGAAATTCTGAAATTATTCCTTAAGCTTTCAAATCTTACAAATAAACCATTATTCTTAGTCTGATCTTTCCACTTGAATAAATATTCAGAGATGCAACAATTCTTCAATTGCTTGCCCTTACTCATGAATACTAACTCAAATTTCAAAAGATACACTAAGCTATAAATACTCCAAATGGGTTGATCTACTTCAAAACAAAAGTTCAGCACCTTCATGTAATCCTAATTACATGAACCATTGAGTGAATCAACTTCTTTATTTCAGAGATCAAATCCAAAAGCTAAAGGAATTTCTTGTAGAAAATAATGTTTCTTGGTACAAATATTCTTAAAATACCACAGTTCAATCCTCGAAAATTTCTAGGAGATCCATCAAGTCTCAGATAGTTATAACTCAATCCAGAGAGTACTGTTAATAGTTTCATTCTTAGCACCATTACTAGAAATCAACAACTATCTGTATCTTAATAGATTTATCTGTCTCCTATAAATCTGGAGATGTAGACTGAACTTTGCACATAAGCACTTATATACTACAATTTGTAAGATAAGCAAATTCCTCATAAGTAAGCAATTACTTAATGAAAATGCCTGTGAGATTCACACAATCTCAAGAATGTACCAGAGTAAAAAAAAATTGGAGTTCAAATAACAGATCTAAATCCTTGACTCTCCCAATTGATCAAGAATTACTCATTATCTTAAGAATCCTCATATTTTCCTATAATCTTCTAATGATATTTAAGTATCAATTTATGATTCATCAATCATAAACCTTTAGAATCTTATGATTCATCAATCATGATTCACGGGATTCCAAAACCATACTTAATCATTGAAAGATACTGGAGTATATGCACAAGATACCACTCATGAAATATAAGTTCTTTTCCACAAGGAAAATCACTGCATTCCAAGAATATTCTTCCAAACCGATTCTTAATCAAATTATGAGTTCCAAATTCTACAATCAACCAAATAATTAAAGACCATTACAACATTCATCTTTAACAACATAAACTTTATACAATCCCCTAGAACAACATCTAGAGATTACAAAGTTCTGCTGAATTCCAAAATTTAGAGTATCATTCTTGGAACCATTAGGATCCGGCATCCAATTGAGCTCTCTGGGATACAATCACTAATATGCTAAGTCTATTCCTCAACTGAGAAATACTCATCCAAGAATTCAGTATCCTATGCACACAATTTTTTTCAGATGAATCCAAATGACTCACAAATTATGTGTCTTACAAGCAATACACACAAAACAAACAGTCTCCCATGAATTCTCTTCACACTGTCCGTTTTACCAATTAACTTTCACAGTAAATCAACTACTCAAGTTAATTGCCCATGATTTAGAAATCTTAATGTCCAGGTGCAGCTCTTAATTGTACATGTACAACACCACATTTAAATCCTTATCCAAATCATTTTTTAAGTTAACCAATAGATCTATCAAAACAGATCTATTAACTCTACAAGTAATTGTGTAACCCAATACTTGATCATATGTCTATGTTCAACGACTAGGTTAAGTGCACCAGATAACCTTAGTAACCAGGAATACATAGTAGATCCAAACAAGATTAATCGTGCACATATGAGAATAATCTCACTATGACCCAGTACACAAACATATATGTCTTTATCTGGCAGATTCCTCCAAAATCCTCATGTGTTACTCACATATCTCACCGAGAATCTTGTAACTCAGCTACTAAAGAACTCTATTTCTCATGAGTAAATAACATATTTGGGAAATCTCTAAAGTGAATAACCACATCACAAGTTTTCCAACCATCATACTTTTACAAACATAATTTCTTCATCCAATCAACCTACTTCAGATCTTAGCGTACAAACCAAGATTAGACTGACTTATACAGACATCTTTGGACTTAAGGTGAAGATTAAAACTTTATTCCTCTGATCCAATCCATAATTAAATGGTAGTTGGTAGCCAATCAGTGAATCTTAATTTAATCTTTACCACTACTTCCCATATTCATGAATATCTTATAGCTCAAAACTCCCAAAACTACTCTAGTTCCAGATTATTCAAAACAATCACTAGAGATTTTCTCTATTTCACTGAATAGTTCCACCATAAGTGCCATTATGTTATTCTCTCTGTGCATGCATGAGATGTGAATCCAACTATCCTTTGGTCAGAATAGTACCAAACCTTTACTTTTTCTTTATTCATAAGCTAACTTAGGTCTGTTTTACTATGTTTAGTCCTCAGCTTGGCTTCAGGATGTTGTCACCTTAGGTTATGGGGATCTCTTCCTCCACCCAATCTCTTTATTTAGACGCTTGTCTGTTGCATGAAAAAAGTCGTAATTATGCATAATTTTATTATTGATACTGATGGAGGTACTTGGAACGTTGTTGAACCTAATGATAAAGTCCTCTGTTTGATTGATTTGTTGGAAACTCTGGATTGGGTTAGAATCTACCTTGATTTTGTTAGAAAGAGAGACCTTGCGTATAGTAAAAATTTTGCTAAAAATTGTGAAGAGGAATTCACTTTATACACTAGAAATGTTTTCTTCATGTCTTGAAAAAAAAAATGGGATAATTTTCATTGAACCTTCTTAACCTTTTCTTGACGAACCTTTGTCTCCACACCCTCTTGTCTTCACTGATGATCTAGATAAAGATAGTGTTTCTCAACTTGAAATATTTTCCCAAGATATCTATGATATTGGTGACCAATCTACTTTTGAATTATGTCAAGCCAAAACTTGCCAAGTTCCTGTCGTACCTAGCCATACTATCAAATTCAAATCCTCTCGAACATCATACAAGCTTTGGAGCTTACCCTCTGTTCACTTCCTTGCTCCCCTACCTATTGATCTTTGCATTATTCTTGCTCGTATTACTGAAAAGGAGGTACAGACTTGTAGACTTGCTGCTTTACATAAAAATCCCACTCTTGAGACCCCTATAGATTTTGACACCATTATATGCATGAACAAATTTGAACCTTCTCGTTGTCCTTTTGAGCAAACCTAGGCTAGGGTCAGAGGAAATTCTGGTACTGGATTTAATAGAATGAACCTTCATCAAGCACATATTTGGAACTAGAAAAGACCGAGTCTTCAAGCGTAGATGTGGTGATAGATGCAAAAATAACTCTTTCATCATTTGGTTCAATCATGTCGTATGGTTTATGATGAGTAATTTAGGAAAACTCATCCCTGGTGCCTCTTTACAAAATCAAGTCAATGCCTTTTGTATGTGGTTACACAAACCAACTAGAGATGTAGTAAAAGCACACATTAATTTATGTTTTATTAAACAATATATGTTTGATGCTTCTATAGAACTTGCTAAAGACCCTTTTGCCAAGATTCTAGCAAATCTAAGGGATGCTAACAATATCTGAGAGATTGAACACTTACTGAAAATACCAAGTTTCTCCACCCTCCAAGACAAATATTTCCAAAATACCAATAAAAGAATGGGTACTTTTAACCTCAACAACCCAAGCTCAACAATGTTTCTGGTTCAGGTCAAACAAGAGAAAAAAATTCAATGCCTACAGAGGAAGAGATGGACAGGGTAGTAACACGAAGCACGATCTATCAGTGAAGAGATTGAACTTTTACAGGGATTGATTGCTTTATAGGACGATGATGTTGCAAAAAGAAGGGAATTCACTATGAATGCTACCAACCAACTACATTTCAGTACTAGCAGCAATAAGTGGATATTCATAATGAAGCAGTTTCATACTCACATTTTACTTAGACCGTTTGGTGTCATTGATGACTATTTTGAAGATATTACATTTGGCTGGTCTTATCTACTCAATGTCAAGCACAATTGGTATTTCTCTTACGAAGTTTTTTGTAATTTTGAAATAGATGATTTTAGTTCATGTTGTTGTCATAGCTTCAAACATTTAAAAAGTTTTATTTTCGATTAATTTGGACATGTTTTTTTGCTATGATTGCAATCTTGTTTAAATTAGCATACGGGGGGATGATTTTTGACGAGCATTTCTCGGCGAGCAGTTCCATGGCAAAGGCGAGCATCTTTAGCACATGCTCGCCCTTCATCCCAGTCATAAAGTTGAAACTTCTATCCTTGCGGCGAGCAGCTTCACTACAAATGCGAGCATCTTGAGCACATATTCGCCCTTCATCCAAGTCATGTAGGGTTTAGGGTTTAGGGTAAAAGCTCAAAACTCAAAGAGAATCTTTGGCACAACTAGTGTACATGGTTTAGAGCTCAATTCAATTATACTAATGTGCTAAGTATGCTTCATTGTCTTGTTGGTCTGAGCCTATACCTATCAATCTATTTACAATGTTTTATTGATTGAATTTGGAGCTACAAGTCACAATATGTGGAGAGAATAGTGTAATGGCAATAAGTTATTACTTGTTGGGATCGAGCTTGTCTGGCCAGGATACATACTTGTTCTTTGTTGTATCACATTTTCCAAAAAAATACTAAACACTCTTGATAAATGAAGTTTCTCTTCAACACTTTTCTATATTTTGGGAAAATTACTTGTGATTTTTTCTTTTATATCTATTCGAATTTAATAAAGTTGATATTTTGTATCGGGATATAAAGCAAACCATAAAGTTTGCCCCTTGGTGGCCAACTGTGGGTTTGTTAGAACTAACTAGAACGTACCTTGAATACTGTAACCAACTTTTTACTCATAAAGGGTATATAATCTATGGAAGCATTATGGCATCATCACAAGAAGGTCCATCGACGATTATTCAGGTATATTGCACGTATCCATCTTTTCAAGTTTTAATTACATACCAAGGGTATGGAAAAGATTGGAGACATTTTTGCTCACTTTTCTAGACCCAATGAAACACGAAACTCATATGAACATCAAACAAAGATTTAAGCAAACCTATGTAAATCTAGTATACTTCTACCCATTTCAACCCTAATACACTATAAACATGATGACCAAAAAAAACTTCATTAAAAATTTCGGTTTGAAAAAATAGTTGCGGTCAAGGTGAAGAGATAGTTCAAAAACTAAAAGTGCCCATATTTTCACCTCCTTTTAACTTTAGCCTATTTTGACCAAACAAAAGGGTTGTAGCCTCCAAACAAAGGCCACCTCGACTATACCTACACTATAGTAGATATTTCTCATAATCATAATTAAATTACGGGTCGTTGAGCTAGGCCTACTGACCTCCTAATGGAATAACAATCTGAGATCAGTCGTCGACATGACAGTAACATCTTAGAATTGCTAGTTATGGCCACATCTAAAAAATACTAGTTAAGAACAGTTTTACTAGAGAGTGGGGCAGGGTAAGTGTTTGGGACCATCTACTTACTCCCTTGTTTGGGTCCTTGCCCCATGTCCACTTGAGCTCTTTTTGCACCACCAAGTTTTGCCATCTTCTTCCTTGACACCCCTACTTGCCCAAATGTGGATGACACCTAATGTAAGTATGTACATGGGTGAAAAGCCCATGGGTGATTTAGAGTTCTCACAACCAATAAGAAGGCAACTGGAAACTTGCTACTTACCCCGCTTCTCATTCATGCATTTGGGCACAATGTCTTCAAGATTCACATTTGACATTTGCATAATTCTTATTCATGAGCCCACCGCTGAGATATGTTCTTTTCATGTGGCCACCCCAAAAGGCACGATTGATAATTATCTTCTCGTGTATGTCCTCATGTGTGTGGTTGATTGGAGACAAACTCTTGATCTCAAAAAAGTAAAAGAGGTTCTAACTAGCTCACCACTTATTGGAGGACCATATAATCAATAATGTTGTGAAACTATACCTTTCATATTCATCAACTTAAAGTTGGAAAACTACTTCAACTAAATTATTTTTCACTTGTGGTAAAGCAAACTGCAAGTACACTTTGGGGGGGGGGGGATGGGGGGGTGGGGGCTGGCACATTTAGTCATTCATCTCTCGAGTATATTTAATATGGGATCATGAATCTATGGGTTGTAATTTTGAATTTTTTTTCTTTGAAATATTTTAAAGAAGAGGACATAATAAAATTGTGAGGTAGATTGTGAATTTTGAAAGCCATGTGACGATATATTCTTAATCTCATAGTTCATAAATATTTTAAAAGCATGCCATAAAAGGTCCTCAAAAAACTTGGAGGATATCACATCATATGAAAAGTTTAAAAGTGTGTGCCATAAACAAATCTTAACCTTAAAATAAAATGAATTGTTTCTTTATGTTTGGAAAAGGATTTTTTCAGGTGACATTAGAATTTACTCAAACTTTTTGAACTAAAATAAAATTCCACATAAAAAGTCCCATCCATAAAATTCACCTACAAGGTAAGCCATAAAAGTCTATGATCAAGAAATTTACATAACCACAACAATTTATTGTTGCTGATAGAATTTTTCACCGAATTCTTTAGTCAATCTATTGTAGACTATGATGCCCAAATATTACTTTAGAACATATAACAATTGCAATGGGTGAGAGGAACTAAAATTTTGGCACATTTTTGACATGAGGGAAATGCTTAGAATAAATAAAAGGTTTGCTCGTTCTTTTCATAAAGTAATGGTTTTGCTTGAGACTTTAATATAGTTTGGATAATCTTGGAAATTATGTCTCGCCCTAACAAGTTCATTATAACTTCTCAAGTGACCTTGCCACCTTGAAAGGTCATACATATCTTATGATTTTTTTTAGGTTCTATATGTTTGGGCTTTCATGAGACAAAATGTCTTGAAGCTGGATCTAGCAAGACTTTTATGATTGCCAATGAACTTTGAAAATAATTTAAAATAAGAAACCTTCGATGGCTTATGTTAGATAAAGCACTCCAGTCATTATGTAAAGGGCCTTGCTCTTGTGATGGCAAGACCCTTCATCCCTCAAGGCTCATATGATGTATGATATTCCCACAAAAACCCAAATTGCTTGATAAAGTATCTTGTGAGTAGGTAATTGTGGATGTCACTCCAACACAATTTTAAGATGGGTCCAAGTTCCCTATCCATGGGAGGAGCCTATATTTAACCGTAAATAAAGGTGTACTAAATCACATTCAATGGTAGAGAAGTTCACAATGGTGGATATACTATGATAGCAAATTGCCAAATACTATGCACATTCAATGGTTGGCTAAGCCTTGAGCCCAAAAGTCTTAGCAAGAGACTAATTCTAGGGGCCTAAGTTTTTGATTGGGCACACACTTTAAATGTGAAGCACCCATCCAACGGCCCACGTTAAGTGATAAATTGGGAGCTCTCTCACTTAGCTTGGGACCTTGACATTCAAAGCATATGCAAGACCTAGTGAAAGTCAATTCTGCATGGCTCCCCTATCCATCCATTCTCAAGCCTAGGCCTTGCCCTAAGCTCATTGCCACTACTTAAGAGTCATTTAAATATGAGCTTATTCTAAAGTGTTAACCTATTATTATATTACGCCATGTTAGTCAACAACCATCTCCTATTAAGGACAAATGATACTAACCATTTCTTCACCCTTGGATACTTCTTATTCTTCTCTCTCTCTCTCTCTCTCTCTCTCTCTCTCTCTCTCTCTCTCTCTCTCTCTCTCTCTCTCTCTCTCTCTCTCTCTACATATATATATATATATATATATATATATATATATATATATATATATATATATATATTTAAACTTACGTACAGTTTTGCGCATGTGTATGGGTGTAGCATGCGTACTCTCCCCCTCACCCATGCATGCACTTTTTCTAACTAGTGTGTGTGCATAGATATATAAAACAAAGGGGTGCTTCCATTCCATTTCTCTCTCTCTCTCTCTCTCTCTCTCTCTCTCTCTCTCTCTCTCTCTCTCTCTCTCTCTCTCTCTCTCTCTCTCTCTCTCTCTCTCTCTCTCTCTCTCTCTCTCTCTCTCTCTCTCTCAAATGTAAAACACCTCCCCTTTAAAATGTACACCCCTCATAAAAAAATATGAACGTAAATCTCTTAAAAATGTGAACCCCAACTCACCATGAAACAAAAAAAAAATGAAGGGGCTTTTTGGCTCCCCATAAACTAAGTTTTATTTTTTTTAAAGGAGACAAAACCCATCAAGAAAGAGATCCCCCATCAGTAGGGAGCTGCTTGGTGATGGAGAGCATATCTTTTGCAACACAACCATTTGGTTGTTAGAGCTGTATATTTGTTATGATCAGTGAAGAGAGCATCATTGGCGCACACACACACACACCCACCCACCCATACACACCTAAAAGCAAATATTTGCACACATGCATGTATGCACACACACACACACATACACACATGCATGAACAACATATTACTTTAAATAGTAGGTCGTCCGTCAATGACGGGCTTAACCTATTACTTTGAATAGTGGGCCACCCATAAACGACCATCAACTTTCCTCCTAAACCATCAGCCACCATCCAAATCATCGGTCGTCATCTAGATCCATCAACGACGGACATACCCACTTTTGACCCAAACCATTGACCTTCGACCCAATCCATCGGTCGTAACCAAAATTGTCATCCACCCATCATCAACGGGCTTACCACCCACCATTTTAGACTGCATTAGGACCGCCCGTCACCCAGATCGTCGGCCCCCCGTCAATGAGGGGCATACCCAAGCATACTTCTCTTGACAAATGAAAGTAGATTGAGAAGATCAAATCACTTCTATTCCTAAAATGTAATGCAAATGATCAAGATCATGCACCTCAAACTCCTTCTTGAGAGCACTCTTGATATCTTCCACATCATTAGAGAAGTTTCGAACACCAAAAGGGCCTTATTTCAAGATGTTGTTTTTGACTTTTCAACTATTCAACGTACACATGGCCTAGTTACACATGATTTGGCTTTGTAGGTGAAATGTAGCTCTCGGGTTGCTCCATGTACGCTTCCTCCTCAAGATCACCATTCAAAAAAGCATTTGTATTATCCAATTGTCATAGATCCCATCCATAAAGAGTAGCAAGAGAGATGATGACCCAAATGCTTACCATCTTTGCCATGGGTGCAAAGGTTTCATCATAGTCAATACCCATGTTCTTGAGCATATCCTTTTGCCACCAACCTTGCCTTATGCTTATTGATAGATCCATCTTGGTTTGTCTTTACCTTGAAGATCCATTTACATCCCGAAGCTTTCTTGTCCTTAGGTAACTCCACCAATCTCCATGTTTCATTCTTCATAAGAGCTTGATACTCAAGATCCATTGCTTGGATCCACTCCTCTTTGTTCCTTGATTCCTCTACACAAGTAGGTTCATCAAAAGAGGTTAGGAAAGCAAAGTGTGTACCTCTAACAACTTGCTTACCTTTCTCATCATATGTGAGCGTTGAAGGCATTTGTTTTTCCCTTGATGTTCTCCTTGGCTTTTGACTTGATGAAGGTCCTTCATGATCATCACCATATAAAGTAGGATCCTTCACATCAACATCAATAATGTTAGATCCATCCACACCATCGTCACTTGAAGACACCTTTGGAATATTTCCCTCATCAAAATTGACATCTCTACCAATAATAAACTTATTAGTAGTAAGAATGTAAACCTTGTAGGCTTTACTCACCTCACTATATCCAACAAATATACCTTTCCTTGAAAATGGATCCTCCTTTGTCCTATCATCAAGATTTATATTGACATAGCAAGTACATCCAAAAGTATTAAAAAAGTTGACACTCAGCCTCCTCTTGAATAGCATCTCAAAAGGTGTTCTTCCATCCAACATAGCACTTGGCCAACTATTGCATAGAAAGTTAGCACACAACAAAGCTTGTTCTCAAAATGGTTTTGGAAGATTAACACCTAACCTCATGGCCTTGGCACTTTCACATAAAGTCCTGATCTTCCTCTCGGCCGCTCCAATTTGTTGTGATGTCGCCAAATCTAATCAATGGCACTCAATCTTGGTAGCTTCTCCTAAGATTTCCACAAAAAATTACATCAACATAGCAACTATATATCTCAAAAATGAAATTACACTATACATATAGTTGTTCACTCAGGCAACCCATGCATGACCCAGGTTGCCGTTGGCGGGACGCGTGTCCCGTCAACTTGCCTCGTGGTGAGGCCAATTGATTCTTATCAACTGATAGAACCCACAGTACAGTAGCACAGTGATTCTACTTTAATTCTAACTCTCTCCCTTAAAGTAGAGTCTACTTTTTATACAGTCATATACATAACTTTAAAGTCAATAAACTTTAAGTACATAAAGCTTTGATCTAAACTTATCAAACTTTTCTCCAACAAGTGGCTTAGTGAAAATATCAGCTAGTTGTTCTTATGTGCTACAATGAACAAAATGAATTTCATGACTCAGCAGCCTCTCATGTATAAAGTGATACTGAATCTCAATGTGTTTAGTTCTCGCATGGAACACTGGATTCTTTGCTAGCTGAATGCCACTCTTACTGTTGCTATATACTGTCGTGGGATTTTTCTACTTCATGCCAACTTCTTCCAAGATTTGTCTTAGTCATATAGCTTCATGTGTTGCACTACACATTGCCTTATACTCTGCTTCTGTGGTGGAAAGAGCAATTGAACTTTGCTTCTTACTAGACCAAGAAAAGCAACTACTACAAAACTGGAATACATACCTTGTGGTGGATCTACGATCATCATAGTCACCTCCCCAATCTGCATCCACATAGACACACAACTCAGGTAAACCATCATGCTTCCTATAAATCAAGCCATTATCTGGAGTGCCTTTCACATAACGCAAAATGCATTTAGTTGCCTTCCAATGCATTTCCGTAGGTGCTATCATAAACTGACTTACAATGCCAACAACATAGCATATATATGGTCTAGTCGTGGTAAGGTAAGTCAAGCTCCCTACTAACTACCTATACAGCGTAGCATCAAATGACTCATCAAGCTTAGAAAGCTTTTTACCTGGTTCAATAAGAGTATTCACTGGTTTGCAATCCTGCAACCTAACCTGTGCAGCAACTCTTTGACATACTTCACTTGTGTTAAACCCACTTCATGTCCTTTTTGCCACACCTCTACTCCAAGGCAATAATGCATCAGGCTGAAGTCTGTCATCTCGAATTGTTCCATGACGTCTTTCTTGATCATATCTATCATCTCTTGATTATTTCCCGTAATGATCAAGTCATCAACATAAAGAGCAATTAAAGCAACCATACCATCAAAGCATAAAACATATAGATTTGGATCAGAATGTGTTCTCACCATTCCCTTTGAACAAAAGTAGGCATCAATCCTGCTATACCATGCACGTGGTGCCTGTTTAAGACCATAAAGTGCTTTCTTCAAGCGACATACTTTATTTTCCTGTCCCTTCGCTACAAAGCCTTCAGGTTGATCCGTGAACACCTCTTCTTCTAGCTCACCATTTAGAAAAGCAGATTTCACATCCATCTGATGCAAAGGCCAACCAAAATGTGAAGCTAAAGCAACAAGTAGACATAGAGTATTCAACTTACATACCGGCGCAAAGGTCTCCTCATAGTCGATGCCTTTACTGTGTGCATACCCTTTGATCACCAATCTTGCCTTGTGTTTTGCTATACTTCCATCTGCATGGTACTTAGTCCTGTATGGTACATTTGCAACCAATGGGTTTCTTGCCAACTGGTGATTCTACTAAGTCCCATGTGCTATGCTTAGTAATTGACTCCATCTCCTCTCCCATGGCCTTGACCCAAATGTCATCATCCTTCGCTTCACCATAAGTCGAAGGTTCTTTGCTTTGAATAATACTAGATGAGAGAGCCTAATTTGCTTCATACCTTTCAGGTTGTGTCTTCTCTCTTGTTGATCTTCGTAGCTCTCTCTGGCTAGATGATCTTGGAAAGTCATCCATATCGCGGCTCTCCAACAATCTCTCAAACCACTTAGGGAGCTTCATGTCAGGTGATCGGCTTCCTGGTGAAAATGTATCACATGGTACATCCTTCTCCTTGCGTTTGTCACCTGCAATTTCAATCCTTCTTGCACCAAAAGGTTTGTCCCTACCTCTCCAACCTATCTCTAAAGGTTGAGTAGTAGTATCTTGAGATGTATCTTCATGTTCATCACTTGGAAGGTCAATGAATGGATCATCATCAAAAGGTATCCTCACTATACCATCTTTCCCACTGGATGTATCTATCTTCTTAGCATCCTCGTCTTCATACATCTTGGATTCATCAAAGATAACATCACGGCTTATATGGATTTTGTTTTCCACTAGATCAAAACATCTATAGCCCTTCACATGATCATCATATCCTAGAAATATATACTTGATAGCTTTTACATCAAGTTTATGTCTCTCTTCCTTAGGAATGTGTACAAAGGCCTTACATCCAAAGATTTGCAAGTGGTTCACCTTTGGCTTCTTCTTCATGAATGCTTCCTCGGGTGTTATCTTTGGTATGGCAATGGTAGGACTTCTATTTTGAAGATAGACTGTCGTCTACATGCTTCTGACCAAAATTTTTTGGTAGTTTCATCTCAGCTAGCATAGATCTGGCACTTTCCACAATCGTATGATTATTGCGCTCAACTACACCATTGAGAGCAGGAGTATGAGCTTGCGTAAATTGTCTTTTAATCCCACATTGCTCACAAAGATCATTGAAGTCATTAGACTTGTACTCACCTCCACTATTTGATCTTAGGACTTTGATCTTCCTACCTGTCTGATTTTCGACCAATGCTTTGAAGCTCGTGAAATTGTCAAATGCATCTGATTTCTTCTTCAAGAAGTAGATCCATGTCTTACGTGACATATCATCAATAAAGGTCATGAAATAGAAGGCTTTACCTAAGGACACGGTCCTCATAGGCCCACATAAATCTGTGTGGATTAAATCTAGGATGTTCTTTGCTCTTGTAGTACCACCTTTATTGAACTTCTCTCGATGTTGCTTCCCATATACACATGATTCGCACATCGATTTCAAGTGGTCATCTATGGTAGGCAATTGTTACCATCTCCAATCTTCTCATCAAACTGAGTCTTCCCAAGTTCAAGTGACCAAGCCTCTTATGCCACAACTCAGTTTGCGATGGAATGGACGATGCGAGTCCATGTTGCCCCTTGATTGTAGCATTCAACCTGTACAATTTTGTATTGGGATCCCTTACCCCATCCGCAATAACTTTGAACTTTTGGTTCACATCCTTCACAAAGCAACGATCATGGGCAAATTCTACTTTCAACTTTTGATTAGTAATGACTCCAACAAAAAGTAGATTTTTCTTCAAACCTGGTACGTAAAGTACCTCCCTAATCATCCTGCTTTTGCCATCAAATAGTTGGATTGAAACGGTGCCTATCCCCTTGATCTTGCACACCTCACCATTTGCTTGTGAAACGGACGTTCCATTATCCAACGCTTTCAAGCTACTGAACCAATTCTTGTTACCTGTCATGTGTCTTGTGGCTCCCGAGTCAATATACCATGCTTGATCATCTTGATTAGATGATAATGCAGATATGAAAATGCTAGAGTCTTCAATCTCACCCTCATCGACAAGGTTACCTGCTTGCTTTGGTTTCCCCTTGCCTTGTTCCGCTAGGAATTTGCGACATTCACTCTTCCAATGGCCCTTATTACCACAATGGAAGCACTTGCCTTTCTTCTTGGTCTTACTGGAAAATCCCTCATCCTCCTGAGTCTTGGCAAATTGCTGCTTAGACTTCTTCTTGCCCTTGCCCTTGCCTTGTTTTTGGCGTGCACCTTGAAGAAACTTCACTCTTCACTTGTGAAGGGACCCAACTCAACTTTCACTTTAAAATTTTTTAATGAATTTGAAGGCCAAAATGCACTTCAATTCTTCGGTGCCCTCTTCAATTAAATCCAACGATGGATTTCAATCCTGTGGTCCAAATTGTAATTAATCCTGTCCGTCGATCGTTGTGGAGAAAGATCTGATGGACTTTGTTGCATCAACGCGTTGAACTACACTCCTGAATCCGCTAAGCACCTACAGACGTTACATGTTCATCATGGTTCCTCGCGCGAGCATGTTTGCGACCTCCTCCATCTCTCTCTCTTCCACATTGTAGCTATGGCTACCCTCAGGGAATTCTAATTGCTTCACGACTGAAGCGCAGCTGTCCACGACCACTTCAGACCTTGTACCTGATCAGGACGCCCTCCTCCCTGATTTTGTGCTCTCAAACCCCAGACCAGGGTTTTTCACACAAATCTCTTCTTGGCTTCCAATTCACAGTGTTCTGACAAGCCTATTATCTTGTTCTGAGGTCGTCCTACTGCTAGAACTCTGATGCTTCAATCCATTGGTCAAACGGTGTCTGATTGAATGCACACTGACTACAAACACCACATAGCCTGCTTCGTAATTTCAAAATTTCGTTTGTTGAGGTTCTGATTCAGCCGACAACTCTTGTCTCTAAATCCTCACACAGTCTCAAGCTCGCCAAGCTTCTGTGTGCCAAACTCTCTGCACCAGTATTTCTCCTTCTGTCTTCAACCCGCCATGAACCCCAAACTCTCAAAAGACAGTTCTCCCGAAGCTCTCTTCAATGGCGATGTTGTATTGTGTACACTCCCTGTACGGCTCTGATACCAACTTAGAATTTGCTTCGAACAGGAACACAGATCATGCTACACAGTAACACAGACAGAAAACACTCTCCACAGCAAGCTCACATAGCAACTGTATATCTCAAAAATGAAATTACACTGTACATATAGTTGTTCACTCAGGCAACCCATGCATGACCCAGGTTGCCATTGGCGGGATGCGTGTCCCGTCGACTTGCCGCGTGGCGAGGCCAACTGATCTTTTTCCACTGATTGAACCCACAGTACAGTAGCACAGTGATTCTACTTTAATTATAACTTACCATGCATTAAATGCAGGTTCAAAGGTGTCCACACATGTGGACAGTACGGATTTGGACCCCTACCAAGTTTGGGATCGAATTTTCTCCCCAAAATCAAGATTCTAGCTTGTCCTCTCAATACTAGTTTCTAGCACCAAAACTTGCTAAAAATGGATTTGCATTAGATCAATGGCTTATACACTTGTACTTGGCTATGATATAATGTGAAAGTACTATACTTTAGGACTATAAATGGATCTACAAACTATCCACAAGAGTGATTGGATGCTTGCTTAACAATCTATCAAAAAACTAGACACAAAGAAGTTGATCTAGATTGGCAATTTGACAAACAACAAGCATTAACAATCAAAAGAATTAATCAACATTGAAATCCGAGCCCACATGTGTGTACTACAGTCTATAGTATGGCCTTCAAGCTAAGAAACAAGTAGAAATTGATTTGGTTGCATTTGGATCACAAAAACTCAATGTACATAGTGGAGTAGCTGAGATTGCCAATGAGCTCCAAAAATATTCTATCTTCTCACTATGGAGAGATGAAGCTACATAGTAAAAGTGTCTCATTTGCTAAAGTTAGGTGAAGTCCAGTATGTAATAAGGAAGTTAACTTAGTTTCCTTGCCCTAATGTGTAACCTGAGTCTATTTCCTAGAGTTATGCCAAGTAGGTACATGGTTGGCCAAAATCTCACCACAAGTTTAGGTGTAGGTCCAATAATCTAGGAATCACTACCAAATGGACTTGACCAACTCTCTAAATTTGACCAAGCCTCTATTAGGAGTGGTTTGCCATGTGGCATCTTGGCCTTACATGTGTGGAACCCAAATATACACAATATTTACAATGTTCTACATGGGCTTTGATCAAGCTAGATTTGCCAATTTTTGGCAATTCTTCACAAAATCAAGGGCATGTTGGTTCGCATAAAGGGAGGCTCAGCGAATATTTTTTAACTCGATTCGATACATATGTTTGCTCCACACGTAACCAACATCATTAGAGGAATAAGCATCGAGATTGACATTTCTTTCCTCCTCAAACTCACCAACGGTCATTATTAGAGAATGATATAATGTCCTCTATGCCTCCAGATCTCATTTCAATCAGATCAACCCTTATCTATATTGAGTTGGATGAAGGTTCTTTTCCAGAAACAATACCTTTTTTGAGTTAGACAAATGATCAACAATATGCCATTTTGGGAACTTTCGCCGAGCACCTTACTCTCCTTAGAAACCTTCGCTGACATGCTAGATGGTCTTAAAATGTCAAAATTAGGTTGGCCATAGCTTCAGATCTTGGAAACTTGCATTTAAGACAGTACTTGGGCGAAGGACCCTCTTCGGCGAAGGTTCATCCTTCGCCAACCCTGGAAAACGTTCGACGGATAGGTCAGCACCTTAGAAACCTTTGCTGAGATTTTTATAGCCCATTTTCACAATATTGTACATGCTGCAAAATTTTGTTCAGAACTCATGAGCCAAACTAGTATTCAGTGTAATGGACCCTCCAAATTCACCTATAAGTTGGCTGAATTTGATTCATTCCTCACTTGTGCTAGCGAAGCTCTTGCAAATTTTTCTAGCGACCAAAGCCTTCCAAACTTTCTGAACTGCTTTTAGTTATACACTCGTGTGTATTACTTTTCGTTTTTGATCATCATGTCTTCCATAGATACATCTCAATCGCCTCGTTATACTATCCATCGTGATGTCCCATTTGCAGCGGATATCATGATACTTCCTAGCACAAGCATGGTCACTTAGTGGATGACCCTTGTAGAGCCTCTGCTTACTGCAATGGGTATTCATGAGAGAGCCTTTTCAGGGAGAATCAATATTGATTTTATCACTCTTGCCTTCAGTACGTGGAAGGAGGAGAAATCCAAGTTTTACATCACCTTCCAAGGAGCCACACACAAGGTGCGTGTGGCTGAGGCCGCCCTTGCTGCCATAGGCATAGCATCTGGTACCCAAGCCTCACCAAACCATAAGCAAGCCAAACAGGCTATTAAGCCTTACATTGACCTTACAAATGATTTGCATTGGACCAATGACGACTACCTCCTCGATGCCATTACTGAGCCTGCCATACATGCTGCTGCTCAGCTCCTTAACAATTTCCTGATGGTTGACAACCTCAAGAAATACCGCATTACTTCTCAAATCCTACATAGGATAGTTGAGTCATACGTCAAGATAGCCAAGGCCCCTCTGGAACCATATAACTGGTTCAAGACTGTTTCTGGTGAGCTCAAACGAGCCATTAAGAGCAATACCAAGCAGCAGTTTGCTGCTGGCCCCTTGTTATCTCTCCTAGCGGCCTCCCACCTTGAAAACAAAATCCATGGGTTTCGCCTGGATTCTGTGCTTTCTATATATGAAGAAGCATCGGCCGAGTCATCTCACCAGGCCTTCAGTTCACATAGTCGACGTCGTCCACGCAACAAGATCGTCATTCCTGACTCGCCTTCCGCGTCACGATGTCGTACTAGGCATACATCATCAGTTGTGCTTCCACCCCCTACTGCTACTTGCATTGAACTTCCTATTCCACCCGCTTCTAATGCTTCCCTCGCCTCTGCTTCCACTCAAGGACAATCTGTGACCATTGGGGCTACCATTCCCATCACAGCTGCCCAGGCCGCCTCACCCCCGCACACAGAAGCTGTTTCCCCAAACACGCAGTATTTCATGGATATGTTCAATGATGCCGACCCCCTTGGGGACTTCGAAGTTTTTGAAATGCCCCAGAGCCCTACGCCCTTTGAACTCCAATCCCCTGGAAGAGGATTCCAACAATTCCATGATACTATTGCTGGTGTTGAAGATTCATTCCAGCTACCCCAACAACCTCAAGCTGAAGCTGCACCAGCCACACTTCGAGTCGAGCAAGCTGTGAAATCACCAAAGCAGTTCGACGCCATAGTGCCTGAGGGCTATGAAGAGGAAGATCTCTTTGAAGAAGAAGAATTATCGGCACCTGTTCCACGCCAACCAAGGACAGTACCATCAGGTCCTTCTGCTGCTACCACCTCCACAACAATAGATTTTGGTGATGTTCTCGGTTTGGTCTCAAGCCTTGCGCAAGTGATCCATTCTATGCTTGATAAGAAAAGAGAAATGGAGCAGCGAATCTCATATATGGGCTCGGAGAATACTCTCATTGTCATGCCCATGACTGGTCCGGGTAGCGTGTCCATGCTAGGGACCGGTAGACCAACAACCCATAAGTTAATTGTGACTATAAGGGAATTGGGGCCCTTATGTGTACATGGTCATAATTAATGGTTGTAGGCCTAAACACATGGTGGTGGAGTTGGTATGGGTCTATCAGTGAGTCATTAGGGAACTGGATGACGTGGCCCAAATAGGCTGCAGAGGTGTCCGGTGAGGTCTCACAGTGCACTACTAGTGGTGCATGGGCCTTGGAGGGTATAAGTATACCTGCCGGGCTCTCACTGGTGTATGGTTGATTTTGTGATTAGTAGCTACATGCTGCTGGTGTGACTCCTCTTTCCATGACTCTGATTGATCCATAGCTTTGGGGTTAGATCCGTACGATCTAGGTTTGGTTGGGTTGGTTTATCCACCACCTGTTCCCTTGTGTGGTTGCTTTGTATGATATGCTTAGGCTAGAATCCTGTTGTTGAGGACTTTATATTGGTATCAGAGCCAGTCTAAGCAGGATTTACCATTGAAAGTGCTGAGTGGAAATCTTGACGTTTTCTCGAGAATCCGACGGAGTAAGCAACAAACGGTGGAATTGTGGGATTTTTTTTCCCGTTGGAAATATTTTCCGATTTACAATCGATTGTGTGGTAAGTGCACTACCAGGTTCACAATCGGTTCATTTTTATGCTTTTCAGATTGGTTTCTTGGAAGGAATTCCGTGTCAATTCTGTTATTGCCAATTACTCTATGGTTAGCATCTTTGTGAAAGCAACAAGTTAGATTTTTTTCTACAGTCTCTTATTCTTCTTATGAATGGTTACTATATTTTAAATGTTGTCTATTGCCTGTTTGGAAGCTGGTTTGGTTCTAAAACGGCAGAAATAGACTGGAATAGAAGCAAAAATACTCTAATTTGTTGGTTGTTGAGTGTTGGTGATGATTGACGGTTTGCATGGCTTTAGCCTGTAAAGCCATTATGGGGGATGGTTGGGTTCAAATATGATGACTATTTGATAAAATAGTTGTAATAGCCTGCAAAACTAGGTTTTCTGAAAAAATTTGACAGCATAACAGCTGTTTTTCAAGCACAGTGATGGCAAAACCTACAAATCTTGCTTTGAAACTTTGCTTATGCTGGAAACTAGTAAATAAAAGCAATAGCAAACTATAAATCGCTACAAAGGCAAGGTGATCTGCAAAGAAACAGTAGATGTTTGTGCCTTGCTGCTTCCTACTTCTAAAATTGTGAATAAAACTCCTAAAAACATGCTGGAAAACTCACTGACAGCAGTCCTCCATCTGTGCCCTAATACCTGCATTGCAAACCCGAAATGGTGGGGAGGGTGGGCGCTGATGCATCCTCACCCACCCGGCTCTCTCTCTCTCTCTCTCTCTCTCTCTCTCTCTCTCTCTCTCTCTCTCTCTCTCTCTCTCTCTCTCTCTCTCTCTCTCTCTCTCTCTCTCGCAGATGGGACCCTTTGGAACGGGTGAAGAGACCCGAGAGGGGCATGATGAGGAGCCCGAGTGGTGGACTGGGCTGGCCCGTCGTGAAGAAGCCGTGGGAAGAGAGGGGCGGGGGGGGGGGGGGGGGGGGGGGGGGGGGGGGGGGGTTAGGCTAGTTTTTTCATTTTTAAGTTATTTTGGCCAAAATTTCTTGACGAAAGGTGTTTTTTCAGTTCTAATGAACTATAAGTTAATTTTTTTGCAGTTAATTATTTGAGTTAACAGTTGTTAATGGAGTTTCGTTGCATTAACGGTTAATTTCGGTTTTTTATTACTTAAGTACCCAATTGCCGATTCATTGGTATAATTTGTTAATGAAAGCACGTATGGTCTAAAAAATTGGTTTTTTGTAGACATTGCTTGGTTCAGTAACTATTATACCCGTAATGAATGTGTTAACTAAATGAAATTAGTTTTTAATTTTCAGTTGGCAAGCAAATGGATACTGATGAAATTTTGGAGGGGGGTGCTACCGAGATTCACCCGGCATCACCAGGAAGTGATGGGGGAAATACGGAAATTCAGCCGGCCTCACCCGACAGTGATGACACCCTAGACTCAGAAAAACTATTGCAAACTTTAGGCAAGGCAGTTTTAGAACTTCATCAGAGCAATAAACAATGGGATAAACAAATGCAAAATCTATTTAATCAACTGCAAGCTATTAACTCTAACAACTTGGGCTACCAACTGAAAATATTTTCTGGCGATAAAAAGTTTAAACGCCTGGAAGTTGTTGAAGACTGGATAAACCGTGTGGACAAGCTATTTTAGCTTGCACAACATCCCAGAGGATAAACGAATATCATCGATTATATTGTTTCTGGAAGGTAAGGCCTCTTCTTGGTGGAGGGAACTTTCCACGAAACCGGTGACTTGGGCTGGATTCCTGACGGAATTCCGGAAAGCTTTTGTCACGATAGATGATTTCGAGTTGTATATTCGGTTTTGGCAACTGCAAAATGGGCAGCCGAGAACTAGACGGTTATTTCCAAGAGTTCTTGGACTCGTTGGCCAAGGTGCCGCTGTTTGGTCGTAAGTTGGCACAGTGGCAATTTATTGCCGGACTACTAACTGACTATCAAAATGAATGCAAACGAAATATCCTTAACTCTCTAGAGGATGCTATCCGTGTGGCGAAAGCCTATGATAGTATAGTTGTTGCATCACGAAAAAGCGTGCACGACCAAATGGCCCTGAAACCCAAGCAAGAAAAATCTAACAAACGTAAAAAGCAGTTTTTTGATGAACTGGAAGTAGAAGCGTACCAACACCTAAAGAAGAAGAAGAATAAGAACAAACTGGTGGTCAAAGACAAAGCAAGGTTGGTGGCGCTTAAACAAAATATGTGCAATAAACCCGGGCACCGTGCCAAACAGTGCCTCGAACGGAAAGCAAAGTCGTCAAGTTTCATGATTGTGGATTTACTGACAAGTAAATTGGAAGATAATTTGTTGAATAATTGTGACTATACTTGTAACTTTAGTGCACTCTCTTAAATGTTAAACATCCTTTTGTGGACCTGAGAGAGAGAGAGAGAGAGAGAGAGAGAGAGAGAGAGAGAGAGAGAGAGAGAGAGAGAGAGAGAGAGAGAGAGAGAGAGAGAGAGAGAGAGAGAGAGAGAGAGAGAACCTCCAATATGCCATGCCCGAAGCTGCTGTCTCGGAATGCACTCCATTCAGGCTGTCTGTCCCAGCAGAATTGCTCTTAGCAGGTCCACTGGAGAAATTAAAAATGCATAAGTTTCCAAATTGAGGGCGGTTGTCAGTTGGTTTGGGGCAGCCATTTGGGTCATCGGCATGTGTAACATCAATTTGCTCAATGTTTCCACCATCTCCAACTGTTATGTAAACTGGGCCACATGGGTCAAGGTTGTAATTGTAGACTCGATTCATCCTTTCATATGCATGGACCTGTTAAAAAAAAGAATGGTTATTCAGAGTTTGAAACCAATGTCCTATTTTTATTTAGTCTTCAGAGATCACAAGATTCATCTTGCTACAGATGACTCAAAGCAAGGATTCCACAAGCATGAGCTTGAAAGTTTAGGTAGCACTCAAAATTTAAGCATTAGGCTTACATGTCGGAAGGAACACAAGTGCACCCGATTTTTCACGTAAGTGATTCCCTTGTGTTGCTTGTTTGTGGCTTGCTTAGTTTCGAATCTTTGAGTGAGTACCTTACACATAAGGTATTTACGAGCTATTATGGACCTATGCATCTCCTTACAGGGAGGTCGACCCATGAAATCCATACACTTCATGGATATACAAATGTAAGCTGGGTAGGTGATATTGATACACGAAATTCCACATCTGGATTTGTATGTCCAATTTTTTGGACTAGCCATAAATAAACCTCCATTGCATTGTTCTCAACAGAGCTAGAGTACATTGCGGCTACGCGGGCTATAAAAGAAGCAATTTGGTTGAGAAATTCATTGTCTGACATTGATCTCAGACAATTTGCTCCAACAACTTTTCATTTTGATAATCAAAGTTCGATTGCATTGTCCATTCATGGATCCATATTAAGGGGGGGTGTTGGATTTATACCTTCTCTCTAAATCCGTAAGCTAATCTAGTTCCATTCATACAGTCCTTACAATTTGGAGCTTGTTAACTTCATCAATTTTTGCAAGTCATGTCCGTAAACAACTCGTAAGGAAACTGTAAGTTTCTTCTTACAAGCCATTATGATCGTCACCTAAAAGGAACACGTAAAAAACCGCAACGAAACTCGTAAGTCGTGAGCATCTCATAAGTGACTCGCAAGAAAAGCTGTTATGAGAAATTATGAACTAAAAATCAATACCTACAAGCAACGATGTAAGATGACGTCTTTGACGAAGATCCTATGGACAATTTTGGTAGACAATGACATGCAACTACAAAGGCCCACGATTGATATTATGGACTAATCTATTCTTTTAATTATGTGTTGTAATTAAATTGTATAGATATAAATAAGTCACATAGATGCAAAACGCAACACACCTTTTACATATGTCAACAAATCGAATGTTGTGTACAATCTCTTACAATTCTAATCAAGCTATTCTCAAGAGATCTCGTCTTGTGTGTCATTATGCACAAGCCTAATGAATTGTTTCGTGTGAGAGGCAATATTTTAGGGAAAGCCGTGAATGTGCTATTTGATTTAGGTAGTACTCACAATTTTTTGAATGCTCGACTTGTGCAAAAGTTTCGAGTGCCCACCATGGCCAGTGATCACCGTTACGTGGTCCGTCTTGCCTCAAGGTCGGACATTGAGATTTGAGATGTCAAAGTCTCAAACTTAGAGCTTTGGATGCAGGACTATGTTGAGCTGTTGGATTTTCATGTCATGAATCTGGACCAGACTGATGTGATTTTGGGCTATAAATGGTTTTTTGGCAAATCAGACTCTTTAGAGATAGATTTTAAAAATCATTCTATGGTATTTAAAGATAAGTTTAATCAAATTGACTCTAATTCTGGAGAGACCGATGTACATCCATCGCCGATGATTTTCTCGACTGAATTAATTGAGAAACTTCATGATTATGAGTATGGACTCTTTCACTTGCTTTTGAAATCTCATACGCATTGTGTAGCAAGAGTTTAGTAAATTTTTTCCGAAGCAGCTACCTTATGGACTACCACCTGTTCGGTCGATTGATCATAAGATAGATCTTTTGCCCGATAGCCATCCTATCTTCAGACAACCATATCGGTTCAGTCAAAAGGAAGAGGAGGAAGTGGCTAGGCAGATCGAGGAGTATCTCAAGATGAGACACATAAGACCAAGTAAATCTCCGTGGGGAGCACCTGTCCTTCTTAAGTGTAAGAAAGATGGGAGTTTCTGGCTATGTGTAGATTACAAGGGTCTGAACAAATTTACAGTTAAAAATAAATATTCGTTGCCCAGGATGGACGATCTTATAAATCGATTAAATGGAGCTAAATACTTCACGAAAATTGATTTACGTACAAGATACCATTAGATTAGGATACATCCAGAAGATGTATCTAAAACCAGTTTTAGGACCAAGTTTGGCCACTACGAGTTTCTTGTATTGCCCTTTGGTTTGACAAATGCTCTGGCTACTTTCCAACAAATGATGAACAATTTATTTCGTCCATATTTGGAGAAGTTCATAGTAGTGTTTCTGGACGATATTCTGAGTGATACAGCTATTGGAGTTGTTCTCTTACTAGAGGGTCAGCCTATTGCCTTCGAAAGTAAGAAACTAACCGATGCACAGGTCAAGTACACCACTTACGAAAAAGAGATTTTTGCTGTGATTCATGCTTTGAAATCATGGAGGCATTACTTGTACGGTAATAAATTCGTGGTTAATACGGATCATCAACCTTGAAAGTATTTTTGTAATCAGAATGATTTGCGAGGTCGTAAGGCCAGATGGGCAGAACTCATGCAAGAATTTGACTTTGAACTACGGTATATCAAGGGCTCATCTAATCGGGTGGCTGATGCACTTAGTCGAATTGGTGAAGTGAACGAACTTTCCTTCACTGAGATCAATACAGACTTTTATCTCTCCTTGAGAGGTCTTTATGAGAAAGACCCACATTTTGGACCAATCTGGAATAGGGTTCTACCAGTTTCATCAAGCGGGACTAATGATCATGGTGATCAGTCTGGGGGGAAGGATATAAAGGGTACTAATGACTTCTCTATCTGTAATGGACTATTGGTCAGGAAAGGGAAGGTTTGTGTGCTTGATGTGGATGTTATTAAGAATAAAATTCTTTATGAATGTCATGACTCACCATGCGCAGGACATCCCGACATACATCATACATTGGGTTTGGTACGAAGGGATTTTTATTGGCCAAAACTCAAGCCCTTTGTAGAATCTTATGTGGTCAAATATGACCAATGCCAATTAAATAAAGCTGAACGCCATAAGGCTGGCGGTTTGTTGCGTCCATTGGATATCCCTGATAAGAGATGGAATAGTATTTCTATGGATTTCATGGTTGGGTTATCGCGGACGAATAAACAGCATGGTGTAATTTGGGTTGTGGTCGACCGTCTTACCAAATTGGCTACGTTTATTCCGGTAAAGACCATCGCGAAGGCTTCTGATTTAGCTCAGATATTTGTAGAGCGCCTGTTTAGGCTTTACGGATTACCAAGTGATATTGTGAGCGATCGCGATCCGAAGTTTACCGGTCACTTTTGGTCGGCCGTATTCGCTAAACTTCTGATCATCTTGAGACGGATGGACAGACAAAACGAACAAATCAGACGATGGAACAAAAGCTTCGGGCATATGTTTTCAGACGGCAATCTGATTGGAAAAAGTATCTTCCATTGATCGAGTTAGCCTATAATAGTAGTAAGCATTCGGCTACCGGTTATAGCCCATTTATGTTTATGTATGGTTTTGAGCCTAGGTCACCCATCGCGGTTGAGACTCAGACGATCAAGTTTCAGAAAGTAGCGGATTTCCTACATGATATGCAGGAAATGCTACGGATTGCACGTGAAAATGTCCAAAGTGCCTAGGATAGGGACAGACATTATGCAAATATGAAAAGATCACCGAGAGACTTCCAAGTGGGAGACTGAGTATATTTGAGAATCCCGAAGGATTCAAGTGTAATGCATATCGGCAAGCATTATAAGTTGTCTCCTAGATATAGAGGACCATTTAAGATCTTGAAAAGGATCGGATCCTTAGCTTACCAATTGGAACTCCCAGATGGATCACAAGTGCATCCCGCATTTCATGTAAGTCATCTCAAAAAGAGTCTGCATAAAGGAGAGCATCTTGGATCTGGAGATTAGTTGGACCTGTTGGATGAATCATCGGATATATCTCGTTTTGAACCCAAAAAGATCTTGGATACAAGAACTAAACGATTGAGAAATCGTATAGTTATCGAGCATCTGGTTTGATGGAGGAGATGTACGGACGATGACGATTCCTGGGAACAAGAATGAAGCTTAAGGAGAAACTTTCCCAGTTTTAAGTTCTGAGGACAAAACTTGAATAAGGGGGGGGGAAGAATGTCATGCCCATGACTGGTCTCGGGTAGCGTGTCCATGCTAGGGACCGGTAGACCAACAACCCGTAAGTTAATTGTGACTATAAGGGAATTGGGGCCCTTATGTGTACATGGTCATAATTAATGGTTGTAGGCCTAAACACATGGTGGTGGAGTTGGTATGGGTCTATCAGTGAGTCATCAAAGAACTAGATGACATGGCCTAGATAGGCTGCAGAGGCGTCCGGTGAGGTGTCACAGTGCACTATTAGTGGTGCATGGGCCTTGGAGGATATAAGTATACCTGCTGGGCTCTCAGTAGTGTATGCTTGATTTTGTGATTAGTAGCTACATGCTGCTGGTGTGACTCCTCTTTCCATGACTCTGATTGATCCATAGCTTGGGGGCTAGATCCGTACGATCTAGGTTGGGTTGGGTTGGTTTATCCACCACCTGTTCCCTTTTGTGGTTGCTTTGTATGGTATGCTTAGGCTAGAATCATATTCTTGAAGACTTTATACTCATCAGCCAGAAAATTTTTTAGCTGGACAGAGAATTGAAGATCGCCAAGTAGCATGAAGAAAAATCCAAAGTTGAGAAGAAGACGACACAACAACAGGATGATCGCCTCGAAGAATATGTCAGCTCACTGCAGAATGCCCTGACAACCGCACAAGATAAGGTGGACAAGGCCGTGCAGGATGCAAAGCAACAAGTGCAGCTGCTACAAGGTCAACTGCAGATGGTAGAGCAAGATCACACACGTCTCCAAGTTGAATTGGATGCGACCACCCTTGAGCGTGATGCGTATCTCCAGACACAAATACCAGATCATCCGGTAACTTCGATGGAGATCGTGTATTTGTTCAAAAAAGTTGAGACTTACAAAGTGACGCTTTAGAGTTTCCAAGGCCACTTTGACAGATTCAAAGGAGCAGCTTCAACTAAATTGGCAAAGGCTAAAGCAACCATTAGTGCCTATGAAAGAGCTGCTGCTCAGGTGTTGGAAGCTGGACCTCAAATCCCAGTTCCGGTCATTCCGCAATTCTCCCCTACGCACCAAGTTGAAGTCCCAATGGATACAGGACTGGATTCGGACATGGACCAGTGTGGAGCTTCAGAAATTGAAGCACAACACCCAGTTCCACAGGTAGTGCAACCGGGTCCATCTTCATCACGGACCACACCATTATTCAGAAGGCCAATCAACGTCGAGGACCAGATCCAGAGTTTTCTAGCGAAACATCCTCTTGAGTCCTCGTGTGTTGGTTGGGTCCTTAAGTTTAAGACCTCTAAAATAGAGGCCGACAAAGAATTGGACAAAATACCCGCATTGGGAGAGCAGCCGGCTTGGAGAGTGACCATTTTTTAGAAAACTCCGAAATCTATTAGGAGTTATGAGACGAGCCCTCACCAATTGCAGGTAGATCCATATTATGTACCGATGCCGTGAAGAAATAGGTGGAAGGATTTGGGATTGGCCATGGACAAAATCACAATCCATACGCCAAATTGGCCAATCATCCATCAAACTTACACTTGGACAATATCAGTGGATTTCCACTAGGCATTACAAGCGTAACAGCGGGAGTATATACACTCTCCCGATCCAACAGTGAGACAATCGACACTTTTTTCAAAAGACTTGACGCTGTTGGCATCAGTGGCAACGAGATGGGATGATTGCTTTTCTCCTTTGTCATTCGATCCAAATAAGCCAATGGCCTCAAAGAATATCAAGGATCAGCTGCCGGTTGCTCGACTGTATTTTCGCGCAGCAATGATGGGAGGCTCCTGGGAATCTCGCTTCACGTCCTGAACAACTTCAAAGTGGATTGTCGGAGCTCATCGTTGTTTTTTTGCCGTATAATTTGGATTTTCACACTGTCCGACTCGATTTTATGGAGAAGGTGTAGTATCATTTAATAAAGATTTGTTGCGAAGCAAATAAAAGTCCCCAGTGACTGCATCTCGCAGGTGTCATGGGACCGTCACCAATTTTGGTGGGGGATATTGTTGGAGGGTTTGTGGATCCCAAGGCAACCCTAACCCTAGTTAATAAGTGAGAGGGATTTGGCACCCTGTGTGTGTAAGTCCAACCTGATGATCACATAGTTATATGATTAATTAGAAGTCAATAAAAGGACTTTAGACCTTTTTGCGAGACTTTTAATGTCGTAAGGCCCAAATGTTAAGTTAGTGAATAAAGTTGGGTTTTCCTCCAATTTGGATGGTTCCCACTCTTTTTTAAATTTGAATAATTAGGGAGGTAGAAATGGACCAATAGGATTCAGAGGCCAGGGTCCTCCTCTCTACTATAAAAAAGGGACCAACTCAAGTTCCTACACATGTTTCATTTCTTCATTTCAATAAAGTAGATTGGTTCTCTTGTGAAATAGATTTATGAATGTCCTTGCTCTCTATCACTTTTCCTCCATCTCTCATGCTTTATTTGTGTTTTGCTAATTGTTGGATTTGATTGTTATTGGGATTGCATGTTATTATACTTTCTATGAGGGAGAAAGGGAGAGAGAGAAAGAGTAAGATATCTTGTTGTGGATCTAGTGTTAGTGGATGTAGTGTTAATGCTTAGATTTTCTCATCAACACATTCAACTTTGAGGCGCTTAAAGTGCTCAATGTAGGTGCGTACATATTCGTTTCTTCTCATCTTGATATGAGATAGTTGAATGAAAGGACTTTGGGTCAATTTGGAAGGCTTGAATCGTTTGGTCAGGGCGGCGATAAGGGTTTTCCAAGAAACTATATCTTAATAAAATGACTATTAGGAACCGCTATCCCTTACTTCAGATGGCCGACTTAATGGACCAATTGAATGGTGCTAAGTATTTCACCAAATTGGACCTTAGGTCGGGGTATCATCAAATTAGAATTCACGAGGGGGATGTTTCCAAAACTGGTTTTCGTACTAGGTATGGCCATTACGAATTTTTAGTTCTACCCTTTGGTCTAACTAATCCGACAACCTTCCTCGTCCATATCTAGGGAAGTTTCTTGTGGTATTTTTGGACGACATTTTGATTTATATTAAGACTCTTGAGGAATATGAGGCACATTTGCATACAGTCTTAGATAAAGTTCTTTTATGCTCTTGACGAGTTTCAGCCTCGTTCTCCTATCTCCGTTGGACTCAAGGTCTCAAGGTGCAAGCTGTAGTGGATTTCTTGCATGATATGTAGGAAATGTTGCAAGTGGCTAGGGAAAGCATTAGATCGGACCCAATTCTATGCTAACCGAAGTCGTGCTCCTCGAGAATTTGAGATCGGTGATTGGGTGTCTCTTAGAATCCCAAAAGACTCTAAGACACTTCGAACGGGGAAATGTCCGAAGTTATCTCCACGTTTTAGCAGTCCTTTCAAAGTTCTTAACAAGATTAGTAGGGCTACGTATCGACTAGAACTCCCTGTTGGAACTAAGGTCCATCTTGAATTCCATGTTAGTCATTTAAATGAACGACTTGGTGGAAAGGATAACCTGATTCCATAGATGATCTAGTGTTATTGGAGGATTTGACTGCTTTTGTACCCCATGAACCGGAAAGGATCATGGATACTCGACGCCATCAGCTAAGAAATCATTTGATTTCTAAACATCCGATTCGTTGGAAAGCTAAGTCAGATGATGAGGACACTTGGGGAGAGGGAAGACGATTTGAGACCTAGATTCCCTGATTTTTTTCCATAGAAGGAAGTTTTTATGGGGGAGGGAATGTTATGTACCATAATGGTACGCCCTTCAGTGACAACCTCACAAGGAGCATTGACGCAAGTTATCGACATGTTTAGGTGCCACGCATCACCATCCTAGGTGGTCACGTGTCGCTGGTAGGACCGTGCTTGATGGGACCCATTATGTTATGCCTACATAGTGGTGGGGTTTCTCTCTTTCAACAACCTAGGATGAGGAGTGTCTGATCTCCCAAAGAGATGCAACTCGATTCCCTTGGGGTGAGGTTGCTGAACTTCATAATTGGCATGATTTTGTAGAGCAATGACTAACTTGAAGACATGCATCGTAGACTACTCGCTGCTACATTTCCAAACTATGCAGTGGAAAGTCTCATTGAAATACTCCATGCAAATCATGGTGATCTGTTGTTTGCAATAGAGGTGCTCACCCAGCTAGAATTTCAGGATGAAGTACTTTCTCAACATTACTTCCAACAAGCAACGCCTTCAATTCCGTCCATGTCAACAATGTAATTTCTGCCACTCTCTGAATTTGGGCCTGGGCTGGCAAATGGAGTGTCTCCTACACATATTCAACCAAGTAATACACATAGACACATGGAGCTGTCCATTGCATTCTCCCACATGCATGGCAAGAGCAAAAATGGATCTAATTATGCAGCAATTGTTCGAAAGCATCCGAAATAACATGCAACTGCCAAGCAGTACAAGATGAATGGAAGTTTTGATCATTCAGTGGGTGTAAGAGCTAGGCATATTGCAGGCCAGGGCAGGAGTAGAACCATTTGATGATATTGTTAATTTTCAAAAGGGACAATATTGGCTTGAAATAGGTGATGTCGTTGCATGTATATACTCAGATATGAGAGAATAAGCTCGACATGAAGCTTGGGTCTACAATGCTTATTTTAAATAGGCAACTGTTACAACTTCCATGAATCTCCGATTGCCTTGAAGGTTATTGCACCCCATACCAGTGACGACGCACCATATTCGCCCATCCATAGGGTCACAACCGACCACCCCCATGCACTGGAGCTATCAACATAATCATGCCTAGTCATGGCATCCCATACCACCAACCATCGCCCTTAACTCTTCCTAGCATACATCTCATGGCCTGGAGATACATCCTGGCTCATGCATGTGCTCTCCATCCACCAACTCCCGGGTAGACCTATATCCATCCTAGGATGGAGAGCACCTAGGTTCAGCAACCTCACCCCAAGGGAATCGAGTTGCATCTCTTTGGGAGATCAGACGCTCCTCACAAATTGATTTGAACTAGGTCCATAAGGAGACAGATTCTCCTCTGAAAGATTGTCCAAGGCAATATTGAATTCAAAATTGGTCGTTAGATCTTTTGGAAGTTGAAAATGGCTATTGTGCACATCATCAGAACCGCTTGAGTCAGTTTTTGGAATGATTTCACCATAGGCATCTTTGCTATGAGCTTAGAGCCATGAAATCTCTTTCTACATGCAAGCCATGAATTTTTTTTCATGCAAAGAGTTTTGAAAAACCTTTGTATAGAGTTGTTGCCTCTCTGAAATTTTGTTGTTGCTGCGTAGGTGAATTGAGTTTATTCAACAAATGTAATTTACTATTTTCCATGCATCCATGATCAACTATAGATGGGGTAGGTGGGCCCTTAATCACCATTCAACAAATGTATGTAGTTTGCTATTTTCCATATTCTCACTTATTAACACATACATAGTAACATAGTAATGCCTTTGCAATGCAATGGCTCTCGGCAGGCAGGATCGGAGGAGAGAGCAAATAGAGCGCGAGTGCGAGTACGAGGCTCGAGCTTAAGGAAGCCAGGGCGGCCATGGCAATGACAAGAAGAACAGGAGGAGGAGATTTATTATCAGGTCTAAGGAGAGCATCAACCGCCATGGCAGTAACAACAACAGGACGAGGAGAATTATTGGGCCTTTCTTTCAACCCCACCCCTCATCGTCCTCCTCTTCCTCATCAATGTCTACCCCTTTTCTTACCCCACCTCATCATCATCATCAGACCCACAAATGATTACGCCCTCTCATCTTCTTCTGCTGCTCTTCTTTCTCCTCCTTTTAGAGATCGTTCTCCTCGGATGGACATGACCAGAAAGGAGGCACCGCGGATCAACAATCGGTTCTATCCTCCTTGGCTTCATGCCAGGCTACTTGTCATGCTAAAATTTCAAACACAGGAGCCATCCGCTTTTTCAACACTTCACGGCTCCGGTATGCTTGTATTTCTGGCATATTCTTTTTAATTCACCAGCATAAGGGGGAGATGAATTGGCAGAATCCTTAATGATGTTTTGCCAACGTTCTGATCCATTCTGGTTTTACTTTAGGGCATGCAGGCAGACTAGTTAGAATGGAACAGCTCTGGCAGGAGTTTTTCTCAGATCCATCTCAGTGGTGGGACAACAGATTTACCAAGGTGTGGCGTTTGGACTTAATTTTTTGCTGCAATTTCTTTGGCTGACACTGTTCACTTGAAAAGTTTTTAATGCTGCGATGATATTATGTGTATGAGGCCGATTGGTTTTTGTAGTCGTTTTCCTTAGGTTGAGATAAGTCTGTGATCTGTATGATGTTATGCAGAAAAATCCAAAGTACCCGGACTTTAAACATAAGAGTACACTTGAGGGCCTATGGATTAATGGTTGGCTGAATCCCTCGTGGGTAGAAGAAAAAATGGCTTCTATGGCATTGAGTCATACACAATCTGGTGATGGATTGAGACTACGGTATGTTTCCGATCTGAGTGTGGGATGTGCAGCTCTAGATGGGTCTGAGACGACAGCACGTCCTCCTTTTTCTTGGTCCTTCAAAATTGACACTTCTTCATACTTCTTTATGATCGTTATATGAAGTTTGAATTATGCAGGGTGGCCGACTCCTTTCGCAATGGTGATAAGGTGAGCAAATTCTGTCAGGAGGGACGGTTGAAAGAGGCTCGACATTTGGTGGAGCTTATGGCCCAGCAAACCACTAAAGCTCCAATTGGCGCTTACGTTTGCCTTCTGAAGGGGTGTTCCAGAAAAAAAGCCCTGGCGGAGGGCAAGCAAGTGCATGCCCTTATTGGCCAAAGTGTCATTGATTCAAGTATTTTCATAGCAAACACCCTTGTTCACATGTACGCCAAATGCGGTAGTGTGCTGGATGCACACAAATTATTCAGCAACATGCCTCAACACAATGTGTATTCATGGACTGCTATCATCTCAGCATATGCTGATAGTGGACAAGGTGAGGAGGCTATTAATTTATTTCAGCAAATGCAAGAGACAGGCTTAGCACCAGACAAGGTTCTGTTCGTTGTTGTCCTAAAAGCATGTGCTAGGCTAGGAGCCCTGGAACAGGGAAAACAGCTCCACTCCGACATCATAAAAAGAGGCTTTCAATCGGATGTGATTGTAGGTAACACCCTTGTTGACATGTATGCAAAATGCGGGTGCACAGAGGACGCCCGTGAACTGTTCAACAACATGAGTGAACGAGATGTGGTAACATGGACTGCGATTATTGGGGGATATGCACAGAATGGGCTTTGCAAGGAGAGCCTTGTTTTGTATGAGCAAATGAAACGGGAAGGCGTGCAGCCAGACAATGTCACGTTTGTTCTTCTCCTAAAAGCATGTGCCAGCCTAGCAGCCCTGGAACAGGGCAAACAGCTTCACTCTGACATCGTAAAAAGAGGTTTTCAGTCGGATGTGATTGTAGGAAGCACCCTTGTTGACATGTACGCAAAATGTGGGTGCACAGAGGACGCCCGTGAACTGTTCAACAACATGAGTGAACGAGATGTGGTTTCATGGAATGCGATGATTGCGGGATATGCACAGAATGGGCTTGGCAAGGAGGCCCTTGCTCTGTATGAGCAAATGAAACAGGAAGGCCTGCAGCCAGACAATGTCACGTTTGTTCTTCTCTTACAAGCATGTGCCAGCCTAGCAGCCCTGGAACAGGGCAAACAACTTCACTCCGACATCATAAGAAGAGGCTTTCAGTGGGATGTGATTGTAGGAAGCACCCTTGTTGACATGTACGCAAAATGTGGGTGCACAGAGGACGCCCGTGAACTGTTCAACAACATGAGAGAACGAAATGTGGTTTCATGGAATGCCATGATTGCGGGATATGCACAGAATGGGCTTGGCAAGGAGGCCCTTGCTTTGTATGAGCAAATGAAACAGGAAGGTATGCAGCCAGACCCTGTAACATTTGTTCTTCTTCTAAAAGCATGTGCCAGCCTAGCAGCCCTGGAACAGGGCAAACAGCTTCATTCCGACATCATAAAAAGACGCTTTCAGTCGGATGTGATTGTAGCAAGCAGCCTTGTTGACATGTACGCAAAATGTGGGTGCACAGAGGATGCCCGTGAACTGTTCAACAACATGAGTGAACGAGATGTGGTTTCATGGACTGCGATGATTGCGGGATATGCACAGAATGGGCTTGGCAAGGAGGCTCTTAATCTGTATGAGCAAATGAAACAGGAAGGCCTGCAGCCAGACATAGTAACGTTTGTTCTTCTCCTAAAAGCATGTGCCAGCCTAGCAGCCCTGGAACAGGGCAAACAACTTCACTCAGACATCATAAAAAGAGGCTTTCAGTCGGATGTGATTGTAGGAAGCACCCTTGTTGACATGTATGCAAAATGCGGGTGCACAGAGGATGCCCGTGAGCTGTTCAACAAAATGAGTGAACGAGACGTGTTTTTATGGACTGCAATGATTGCGGGATATGCACAGAATGGGCTTGGCAAGGAGGCCCTTGCTCTGTTTGAGCAAATGCAGAGGGAAGGCACAAAACCTAACGAAGTTACATATATTTGTGTTCTCTCTGCATGTGCCCATTCTCGCCTAGTAGATGAAGGTCGTGATGCCTTTGATGCCATGTGTAAAGATCATGGTGTTACACCAACCAGGGAACACTATGCGTGTATGGTCGATCTTCTAGGGCGTGCAGGGTGCCTGGCTGATGCTGAGCTCTTTATCAACAAAATGCCAATTCAGCCTGATAGTGTGGTTTGGATGACTTTGCTTGGTGCTGCTAGAAACCATGGTCATGTGGAAATAGGAAGACGTGCCTTTGATCGCGTCGTGAAATTGGAACCAAAAAATGCTGCACCTTATGTGCTCCTATCAAACATTTATGCAGCTGCTGGTAAGAAGGATGAGTTAGCAAAGATCAGAAACAAAATGAAGGATGCAGGTGTAAAAAGAATACCTGGGTGCAGCTGGATCGAAGTTGATAACAAAGTGCATGCCTTTGTTGTAGGTGATGCAACTCATCCACAAAAAAAGGAGATTCTTGCTGAACTGTATAGATTGGTGGGGTTGATGAAGGAGGGAGGGTATGTACCTGATTTAAGCTTTGTGCTGGATGATGTGGAGGACGAGGAGAAGGAGAATGCTTTGTGTCAACACAGTGAGAAGCTGGCCATTGCTTTTGGGCTCATCAACACGCCTCCTGGGACACCTATTCGCATAAAGAAGAATCTTCGGGTGTGCGGTGACTGTCACAATGCCACAAAGATCATCTCAAAGATTGTCGGTCGTGAGATCAGTGTGATTGATGCAAACAGATGCCACCATTTTAAGGATGGCTTCTGTATCTGTGGAGATTATTGGTGATGGTAAGTGGGAAAAAGCAACTGCAACTAGCTTTTTTGGACAGACAGAAGGCTTGGTGTGGGAGTTTTTTGGCAGCCTTGGCTGTCACACATTTTTAACTTCACGTTGATGATCATGGTTGATGAGTGTGTTCTTATCAGTCTTTTGATAATAATACAAGTCTTTGACCTCCACTTTCTCCATTTTTGCTTATGAGGTTTTTAGTTGATGTTGCAATGGACTAACTTTATTGTAAGACTAATCATCATTGATTTTTAGTTTTCTCTGTTACACTTGGTTGAATTTTGGGCCCTTAATCTGGGAAATAGTATACCTTTTACTCTCCTGTTTTTGTCACTTTCTCATAAACTACATTCAGACCAAAATAGGTCGCTTCGTATGTTCAGTACAATCAGTTCTGAAATGTACTTGTCCTTCACTGAGTACAGAAAATTCAAAAGTTACCTATAATGTAGATACTTAGCTGACTTTTTTTATTCTATTTGCTACCTGATAGAATGCTGCTAATGGTAAATTGGTAAATTGAAAAACCTGGTTGTGTAGTATTTTTAATATTGAATGCTGTTATTTTTTACCTTTTCTCAATTAAGGTACAGATTTCGGGGTCAAATAATATAGATTGGCAATTTGTTCACTTCACTGTAGTCACATAGGCCACTCTTTGATCTTGTTTTATGAAGTTTATATGATTTATTCTAATGCATTTATAAGCACTGATAGACTAAAAGTACATGACATATGCCTCAAGACATGATTATCTCTGAGGGGACGTTATATGTTCATAACAATGACTGCTTGTGATAGCCCACTAATGGCAACCGACTATTTATTTCTTTGACATACTGTTCAAGTGCATAAATACAAAATTTTGAAAGAGTTCTATGCTTTATTAATTTTCAAGTCGATGAATTTCAAAAAATTTCAAAGTGACATAAACATATGAAAAGGCAAGAAAATAAAATATCCAGATAAAAAAGCAGCTTGTTCCCTTTTCTTATGTCTCTTATAGTTTTCGAGTTGATCTATTCGAAAAATTTCAACAAAGTTTTAACTTGACATAAACATACGCAAAAGTAAGACAATAAAATATATAGATAAGAAGGCAGCTTGTTCCTTTCTTCTTATGTCTCTCATAGTTTTATCACAACAATTATAAACTTGAGATCGTTGCTTTCTGCAATTATTAGGAACACCAATGCAGTTCAATTTGAAAATGATGCATTCACATAGTTTTATCATTTTGATGCCAGAAAATCATATCTCAAAGAACGTTCTACGTTGAAGACAATCTCCACTTGTGATAGCGTACATAATGACAACATTAACTATCCAAATCAACTGCTTGATTATCAACAAACATGCATTGTTGGTGCAAAGCCATATTTTCTACATAGGATGGCAACAAATTAATTATTTATTTGACTTATTATTCAAATGCATATATACATCGACTTCGTTCTAAAAAACACTCATTGGAATTCATCTTGTCCTCTTCCTCCTGTCCCAAATCAACTAAGCATTGATAGGTGCAAGAGATCCTACAAAACAATTTCATGTTGTTAACAAATGCTCATTCGCTTCTTTACTCCAAACTATATGAGAGAAGCAAGAGAGTATCCTTACGGTAGTGATGTTTCACATGTAGCAACAAAGATTGGTCAGAATCCATTGCAACACAATGTCGCCCAACAACTTTACATGCAATAATAGTTGATCCACACCCAACCGATGGTCTTGCAAAATGTCTCTACCAAAAGTTGCATCAAAATTCGACTTTTTTCAAGACCACCACGCAATGGCAAAGATGTAACCGGATCTAGCATGCACTGTGAAGCAGGAAAGCAATGTGTCCAAGTGTTTGTATCACTTCGAAATAATGATGAATCCAAATTGTCTCCGTCACCAATGGAATGAGATGGTGCACAATTCAAGCGATTCAAAACAATAAGTTCAATGAAGTAATCTGTACAAATAGTAAGATTGAATTAGTACACTAGATGTTCAGATACTTTGAATCAACAAAGCTCATAATGCACCATAACCAAAAATATCTTCGATTCCTGTCAAGATATTCGAGTTATAGTTACTTGATCTTCACATATTACGATCATGAGAAATATCTTCGATTCCTGTCAAGATATCCGAGTTATAATTACTTGTTCTTGACATATTACGATCATGAGAAATATCTTCGATTCTTGTCAAGATATCCGAGTTATAGTTATTTGATTTTGACATATTACGATCATGAGAAATATCTTCGATTCCTGTCACAATATCTGAGTTATAGTTACTTGATCTTGTTGTATTGCAATCAACGAATCTGTTTTCGACATCTACTGATCTTGTCGACGTTGTTTGGATGCTACCCCTTTTTAAACCACAAGGATGGCTCGACATTTTTTTGATGTTGCTCCTATTTGAACGTTTAGAATAATACGTAAAGCACTCACTTAATGGTTTACATAAAATTATTGTTTTGAATTTTTTTGGGAATTTTTATACTATTTTGATTGTTTTAGATTTTTTTCCATTTTTTTAAGCTTATTTTTTTACATAAAAGTATTGTTTTGACTTTTTTGGGAATTTTTACACTATTTTGTTTTTTATAGGTTTTTTACACTATTTTAGCTACCTATGTTAGCTTTCCATAGGTTTTTGATTTGTTTTTTTTTTTTTATTTTCATGTTTTTGTATTATCAAGTTCATGGAAGGGATGAGGAGAAAGGAGAGCACAATTGAAGCACCAAATAATCCCATAAGCATTTGATGCAACATCAACACTTTTCAAGTTATATATAGACTCTTCAACTAGTTGATTTTGCAAAAATTGGGGGCATGAATTTTCATTTTACTAAAATAGACCCCCCAAAAATACTTTTCATTCTCAATTAACTGTTATTATGGAGTTCTTATGTCTTCTTGACACGTGGCATAGCATTTGTCCCAAAAGCATTTATGGAATTTGACTATGGAAAAAAAAAAAACACATAAATAAACCTCCCCACAATGCTTATTTACATTGTTTTCTGAAATTTTAAAGCTTTCTGATCCCAAAGTGAATTGCAACTTATTTTCTTGCTCTTTTAATCAAGATAGTTTATATCTCTCTCTCTCTTAAGATAATTTAAGGAAGAGAGAGCCCTCCCGCCACGGCGGGTGGGATCTCTCCATTTTTTTTAGTAAAAATTATATATATATATATATATATATATATATATATATATATATATATATATATATATATATATATATATATATATATATATATATATATATATATATATATATATATATATATATATATATATATATATAAGAGCTCATCCCCCGCCTCGACTGGTGGGCTCCCTCCATTGTTTATCATTCAAGAAGATGACGATGCAACGAACCAAAAAGTAGCTAAAGAGAACATGCCTCCATAAGTCCCGGGGATTTGTCAGACATCAGTCTAGAGATTTGCTCTAGTTCCATCGAGGCCAATTTCGATGCTGATGCATGTGTTCTTTGTCGATTTCAAAATCAGATACGGAACCCTTTTATCTAAGGGCCCATTCCTCCTTCCCCCCCCCCCCCCCCCCCCCCCCCGCCCCTTCTTTGAACTCCCTCCCTTCTCTCTTAACTGTGCATTGGCAACAGTTTTTTTTTTTTGACCCGTGAACTTGCTAATGCTGGTAGATCTGCAAATCGTAGCAACATCAAAATATGGTAGGTGCAGGTGGAATCCAGTCATAAACACTCTCAGATCACTGGTGATATTGCAGGTGAATAGTTTCATTTCACTAAGTCATGGCAACAAGCAATGGCTTGGCATCAAAGCAGCCTTCCAACTGGGTTAGTTTGGAATGCATCGCTTATGTCACTTATCAATAAGTTTTTGTTGTATAAGATAGTGTAAAAGAAAAGGTATGAAGGGGATGTGGTGGAATATTTATGATTAATGCGGCCAGCTCCAGGTAGCTTAGAGCTCAGTTTTTGACATTATTACTTGTAAACATGTTTACAAGAAGGGGAGGTTCTCTAATCATACCCAGTCCATCACACTGCATTGTCAACGTATATCTATATATATATTTGAACTTATGTACACTTTGTATGCATGGGTGAGGGACCCCATGCATCCTCCTCCCTCACCCATGCATATACTTTTTTTGAACTAAAAATTCAAAAAAAAGAGGATGCATGTATGGGGAGGAGGATGCATGGCCCTCCTCCCCATGCATTCATGCATATTGGCTGCCTAAGTCAGTTGTAGATTGAAGGGCAAAATGCCCATCGTAGGCCTTATTCCCTTCAAATGAAGAGCATCTAAATCATTCACCCTTCAAATATAAAACCAAAATAAATGGGCAGTCCTTCAGTTTTAAGGAAAATCTATTTTCTTGAAGGGTAGAATTATCTACACCATTGTCCCTAAGCTTTTATTGGCCACCCTAGCACCCTAGACATTAAATGGCCATCAACTAACAGGACAATTCTGGTTTGTTAATGAACCTACTATCATTAATAACTAACGGATCAATTCTGGTTTGTTAATGAGCTCAGTATGGGGACTCTCTCTCTCTCTCTCTCTCTCTCTCTCTCTCTCTCTCTCTCTCTCTCTCTCTCTCTCTCTCTCTCTCTCTCTCTCTCTCATGGACTCTTCTTTATCAAAAGTTACCACCCTTGATCATGCTATAAACAAACATATATGTTTTGAGGGTCCTAAACTTTTTTGCCAACCCAACCATTTTTGATACTTTTCAAAAATATTGTCCCACCAATTTTGGCTGAAAGGGAGCTTCCACGATACTTCCTATGAAACCACTATATGCTGTAGCTAGTTTCGTTATCATACTTGTGAATTACTGCTATTTTTAAAGGGAATACTACTGTGTGTAAGCACTAACAAATAAAACTTGCGCTCTCTGTAGCATCGAATATTACTACTATCTTCATTTTCGATTAGGTTCGGTTTCGAACCATAAAGCTACAAGCGTTTGCACAGGTATGCACATTAAACCATTCGCTTTAGATTTGTATAAGCAATGAATGGTAGGCTCTCCTTAAAGTACTTACTAACGCTTTCACAATGGCTGACAATAACGTAAAGAACGATTTAAGACTAAGGAAGGCTAGAGCACTCGAGGGGACTAAACATGGCATCCTCACAAGAAACCACTGCTACAATCATCCAGTTAAGATTTTTTCGAAGAGTTTTCAGATACGGACCAATGCCCATAAACTGATACGGACCAATGCCCAAAAACTGATCAGCATGGCACTCACCCTGATACGGTAACGGAGGGGCTTGGCCTATCGCTATAAAATCGTCTTTGTGTTTGAGAAGACTGGACTATGTTGTAAAATGTTATTTATGGAGATGAGTAGTATAACTTCTTTTGGACATGGATAACAACTAACGCTCAACTATGACACATGTCTTCCGCACTGTACTAACTCATGCGGTTTTGTGTTGCGGGATGGTGGCAGGTCTCAGCTGGACGTTTTGAGAGTGGTTATGCTATGGTGCTTTACTGTACTGTATTTTACTTTTCAACTTTACAATACCTTGTTGGTTTATGAATAAAGGCTTCAAAGGGTTTGGTCTTGCTTTGTCAAGAGGAACTATGTGAAATTGTGTATCTCTCTCTCTGCACCCCTGAGGTGTAACTCCGACTATTCCTTGGTTGGGATAGTACTAAACCCTTATCTTTTATCCGGTTCATAAGCTAACAAAGGTCTGTTTTCATGTTTTAGTCCATAGGATGGTTTCAAGATGCTGCTCTTTTGGGTTATGGGGAGCCCCTACCTCCACCTAACCATTTTATTTAGACATTTATTTGTTGTATGAAAAAGACTGTAATGATGCATTCTTTTATCATTGACATTGATAGGGCTACTTGTTCTTCTGCTGGACCTGAAGATAAGGTTTTGTGTTTGATTGATCTGTTGGAGACTTTGGACTGGGTTAAGATCTATCTGGAATTTGTTAAAAAAAAAGATACTTTGAGTTTGGTAGAAGATCTGTATGGCTGACTCAATGAATTTGTCGAAAGATTTGAAGAAGATGAAAGATTTTTTAATCTACACATTAGGAAAGTCTTTGCGTGCCTTGAGAATGAGAATGGTAATTCTTCTGTTGATGAGCCATATACCTACTCTGATGCACCACTTTCACCACACCCTTTGGTCTTTTTAGATGAGCTTGATGAGGACAATGCTTCCCAACCTGAATTGTTTTCTCAAGATATTTGTGATATTGGTGACCAATCTTCATATGACTTCTACCAATCCAAACATTGTCAAATCCCTTTTGTACCGAGCAGAACTATTGAGTTCAAATCTGCCTTTACCGCCTATAAGCATTGGAGCCTTCCCACTGTCAATTTTCTTGCCCCTGTGCCTATCGACCTTTGGATCTTGATGTCACATCTTACTGAAAAAGAGATAGAAGTTTGTAAGTCCGCTGCTTTACACAAAAATCCTTCTCTTGAAGCTCCTGTAGCCTTTGATACTGTTATTCGCATGAACAAATTTGAGCTCCCGTTGCCCTTCTGAGCAAACCTGGGCCAGAATCAGAGGACACTTAGAGATTGGCTTCAATAGGATGAACCTTCACCAAGCAAGAATCTGAAACTGGAAACGACCTTTCTTTAAATGTAGATGTGGTGATAAATGCAAAAACAATTTATCCATTATCTGATTTGACCACGCCATTTGGTATATGATGAACAACCTAGGAAATTTCTCCCCCTGGTGCTTCTCTCTAAAACCAAATGAATGCTTTCTTTCTATGGCTACATAAGCCCACCAGAGATGTGGTTAAGGCACACCTTACCTTTCTTTTCATTCGATAGTACATGGTTGATGTCTCTATTGAGCTTGCCAAAGATTCTTCTGCCAAACTCCTATCACACCTAGGCGATGCCAAAAATGTACGAGAGATAGAGTGTCTCCTTAAGCGACCAAGCTTTTCCACTCTCTAGGATAAATACTTTCAGAACACAAGCAAAAGAACGGGCAATTTTAATCTCAACAATCCAAACTCCGTAGTATCTGCATCCGGGACTGAGAAAAAAAAGATGATTTATTGGAAAGGAAGGGCAAAGTAGCACGAAGAGCGACCTACCTATCAAACAACTGAATTTTTATTGAGATTAATTGGTGTGCAGGATGGGAAAAGAATAGAAAGGAGAGAAATCAGCATCTCAGCGATAGGACGTCTACAACTGACCACTAACAGTGATTTAGGGAGCTCTTTTTTACATCTATGTTACCGCAATAGAGTTTTTGAAGCAATCCATGTGAAGACTTTTTATGCTCATGTTTTATTCAAACTATTCGCTGTTGTAGATAAATGCTTTCATGATATTACGTTCGGTTGGACTCACCTACCAAGTGTCAAAAGTGATTGGTATTTTCCCTATGATGTTTTCTGTGATTTTGACATAGAAAACTTACATTCATGTGAATGCTTATCTCTTAATAGATTCAAGAACTTCGTTGCAAATAAATTTGGGCATGTTATTTCTATGGATAGCAATATTGTTAAGAGCCCGATTTTACGTAAGCCTTTAGAGATGGGTCTCAATCATATTACCTTACGAAAAACCAATGTGAATGAGGTGGTTTCTGAACTTTATCATGGGTGGTTCAAGTTAATCAAACTGATGCCTACGCATGAACATTTAAATGAAGAAACTGTAAGGGAACATGCAACTTTATGTAAAAACATTGCCATAGAGTTCATCTCAAAAAAAGAACTTGGCCGTATGGCAATAAGGATACAACTGCAAAAATACAAACTGCTAAAAATGAAAGATTATGGCTCACAAATCTACTCTACATCAATGGCATTGACAGGACACAACACAATCCCAGTTTCATATGTAAATTCCTTGTACGGATGCTTGCCCTAGATAGACTTAATAGTCCTGACTTCAGCCCCTTTCCTAATGATCAAGAAAACTCTGTTACAGAAACTATCACTTATGTCATGGAAAAGCTAAATAGATTTTTACACAACAATTTAATGGGAAACGACTCTTTTCGATATCTATTATGTACGTACAAAGCCCACAAGGAATCTTTTAGATAGATTACCAATGCGCATGACTATTGCTTTACTAAACTCGCAAAATTCCTAGCAGGAGCTCTTGGTATGCTGTCACCATTCCTCAAGGAAGGTGCAAGCCTTAAGGCAAAAACATACAAGGGTATCCTAAATGTGGATACATGCTTATTTTGGCAGTGCAAGTCCTCGATCGATTTTTATCTCAATTTACCATCAAAGATTACCAATGCATGGGTTGCAGATATCTCTAAATGCTAAGAAAACATACCTTTAGATGGCACTGATGGGCTGAAAACTATCATGAATAAATCCATTACATATGCGTCCAAATATTCTAATAAGATGTTTCTGAGTTTCAAATGAGAACAAGAAAGGGATGCCTTTAAATGGTCATGGAATAATAAAAAGTCGGATGGGTAGTACAATATCGATAAAAATCTCTTATGCTTGTGGAATGCCTTCCTAATAGACAATTGTGTTGTCAGGTTAGGAAACAAAACCTAGAGATAGATTTGTGGTATACCGATGGGTTTTTCATGCTCACCTACTTGGTGTAATTGGTATCTTGCGTTCTTTGAAGCTCAATTTATTAAGAGACTGGCCAAGTTAGGTATCAGAAAAGATATGAATGCTTTCTGTCACTCGTTTAGATATATTGATGACATTTGCTTCATTAATAATCCCAATATTGATGCATTTATGGACAAAAATTAGATTAGAGTACTATATAACTCTTTCTGGATTTATCCTCTAGAATTTCTTGATATCGAAAAAAAGTCTTGTGAAGCAAACACCACCAGTTTTTTGAACATTTTGATTACTTTTAATCTTGGCACCGGTGTTTATCAGCTTTCAAAGTTTGATAAAAGAAGCAGTACATACATTTGGCTTCCAATAGGCCAGTCTACAACTGATACAAAGTTTTTTGGCATGATATAACCTTTAGATACTATCCGTTGTCCAGCGATGGACCAACGATGAAGCTTACTCAAATATGGAGAAGCTTGTTGAAGATTGATGTGTTGCTGTCCAGCGATGGACCTGCAGCAATTTATCTTGAGCAAGATAATCAAAAAGTTGATATATATGGTAGGCTGTCCAGGGATGGACCAACGATGAACCAATGCTTCCTTCCACATACTTCATAAAGCATGATAATGATAGTTATGCATCACATATGGTAGGTTGAGACAAGAGCTTCATAATGACTAGCGATGAAGCACTTCCTATCTCATGAATTGTTGTATGGATTCGAACTCCTTATCATAGATATGAATGGATGATAGTTCGGTTTGATAACCACAATATATAGTATACTTTACTATCCTTCAAAGGACAACATGAATGTGTGGTTATTCCATAAGTAACTAAGAGTTACATACATACTGCAGTATCACACTATTATACTAAAGATACAACTCAGATGCTGGCACATTCTGATTATGATTAGTATACCTCATGTTGTAACCAGTATCGTTATCATACTTGTGAATTACTGCTATTTTCAAAGGGAATACTACTTTCTGTAAGCACTAACAAATAAAACTTGCGCTCTCTGTAGCATCGAATATTACTACTATCTTCATTTTCGATTAGGTTCGGTTTCGAACCATAAAGCTGCAAGCGTTTGCACAGGTATGCACATTAAACCATTCGCTTCAGATTTGTATAAGAAATGAATGGTAGGCTCTCCTTAAAGTACTTACTATCGCTTTCACAATGGCTGACAATAACGTGTTGAACGGTTTAAGACTAAGAAAGGCAAGAGCACTCGAGGGGACTAAACATGGCATCCTCACAAGAAACCACTACTACAATCATCCAGGTAAATTTTTTCCGAACAGTTTTCAGATTTTACAAGCATCACCTAGGCTCGAAAGGTAAGGTGTCTCTTCACAAATATATTCCATTCTAGGTAACTAATAAAGATCCTAAAGACAGAATTTAGTTGGTTTCTACTCAGTTCGACTATATCACTTCATATATAATTAATTTTTCTGTGTTTAATGACACCCACACTGTCCCGAAGCAAGGTTTCTCCTCAAATTACCTTAGACAACATGGATTTGCGTAAGATAAACGGTTCTTACAAAAGGATTAGAATGGCATGGATCTGTCCTGATACCTTGTAAAAACCATGAGAACCTCATCAATAAAATGAAGCCTATCCGATACAACGGTCCAAAAAACCATGGGTTGGATTTGGAGTTACGATAAACGTAAGTTTACTCGTAGCTACACTATTCAAACATGGTTTGTGCAAATTTATTACCCATTCGGTTGTCATATCAGACTATGGTGAGATACAACTAGAAAGCAAGGATATGCTCAGGAGTATGGACAATAGTGCGTGACGTTTCTTAAGTCACACGGGTTAGAATAGCATGGATTTGCTCTGACACCAGCACACGTGTTCGCACCATTTCTTTTAGCGATAAGCAATATATACGGTGAAAACTTTTCATACTTTTGCCATAAACAAAATAAACTGATACAGACCAATGTCCAAAAACTGATTAGCATGGCACTCGTCCTAATATGGTAACGGAGGCGCTTGGCCTATCGTTGTAAAATCGTCTTTGTGTTTGGGAAGATTGGACTATGTTGTAAAATGTTATTTATGCTGATGAGTACTATAACTTCTTTTGGACATGGATAACAACTAACGCTCAGCTATGACACCTATCTTCTGCACTGTACTAACTCGTGTGGTTTTGTGTTGTGGGATGGTGGCAGGTATCAGCTAGACATTTTGAAAGTGGTTATGCTATATGGTGCTTTACTGTACTGTATTTTACTTTTCAGCTTTACTGTACCTTGTTGGTTTATGAATAAAGGCTTCAAAGGGTTTGGTCTTGCTTTGTCAAGAGGAACTATGTGAAATTGTGTGTGTATATATATATATATATATATATATATATATATATATATATCTCATTATTACGTTGAGAGGATTTTTGGATCGAGACTCTCTGTCTCTCGTGTTTTAGAACATTTCTAATCTTGATTTTTGGCTCTTGCATAATTATTAATGATGTATTTAAACTTACATTTGTTACATTTGCGATTTCTGGCTTTTGTGGATTTGTTGATGGTGTATTTACATTGGCAGCTTAATCGATAGCACTAAGCGCAGTGAGCATATATATATATATATATATATATATATATATATATATATATATATATATCGCTCTCTCTAGCGTGCGCGATTTTTGTATTTTTTTTTTTTTGTATTGGATCATTGGCTTCATTTTGGATTGGAGGCCACATTTTCTGGATTGGATCTCGATTGGCCATTGGAAATCTGCACAAGTATCTCTCTTAGAAATTAGAACACCCTCCATCTCTCTCTCTCTCTCTCTCTCTCTCTCTCTCTCTCTCTCTCTCTCTCTCTCTCTCTCTCTCTCTCTCTCTCTCTCTCTCTCTCTCTCTCTCTCTCTCTCTCTCTCTCTCTCTCACACACACACACACACACACACACACACACACACACACAGAGTGCGGATCGGGACTATTTTTTTTTCTTGCATCATGGCCAGAACTAGACTGTGATGTGCATAGTGATTGACATTTTCTTGGATTCGGTGTGGATCGCGACTGGCATTTTTTTGGATTTGGTGTGGATCGCGACTGGCAAACTATCGAGCTCTGCTATCAGAATCTGCTATCAAACCTTCTCTCTCTCTCTCTCTCTCTCTCTCTCTCTCTCTCTCTCTCTCTCTCTCTCTCTCTCTCTCTCTCTCTCTCTCTTTGGTTCACAAGCATGCGTTGTGATTCAGTACTCTCACACACACATATACTCCTCTTCATCGCTCTCTCACACACATGTAGCTTTCATATATACTTCTCTTCATCTCTCTCTCTCTCTCTCTCTCTCTCTCTCTCTCTCTCTCTCTCTCTCTCTCTCTCTCTCTCTCTCTCTCTCTCTCTCTCTCTGTGGTTCATAAGCAGGTTCTTTCTCTGGGAACTAAGCAGTTGGCGACAGTAGCTTTCTTCATCGCTCTCTCACACACACCTAGCAAATGATGTTATGCTACTTTGAGGGCTTTCTTATCGAACATTCTCTTTCTAAGCACAGCGAACATTCCCTTTCTAAGCACAGCGAACATTCCCTTTCGAAGCACATCTCGTCTCACAATTTGAATAAATTCAAAGAATAAGAAGAATGGGAGGAATATAAATTCAGAGAATGCGTTCTCTTCTCTCCCGGAATTGCAGTCTCGAACATTTCCTTTCTAAGCACAGCCCATCTCACAATTCGAATAAATTCGAAGAATAAGAAGAATGGGAGGAATATAAATAAATTAATACACATGCAAACCGCACATAGATTATGAAGCACTTAAATAAAAGATTGCAACCAGCATAACGTAATCCATTGTTCCCGCTGAAATTGAGGCTAAACTGGGAAAAAGAATTACATGTTTAGGGGGCGACATCATAAATAAATGATTTGGAAAGAGGGAGGCTGATAATTTGGGTTGGACCTTGGCTTAATTCTCTAAAGGAATTCTATTGTGTAATAACCTCAATTAAATGAACTTTTCTACAAATCCGTTGAAAAATACAAGTTGGCGTCATAATCCACAAAATGCTCCTATAGATACTCTTCTTGGCAATCTTTGGTTACATATTTGATTATGTGAGATTTGCTTTAGGCAAAAAATGTTGTGGTTTACTAAGACATTACACCATAAATAGTAGTGAGCCCAATATTTCTCTTTGTTCAACATCGTTTTGAGTTTGGAAATGCCAGTGGTGACCCATATTCATTACCGTTGGGATTATAAATTTTTGATAAAAATAGGATCTTATAATCTCTCTCTGATATGCATCACACCAACAAAAGGGCTACATACTAAATCAGAAATAGTAATTATTGAGAAAAATACCCACTTATTGCATTACATTATTGGTGGACCTTGCTTAAAAATAATTGCAACCAATTGTTACGCCTCAAACTAGCCAAGAAATCATAACCAATATCCTAACACTATTATGTGTCGATAATCATGTGACGCTCTACAATTTAAATATTGTTGTTAAATAATTATACCACACAATACACATGAATAATGTTACAGTTGATGAATCATTATTGACTATTTGATTTGGTTGGTATGGAGGAACTAGGTGTAGGATTTAGTTAGGTTAGTGTGTATTTGATTGTGTACTTAAATTAGTTTTCATGTATTTGATTGTTTCCCAATGTTTGATATAAAACCTGATGGCTTTTGTTACATCACTCTGGAGGGTGAGAGCCAGTCTGCAAGGAAGAGGAGGTTGAATAGGAAGCGACAAGCAGTGCGTAGGGCATTGTCGCTTGCACCTTAGTTCGTGTCATTGAGGAGGCGACATGTTCGACCGCAAGTTTGGTCTCAAACTTGCAAAATGTCGAGCACATGTTGACTGTTAGTGTCGGTGGTGTGGGTAGTTCAGGGGGGGTAGTCACGCTAGAGCATGCGTGTGGCAATGCCATGTATAGAACGCCGAAGTTGGAGTCTAGGTCAGAGAGGAAGAGTAGATTAGAGCGGAGGAGAAGAGCGAAAAAGAGGCTTCTCTCTCACGAGTTGGAGGAGATAGTGACCGGGAAGAATATAGGGAGTAGAGTCCTTATTCCACGTATCCCTATGGTGCTGAGCAATTCGAACATACCGTTTGAATTGTAGAGAGTCCAGTTTCCTATCAGAGCAGCATTTGCCATGACAATAAACAAAGCACGGGGGCAAACTATGGACACGATTGGATTGTATTTGCCTCGGCCTGTGTTTAGTCATGGGCAGCTGTATGTTGCACTTTCAAGAGTGTGAAATGCAGCAAGTCTTCGTGTGTTGATTATTGACAAGGACAATCTATTTACGGATGTGGATGGAGTGGTGACGTACACTCAAAACATTGTGTATTCAGGATTGTTGTAGTAGTAAGTTTGAAGTGATGTCTATGGTTTATGATTTCGAGATGCAAGGTACAATTAGAGTTAGAATTGGAGGTAGACTTAGCATTTGGGATGTAAGGTAGAGTTGGAGTTAGATTTGGAGTTAGACTTAGCATTTGGGATGTATGGTAGAGTTAGAGTTAGAGTTAGATTTGGAGGTAGACTTAGCATTTGGGATGTAGGGTAGAGTTGGAGTTAAATTTGGAGTTAAACTTAGCATTTGGGATGTAGGGTAGAATAAGAGTTAGAATTAGATTTGGAGAGAAAAATTTGTCAAATTTTGTACACGAAGAAGGTTGTGTAGAAGGAGGTTCTTTGATATAGTTATGAAAGGCCGTTATTGAAGGCCGTTGAGCGTCACTTGGTTGAGGATTACGTTCACCAATTCGAGGTTTTGGGGTGTAGTGGAAGTGGTGAAAATATTAGTCAAGCTGTCATAGATGAAGCTCTTTGTGACATGGAAGACATAATGCAAGTTGTGCAATGGAACTATATTGATCGTGCGCAAGTTGGGAAAAACGATCATTGAGATGTAGTTGTTTGGCGAGTATATGCGGGCTGATAATGTAGTTGTTTTGTGTGTTGCCACCTTTAACTTCCAGCCGGCTTCAACTTCCTGTTGCCTTTGACCTTCCTGCCTTGGTGCTAGATACTATGGAGGTAATTGGTATTGTTAGTAATGTTGTTTTTGGTGAGTTGTTTGTTATATCGAATATATGACTTTATATAGTTTGCAATTGTCGAATGCAAAGTTGTCATATGTTGTTTAGATTATGTGTTGTTGTATGTACATTTTTTTTCTGGCATAGAATATCGATTCCTATTGCATGTAGATATGTTACTTAGGAATGTGGCATATGTTTGGAGACATGTTAGTATTGTTAGCCTTAGTGACTTTGAGCCAATGTTAGAAAACCTGGTGTATGCCCAAGTAATGGTTTCTGATTTATCAAATGACCTCATGTCTATTTCTTAAAAAGATTGGATTATGAAATTGCTGTTGCTCTAATTTTTTATAACAATTTGGGTTTTTGTGATGAATGTTTTTCAAACCCACACATTGAATACACACATAGACACACTGGCACACACATCGCTAAATAAAAGTAAACACACACACACACACACACACACACATTCCTTGTCACCTTCGACCACCCACTTTCTCGAAATTTCGACGGCCATTTCGAAAAGGCTTCTTGAAATCCGAGAAGGCTTCGCGGGACTTTCACGAAGCCTTCTCGAAAGTGGGCCTCGAAGCCTTCACATTTTTTTGAGGGCCATTTCGAAGTGTGCCTCGCAAAATTTTCGTGAAGCCTTCTTGAAATGGCCCTCGAAAAATGCAAAGGTTTCGCATTTTTCAAGAAGTCCTCGCGAAAGAAGCCTTCACGATATTTTTGCGAGGCTTCTTTAAAATATCGTGAAGGCTTCGCGAAAATATGACGAAGCTTCGCGATATTTTCGAGGGACATTTCGAGAAGTCTTCAGGGATTTTCGCGAAGCCTTCAGGGCGATTTCGCGAAAGTTTTGCGACATTGGCCATCCTCCTCAAGTGTCGCGAATTTTTCGAGATTCCTAATTTTCGTGACTCAATTTTTCTAGACACAAATTTTTGGAGACTCGAGTTTCGAGTCTCCAAAAATTCGAGTTTTCAGTCTCCAAAAATTCGAGTTTTGAGGTATTTTCGAGTATTTTTCGAGGTGCTTTCAAGGTACATTTCGAGATATTTTTGGAGACTTCAATTTTTTGAGACACAAAATTTACGAGACACATTTTTGGAGGTACATTTCGAGATATATTTCGAGGCCTTTTCGTGTTTTGAGGTATTTTTGCGAAGGCATCGGGATTTTCGTGAAGCCTTCAGGGGAATTTTTCGAGATATTTTCGCGAAAGCTTCAGTGATTTTCGTGAAATTTTCAAGTTTTGAGGGATTTTCAAGTTTCGAGTTTCATGAAATTTTCAAGTTTTGAGAGATTTTCCAGTTTCAAGTTTTGAGAAATTTTTGCGAAAGCTTCAATGATTTTCGCAAAAATTCGAGTTTCGAGTCTCGAAAAATTCGAGTTTCCAAAATTTTGAGACTCCAACAATTGAAATCTCAAAAAATTCGAGTTTTGAGTCTCAAAAATTTCGTGTCTCGTAAATTTTGTGTCTCAAAAATTTCGTGCCTCCAAAAATTGAAGTCCTTAAAAATACCTCGAAAGTACCTCAAAATATACCTAAAAAATACTCAAAAATACCTCGAAAATACCCAAAGCTCAATTTTGGGAGACACGAATTTTTGGAGACTCAAAACTCGAATTTTTGGAGACTCGAAACTCGAATTTATGGAGACTCGAAACTAGAGTCTTCAAAAATTCGTGTAAAATAACCATTTTCACTCTGTATCTTACCATTGGTGATAACATAGAGTCTCATAATAGTTTCAAGTTATTCCAATGAAATCTGATCTTGGTTTGACATGTTTGGCATTGTTGACACATCACTGTCATTTGCCTCACTAGAGTCTCCCGTTCTCATATTACCACTTGAGGGTGGCAGTAGTTGGACAGGCCTCTTCATCGGCGGTCTCGAGGTTTGAAGGCAATTGATTGATCCCCACCGGTCAGTAGTAACTCAACATACAAAACTTTCACTCAGAAAACTCAACGTTTGTTAGCTTGAGATTATGACAGGCCATTTGCTCCTTGGCATCTGTACGCTCTTAACATACCATTGAACTCCTTACAAAAAAAACAGCCATCTCAAGCAAACTTGTTTCAAAACAAGCGCTCTCTATGTCAAGATTCTATGCACTTAGGTGATGGGTGAGGGATGTTGATATCGACAGATTTGGCAAACTTATCGTGACGGATCTATGGTTTCCTACTAGGACACTTCTAAGGCATTCCCTACTAGAGGTGCCTAAGGCTATCAAAACAGATTCATCATGATAGGATTGTCGGTGATGGAAAATGGATATGTACAATTCTGGGTGCAACGTGTATTTGCAAGAGCTTGGAGTTTCCTGAGTGGAACCATATGATCTTGATATTAGAGGATTTTACTAAGTTTCAAGTGCTTGAAATTATGGGTCTTCATTGTGATCACAAATGAACCTCTCTGGATAGAATTCGCATGCATGCCTAGGACTTGCACAAGTCCAGATCTTGTCAAAAAATAAGCTATGCAAGTACTAGATAGTTCTATTTTAGGAGAGATTAAAGATTTTGTACTTGAAAGTATTTTTACAAGTTTGTTCTGGGTTTTCTTACCTTATTTGGGAGTTTTTTTTTTTTTGAAATTGCTTCCCTCTAGGATTCTTGTAGTTGACAAAAGTCGTTGCAAAAATCAGGGAATGACTCATACAGTTGTGCGAGTTATTTCAGACCTAGTCAACTCAAATGGACCACAGAGCAAGAAAATTACTAGGGACTCGTACAAAAAATGACTCATGGACAAAAACGGACGACTCGCACAGAAGATGACTCGCGCAAAAAAATGACTCGTGGACGAAAACGGACGACTTGCACAGGACTCGCACAGAAGATGACTCGCGCAAAAAAATGACTCGTGGACGAAAACGGACGACTCGCACAAACCTATACCTGTGGAGCTAGAATCCGTGGAAATGACTTGCACAAGAAGATGACTCGCGTAAAAAAAAAAAAATGACTTGTGGACGGAAAAAGACGACTCGAAGTGGCGTGTAGAGTGCAAAAAATGACTAATACAAGGGTTATTTAATCCTTGCACACCTGGACCGGGGAGGAAAAACGTGTGAATATTGCTGAAAAATTAGCTCTTCCGTTAGCAAAGAAGAAGAACGATAAGAAGAAAAGAAAAAAAAACACTACTAAAGGCGTAAAAATTTTGCAAAAAACCGCTGAAAGTGACTGAATAATGGCTAGAACCGGCTTAAAAACGGATGAAAAACACCTCTTAAAGTCTTACAAATCGTAGGAAAACCTCTGAAGTATGAAGATTTGGTGCAAAACCTTTGAAGTCTGGTTCATGCCTGCATTGCTGTAAGAAATCTGTGGGATGAGTCGGATGGACGGATTCTAGTTGGACTTCACTTAGAAAACACTCATTCTCTCCTTCGAAAACGGGTTATAGTAAGCTAGAAAAACAACAGATGGTGTGCTGTTCGCCTTCTCAAACACTATTACCAAAATCAACAACCACAAAACCTTACGCAATAGTCTAAAATGATGGGAAGAAGTGATCAAAAAAGTTGCAGTCCTGAATTGTTCTCAGAGGAAGAAAAATAGGCCTTAGTTGACAAGCAAACTAAGCAACAAAACAGCAGCAAAGACAGTCATGATCTAACACAATCTGAGGACAACAGATGGGGCACTCAAAACGCTTGTTAGAACTGCTCAAATTGCGTTGATGCAGACGTTGGAATGGCAGCAGGTGGTGCGATGCTCTCCTTCTTTCCAATCACGACTGATGGACAACTTAGCTTGTGGATAGCTAGGAAGCTTGGCAGAGGTGCGAGACATGCCCGTTCTGTTTGGAAGAACACCTGAAAAAACAAAAAAACGTGCTTCCTTACTCTCCTCTCCGTAAAAAACGTGCCATCTATGATCTCTATAAGGAAAAAGAAACTCTGCCTAGACAGGCCCGTGGACAGATGCCCGTGGATCTCTATGATCAAGAAGAACCAATGCGCGCTCCAAACGAGATGAGAGCATGCTCCTCTGCTATGATAAACACCTTAAAAAAACAAGAAATGAGCTCCCCCACTCTCCCTCCTTCAAACAAAAATGTGCCTGCTGAGAGAGAGAGAGAGAGAGAGAGAGAAGCACAAAGGACAGATCGTTGAAGAAGCAGATGGTGATGGTGATGGGCCGTTGAAGGCACTTCCAACGAGCTACAAAACACCTAATTGGCGCTACAAAACACTTGATTGCTGCTGTTGGAAAAACACTGGTTGTGCGCTGGAAGGATGGATGGTGCATTTGAAAATGCGTGAGGGCTTCTGCTGATGGTGCGGATGAAGGCCTCGCTAATGGTACAGTTGAATACCTTTGAAGACCTCGCTGATGCCGTGAAGCTCAAACCGCTGTAGGCAGAACGTGGCTTATGGGTTGAGTGTTCAAGATCGTGAAAGCGAAAATAGAGCGACAACGACGTCAATGTTGGATCTTCGCATCAAAACCGACTATGGCTCCAACTAGCATGACTATGGCAGTCTCCCAACTAGTCTACGCTATGGCTTCTCCAACTAGCTTGGATATGAATGCAAGAAAGATAGTCATGAGCATGGTGGTGAGTATTCTAAGGGTAAGATCCACTCTTCTCTCGTTTCTCTACTTAGGAACTGACTCAAATGACGACTTAACCTAATTAAATGACAATTTAACCTAAAATCTCCTCCCGGAAAATCAGGAAGGCCTCTCAAGCTCAAGGAGCCGATATAGCAGATGCGGGGCAACGCAACCTGATGTCATAGCCGATGATCAAGGGGCAGCTCAAGACTCAGGAAACGATGGTTGTGAAGACAATACTTCGGGCACCTTTGATTCCACCATGGTGGCCCAATATTCAGCACAACTAGAGGCGATCATTACTAACATAGTTGCCCCTCCTATTATCACATTGTCGCAGCTCTCTGTTATCCAGACGGATCAAGGAGTCTCCTACGATGGAGGTCAGGTAATTACCATTGCGGTCCTTACACCCCCAGCAGTTTCTCTCACAACTTCCACCACCCAGCCTTACATTCCTATTTCATTACCATCCCCTACGTCTCAATCACCACTCCCTCTTATCATCACCACTATTTCTACTTTATTTGCCTTTAATTTTGATTTTGACGCATTCGCCGCTCAACTCCTTCAAACCTTCGTCCCTACTACTTCCTCCCCGACTTCTTACGCGACTACATCTCCTCCTCTGACCGCCACACAATCTCCATTACCCACGCCAACCTATTCCCAACCGAGCTCTTCCACATACACTGAACTCTATATCCCTCCTTTCACTACTCCATCCCAACATTATCCTGATGCCGTTGAGCCACTTCCTAATATTGGTCCTTGGGATGATGTCCCCCCTTCTGTGCAAAAGGCCATCTGGGCAAATCATGATGCCAGAAAGTTCCTCGCCCAGTCCGTAGCAAACTATCAGATCCACTGGGACAATTCCATCCAGGAAAATCTATATCCGCAACAACAACTCCATGATGTGAAAGCAGTCATATGGCACGCCGAGGAGCAGGCAGAAAGGGCACGTCGGGACGAGCAATTGACATTCGATCAGATGTCCGACATGCAGACTCAACTGGAGAAGTTGCAGGCAGAGGCCCATCACAAGGACAACCAGCTGAGTCATCTTCAAAACTTTCTGGATGCAGAAATCAGATCCAATCAAGAACTACGTGCTACTATGACGGGTCAACTCACCCAGATTGACTTTTAACTACATTTCTACTTCTACTAGATGGGAGACCGCCATGGTAGAACCTAGAGAAGAACTAAAAGTACAACACCAAGGGTTTTGTTCCTATTTGCAATGTAGCAAATTGACGATAATACTCAAAAGCGTCGAGGACTGGCATAAAGGCGGCCTGGAAATCATCCCAAGTAGATGGGACTATAACACGCTCCTTAAGATCCTGCCACCATGATTATGGTTTGCCTCACAAAAACATAATGGCAGTAGCAATTCGGGAGCTGTCTGGCAGATCGTGCATGGAAAAATGTGATGTCCATCGATCAAGCCATGCCAAGACCACGTCTCGATGTTTGTCCCTTTTCTCCCCAGTGAAAAACTCAGAGGTAAATATTGGGTTAAGGAGTGCCTGCCGAGGTTGGAACATAGCCAACAACTCGGTCTCCTCCCGTTCATGCTTGGAGCCCATATCAACAATATGTTGTTGCAACATATTGATTGCGCTTGCCATTATCTTCATGTTAGTCCTTGAGGGACTTGGAGCCTGGGTAACGTCCATAGGAGTGTCCATGGCAAAAGTAGTATGTAGCAAGAAGCTAGAGGAAAAATGGAGAACAACGATATCAAAATCGTTAAAAACTGACAACTAGAGAAAAAGGGCTCAAGAAAACCCTTTACTCCCTCCCCCAAGATTTTCCATTTTTTTCATGCAAAAAGCATAAATGAGGCCCAAGAAAGGCCCCATGTGTCCTTTCAGGCTCATTCTCACCATGTGAAGCCACCCACGGTGCCACATGGCGCATGGACTTCAAAAGGACATAGAATATGGTAAAGTTACCTCTTCCACCTCCAAACTTCTACATACCACACCCCTCTCCATACCTTGTAGATCTACACGTACAGAGAGGGAGGAGGAAGAACTACGAACGGTAAGGATAGTCCATCAAGAAATGGCTTGGATTCATCTCCTAAGCAAAAGATTCAAGCTTTTATCAACTTTAAGTTTCCAAGGGCCGTGGGGAAGCGCACCGCCTCCCCTCCCCCTGCTGTCATGTCAGCGCTTTTTAAGGAGAGGAGTAAGTACGTCCCCCCCCCCCCCATGAAAAAAAAAGATAGGCCATAGTCACGCAGCAGCTACACGACGTAGCCTATCCGGCGCACCTAATTCACCTCCCGAACTTCAAGAAAAGGCCTGACAGAGTTCGTACGGTCACTGCAGGTCGAACGACCACAGGCCCGAGGATTGCAAAAAAAAAATTTCTTTTGAAACAAAAGATTAAAGAAAAGGGGAGGTTTAGGCTCAAAGTTAAGTTCAAGAAATTAGACAAATCTTAAGGAACTTAACAACATCTTTCAAGAAATAAGATTTATTTATCTAAATCATTGTAGAGATAAATTACACACAAGGTAATTTCTTGAAAAACCATTGCCCAAAAATATATGGTTTTAACTAAAACTAATCTAATTTTTAAGCAATCCAACACACTCAATCCAAGAATCAGCAAGGATTGATGTCAACGGATTACTCAGCAAAAGCGATAACGGGAACGTGTGCACCTTGTAAAGGAAATCGACTGCTCTGATACTAAATGTTACAACTCCCATGAATCTCCGATTGCCTTGAAAGTTATCCACACGCCATACCAGTGACAACGCATCATATCCACCCATCCATAGGGTCACAACCGACCCACCCCCATGCACTGAAGCTATCGACATAATCATGTCTAGTCAAGCTTCCGGCGATAATTGGCGTCCCATACCACCAGCCATTGCCCTCCGCTCTCCCTAGCATACATCTCATGGCCTGGTGATACATCCTAGGTCATGCACGTGCTCTTCATCCACCAACTCCCGGGTAGACTAAGTGAATGGAAAGAGCGAAACCACACAAATGTCATCACACCAAGGGCTCTAGAACAAGAGCTGGGTTGCCTGCCGCCATTGAATGATACTTGCTTGAAGATTGAGCATTTGTAGTTCACCGAAACTGAGCCTAGTATGCTGTTGGTTGAAGGATTTTTTGACAATACTATTTGATACCATCTAATGCTTATCCATATTGAATAGGATTGATCAAAGTTATTCAATTTTGGGTTGTTGTTATTCTTTTTGTTCTAGTTCAGTAGCGAGGATGTTTGATTGTGTGCAATTCATATGAGTTTTATTTTATAGTGAAGTGTTCTCTGTTGGCCTTGTCTTGCAAAGGCAATACTCTCCAATTTGAGGTAGTAACTACCACATGCAGAAAGCCATTTGGCTTCCATGTAGATTGCATACCACTAGAAGTCTATCTCCCTTCACTTGCACCGCACTAGGATGTGGTACCAGATAGGCCGCTTTTCATAAAAAAAAATTCATAATCTATAATCAATTGTGAAAAGTATGAAAAAAAGTGGTGTTTTTTTTTTTTAGTTTTTAGTTTTTGGTATTGTGTTTTTGGTCCCATTGATGGCTCACTTTCTTTTTGGGGATTAGTGTAGGTAGATTTTCTATAATCAAATATGAGAAAGATAAAAAAAAAAACCAAGTCTTTAGTTGGACTTCTAAAATTGTGATCGTCTTTTTTATGGTTTAATTTCTTGCGAGGAATTCCAATGTAAGTATCTTTCTTGCGATCAAATCTAAAAAGGATTTAAAAATTCATTCTTTATTTGGACTCTTCTAATTTTATCCCATCTTTCATCTAAGTACAAGTAGACATTGGTTTTTCTATGACTTTTTACTATCGTCCAACTATTACAAAAGATTTTGTTTCTGTTCAATATATAATGACTATCAACTTTGGCTGGTTAATTCGATCAGTTCATCGATGGTCGGCAAGTATGATGGTTCCAATGATGATTTTGCACGTATTTCATGTCCATGGAAATATTTTGTGAAAGGTATAATAGTAAGCTTTCAATAATGATAGTTGATTTTTATATGATTATAATCTTGTGATTGTGTTTTCTTTTGCAAGACATATAGAAATTGTCTTCCATATTGGATGAAGAAATGGTCGAGTTTTCAGCTATGCATCCTAAAGACTATTTTATGATGGTTTGTGAGATTTGAATTGCGAATACTGAGAAACAAAAATTCTGAGATATTGATCGTGAATGCTATGAATAGTGAATACTGAAAAACAAATATTATGAGATTTTGATCGTGAATACTGATACAAAATTGTGAATATTAAGAAAAGAATATTAAGAGATACGGATTGTGAATATTGTGAATGTATTCATGAATATTGTGAATATTGATCGTGAACATTGTGAATACTGATCTGAAATTGCAAAAATTGAGAAATGCATATTTTTGAGATACTGATCGTGAATATTGTGATAGTGATCGTGAATATTGTGAATAGTGATCATGAACATTGTCAATATTAATCGTGAAATTGATTTGAAATTTAAGGATCGTGAATATTGATCATGAATATTGATTGTGAATACTCTTGAATACTGAAATACTTTAGAAAGTAATTGTGACTTAGACATTTCTGAATACAGATTATGAATGGTAAAATGTGATTATTCAAAAATACAAATTGCTCTTGGTAATTTTGATTATTACTTCTATTGAAATTGTTTTGTAGATTTTAATGAAGAGAATGATTTGACAAGTGACAACAAATTTTTTTTTGAATACCACAATTAGTAAGAACTTGAAAAGGTCTTCTTCTTCAACAAGCTCAAAGCCAAAGAATAAGTTTCCAAAAAGGTGTGATGAAAGTATCAATTGAGTTTGGTACATTCTAAAGCCTCCTTTCAAACGAATGGCAATAGTCAAGAAATAAGAAAAGCAACTAGTCCAACGCATTCATTTCAAGATCAATCAATTTTTTTTTCACGTTTTGTGTATGATATTAAACATTACTAATTGACGAAATCATGATGTAATTTTTCAATTTTTACATCTTCTCAAACAAAATCAACTCAAACCATGTTGAACAAAAAATATACAATCACATCTATAATCAATCACGAATTATGTTGTCTAATACACCAAAATTATAATCATCAACGAATTTTTCAATTTTTTGTAACTTTTAAATGTCTATTCAATATTACCAACAAACTAATGGCAAATTCGAACCTTCTCGTTGCCCTTCTGAGCAATCTTGGGCCAGAATCAGAGGACACTTTGAGACTAGCTTCAATAGAATGAACCTTCATCAAGCCAGAATCTGGAATTGGAAACGACCTTTCTTCAACTGTAGAAATAAATGCAAAAACAACTCGCCTATTATCTGGTTTGACCATGCCATCTGGTATATGATGAATAACTTAGGCAAGTTCTTTCCTGGTGCCTCCTTCCAAAACCAAATAAATGTTTTTTTTATATGGCTACATAAACACGCTAGAGACGTGGTCAAAGCACACCTAACCTTTCTCTTTATTCGACAATACATGATTGATGCCTTTATTGAACTTGCCAAACATCCTTCTACCAAACTCTTAGCACACTTGCGAGATGCCAAAAATATATATGAAATAGAACGACACCTAAAAACGACCAAACTTCTCTACTCTCCAAGACAAATACTTCCATAACGCAAGACGGGCAATTTCAATCTGAAAAGTCCGAATTCAATGGTCTCAAGGTCAGAAATAGAAAAGGTTTTCAGGCTTCAAAGGAAAGGAAGGACATAGCAGTAAAGCAAAAAATGAACTACTTGTCAAAAGATTAAATTTTACAGAGATTGACATATGTGTAGGATGACGAAAGGACAAAAAGAAGGGAAATTACCACATCAACGACTTGACATCTTCAGCTTACTAGCAACGATACAGGGAGATCTTTTTTACATTTTATGTTACCGTAATAGAGTTTTTTAAGCTATCCATGTGAAGCAGTTTTACGCTCATGTTTTATCCACACTTTTGGTGTTGTAGACGAACATTTTCATGATATTATTTTTGGTTGGTCATACTTACCAAGGGTTAAAAATGACCGGTACTTCCCTTCTAAGAGTTTTTTCAACTTGAAAATAGAAAATTTACATTCCTACTATTGTCCTCCTTTTAATTGACTTAATGGAGATACTCCACAAAGAGAAAGCATGGTCTGGAGCACGCCGACAGCTGCAAGAAATTTTCTCATTTTATATAGCACGCCGACGTGCTATGTTTGGAGGCTGCAAATTTTTTTCTCATTTTATATAGCACACCGGCGTGCTATTTGTAAAGGTTGCAATTTTTTTTTTATAGTTGTTTTATTTAGCACGTCTACTTATTATGTTTGGAGATTAAAGAAAATATTTTTAAATAATGTTTTTACTCAAAATTTGTTTCTCAAATGTGTTTCTATTTTATACTTTACTGTGCTAGCACACCGACATGCTAGCCGAATCAACTCCATAAAGAAATTTATTTCTTCAAAAAGTTCTTCAATTTTTTGAAATGAAAAATCTGCAATCTAGCATGCCGACATGCTAGCTTTTACAACTTCATGAACAATTTTTATTTTAATAAAAGTAAACCTATATTTATAGAGTACGAAATTATTTTGTGATTGACCTATTTAGAATTTGATGAATATTCAAACTTTTAAGTATGCATCAAAACACAATTCTTGTTTTTTAAAAATCATGTAGTGGCATAAAAAGAGTAGCACACCATGTGCTACCATTTTGTTGGATTATGCGTAGAAGAAACTCGCAAAACTCGCAAAAAATTTACTCATAGAATGTCAAAACCCCTAAAATTGAGGTCTTTATTAGGAATATCCTTGCTCTCTATCTCTTTTCCTCCATCTCTCATGCTTTGTTTGTGTTTGTTGGATTTGATGTTTATTGGGATTGAATATTCTTATGTTTTTTATGAGAGAGAAGGACGAGTTTCTATCATTGTGGAATAGGGTTAATGGTTGTAGTGTTGATGGATCTAGTGTTAATGCTTAGTGTTAATGGATCTTAATGTTAGTATGCACATGCTGAATTTTGGAATATGCTATCGCTCTCATGGGAACGGACCCCCGCGTGACAATTAACCTCGTCTCCTTGATGCTTATGAGCTTGGATCTCGGGTTGAGGCTATGATAGAAAATAGCCCCTTACAATTTTTGCGCTGTTTCCGGGAAACAAGGTCATAAAAAATGGCCACCCGTAAGTGAATAAGTATCTACACTTTTCCTATAACTAGCAATTTTATTTTGCAACTGAATAAACACTTTTTTTCAACTTCGTCACCGCAACATTATGTAGGATTCAAGCGTTGAGGCAGGTGTCATGGGACCGCCACCAATTTTGGTCAGGGATATTGTTGGAGGGTTTGTGGATCCCAAGGCAACCCTAACCCTAGTTAACGCTGTGTAAGTCTAACTCAGTGATCACATTGTTATTTGATCAAATAGATAAGGCTATTTATGCTTCAAAAGATTCAAGGCCATGACTGAAACCCAAACATCTAGAAAGAGAGCTTAATTGATGAAATCAAATCATATCTTTCCAATGCTTTTGACATGAGCGATTTAGGATTGATGCACTATTGTCTTGGCATTGAAGTATGACAAAAGGAAGATGTTGTCTTTCTTACACAAAGCAAATGTGCACGAGATATGCTTTATAAGTTCAATATGTAGGATTGTAAGCCTTTGAGCACACTGATGGATGTCAGCATGAAGCTTACTGCATATGATGAATATGAGAAAGCGGATGCTTACTTGTATAGGTAGTTGGTGGGTAGTTTGATCTATTTGACACACACACGACCTGATATTTCTTATGTTGTTGGTGTTGTTACTCAATTTATGCAAGATCCTAGTCAAGAACACTGGAAGTCTGCTAAACGTATTCTCAGGTACATTTGAGGGACATTGAATTTTGGTTTGAAGTATGATCAATCTGAAGCGCCAATGTTGGTAGGTTACACAGATGCTGATTGGGCAGGTAATATTAATGACAGAAGATCTACCAATGGTCATACATTCAGTTATGGTACAGCTGCAATTTCATGGAACAGCAAAAAGCAACCTACAGTAGCCTTATCTTCGACGGAAGCTGAATATCGTGCACTCAGCAATGCTACACAAGAAGCGGTATGGTTACGAAGATTGCTTGTTGATTTAGGTCAACCACAGGAGGTGGATGTGACTACTATCTCTTGCGACAACCAAAGCTGCATTCACCTTGCCAAAAATCCAGTTCTACATGCTCGAACTAAGCACATCGAAATACATTATCACTTTGTTCGAGAGAAAATACTTGATGAAGTCATTGATCTTGTTTTTTGTAAATCTGAAGATCAAGTGATAGATATTTTTACTAAGTCATTAGGTAGATGTAAATTTGAAAAGTTTCGTACTCTATTAGGAATAGAAGAATGAGGGAGAGTGTTAGAAAACAATGATAAACTTATTATTGTTTACGATTTACTGTTGACAACTGTTACCAGCTTAGCTGTAAGTAGATGTAGGCTAGTTTATAGTCAACTACTAGTTTCTCTCTCTCTCTCTCTCTCTCTCTCTCTCTCTCTCTCTCTCTCTCTATTCAAGGTTTAGTGTACTCTTCATTATTCAGTGTGATTGTGATGGTGTGATAATGCTCATCTGAATATTCACATAAACACATTCCAATCAAAATCCTTAAAACACTACACCAATTTGTATATATAATATTATCATTTTTAGTCATTTGGCGTATTCTCACTCTTGGGATGACACATCCCCAAAATAGTCCAAACAAAATAAAAATGTCCAAAATAAATTGAGATTGTATTAGGAAAAAAGTTTGCAAATTTTCCTAGATACAGTGCCATAGAGAGATTGCAACTTGTATCCAGTGTCTAAATGAAATAAATACTAGATTGCTAATGAATACATACATTGTAGAATAAAGACTTAAAGGTAAATTATAACATTTTGCAACTTTGTTGTTCCTTAAGTTACACACCACAATCAAATTTAACATTCCCACATACCTGTTTATGTATTACATTGTAAGATAATTTATAAAGTGACATGTGAAAGGATTAATGCATCAACCAAAGTCAGCCAAAAGAGCCGACTCTTGGACGATGTGAAAGGATTAATGGGATGGAGGAGAGCTTCATCAAATAAAAGAAAAAAGAAAAGGTAGAGTGAGAGGTTAAGGAAGCAACGGCGGCAGCAGCAGCCATGGCAATAACAAGAGGAGAGCAATAACAGACAGCAGCAGCCATGGCAGTAACAAGAGGAGAGCAATAACAGACAGCAGCAGCCATGGCAATAACAAGAGGAGTACGAAGAGAATTATTGGCCCTTTGTTTCAACCATGAGCGTCCTCGTCATCGCAACTTCTTCTTCTTCTTATTCCTCTTTTCTGATCCTCCTCCTCCTTCTCCTCATCAATCTCTACTCCTTTTGTGCCCCCACCTCAGACCCACAAATGAATACGCCCTCTCATCTTCTTCTACTGCTCTTCTTCCTCCTCCTACAGGTCGGATGGACTTCACCAGAAAGGAGGCACTGTGGATCAACAATTGGTTATATCCTCCTTGGCTTCATGCCAGGCTACCTGCCATGCTACAATTTCAAGGACAGGAGCCATCCGCATTTTCAACACTTCAGGGCTCGGGTATGCTTATATTTCTAGCGTACTCTTTTTAATTCATCAGCATTCCCTGGCTGAGGGGGGAGATGAATTGGCAGAGATACTTTAAGCCACATCGACAATCCTTAATCATGTTTTGCCAAAGTTCTGATCCATTCTGGTTTACCCTTAGGGCATGCAGGCAGACTAGTTAGAATGGAACAGCTCTGGCAGGAGTTTTTCTCAGATCCATCGCAGTGGTGGGACAACAGATTAACGAAGGTGTGGCTTTTAGACTTATTTCTGGCTGCACTTGCTTTGGCTAATCACCTCTCACTTGAAAAGTTTTTTATGCTGCTATGATATTATGTGTATGAGGCCGATTGGTTATTGTATTCGTTTTCCTTAAGTTGAACCTATGTCTGCGATCTGTATAATGTTATGCAGAAAAGTCCAAAGTACCCGGACTTTAAACATAAGAGTACACTTGAGGGCCTATGGGTTGATGGTTGGCTGAATCCCTCCTGGGTAAAAGAAAAAATGGCTTCTATTGCATTAGGTCATATACAATCTGGTGATGGATTGAGATCACGGTATGGTTTTAATCTGAGTGTGGAATGCGAAGCTCCAGGTCTAGGCCTGAGATTACAACGTGTCCTTTTTCTTGGTATCTCCCTTCCTCTTGGTCTTGCAAAATTGACACTTGTTCATGTTTCTTTATGATCATTATATGAGTCATGCAGGGTGCCCGAGTCTTTCTTCAATGGCGATAAGGTGGGCAAACTCTGTCGGGAGGGACGGTTGAAAGAGGCCCTACATATGGTGGAGCTCATGGTCCAGCAAACTAACAGAGCTCCAATTGGCGCCTATGTTTGCCTTTTGAAGGGATGTTCCAGAAGGAAAGCCCTGGCGGAGGGCAAACAAGTGCATGCCCTTATAGTCCAAAGTGGACTTGATTCAAATATTTTCTTAGCAAATACCCTTGTTCACATGTACGCTAAGTGCGGTAGTGTGCTGGATGCAGACAAAGTATTCAGCAACATGCCTCAACATAATGTGTATTCATGGACTGCTATCATCTCAGCATATGCTGATAGCGGACAAGGTAAGGAGGCTATTAATCTATTTCAGCAAATGCAAGAGACAGGCTTAGCATCAGACAAGGTTCTGTTCGTTGTTGTCCTAAAAGCATGTGCCGGGCTAGCAGCCCTAGAACAGGGAAAACAGCTCCACTCCGACATCATAAGAAGAGGCTTTCAGTCGGATGTGATAGTAGGAAACACTCTTATTGACATGTATGCAAAATGCGGGTGCACAGAGGATGCCCGTGAACTGTTCAACAACATGAGTGAACGAGATGTGGTATCATGGACTGCGATGATTGCGGGATATGCACAGAATGGGCTTGGCAAGGAGGCCCTTGCTCTGTATGAGCAAATGAAACAGGAAGGCGTACAGCCAGACAATGTCACGTTTGTTCTTCTCCTAAAAGCATGTGCCAGCGTAGCAGCCCTGGAACAGGGCAAACAGTTTCACTCCGACATCATCAAAAGAGGCTTTGAGTCGGATGTGATTATAGGAAGCAGCCTTGTTGACATGTATGCAAAATGTGGGTGCACAGAGGACGCCCGTGAACTGTTCAACAACATGAGTGAACGAGATGTGGTTTCATGGACTGCGATGATTGCGGGATATGCACAGAATGGGCGTGGCAAGGAGGCCCTTGCTCTGTATGAGCAAATGAAACAGGAAGGCGTGCAGCCAAACAATGTCACGTTTGTTCTTCTCCTAAAAGCATGTGCCAGCCTAGCAGCCCTGGAACAGGGCAAACAGCTTCACTCCGACATCATAAAAAGAGGCTTGCATTCTGATGTGATTGTAGGAAGCAGCCTTGTTGACATGTATGCAAAATGTGGGTGCACAGAGGACGCCCGTGAACTGTTCAACAACATGAGTGAACAAGATGTGGTTTCATGGACTGCGATGATTGCGGGATATGCACAGAATGGGCTTGGGAATGAGGCCCTTGCTTTGTATGAGCAAATGAAACAGGAAGGCGTTCAGCCAGACAGTGTCACATTTGTTTTTCTCCTAAAAGCATGTGCCAGCCTAGCAGCCCTGGAACAGGGCAAACGGCTTCACTCCGACATCGTAAAAAGAAGCTTGCAATCGGATGTGATTGTAGGAAGCAGCCTTGTTGACATGTATGCAAAATGCGGGTGCACAGAGGATGCCCGTGAACTGTTCAACAAAATGTCTGAACGAGATGTGATTTCATGGAATGCCATGATTGCGGGATATGCACAGAATGGGCTTGGGAAGGAGGCCCTTGCTCTGTTCAAGCAAATGCAGAGGGAAGGCATGAAACCTAATGAAGTCACATATATTTCTGTTCTCTCTGCGTGTGCCCATTCTCGCCTACTAGATGAAGGTGGTTACGCCTTTGATGTCATGTGTAAAGATCATGGTGTCACACCAACCAGGGAACACTATGCATGTATGGTCGATCTTCTAGGGCGTGCAGGGTGCTTGGCTGATGCTGAGCTCTTTATCAACAAAATGCCAATTCAGCCTGATAGTGTGGTTTGGATGACTTTGCTTGGTGCTGCTAGAAACCATGGCCATGTGGAAATAGGAAGACGTGCCTTTGATCGTGTCGTGAAATTGGAACCAAAAAATGCGGCACCTTATGTGCTGCTATCAAACATCTATGCAGCTGCTGGTAGGAAGGATGAGTTAGCAAAGATTAGAAACGAAATGAAGGATGCAGGTGTGAAAAAAATGCCTGGGTGCAGCTGGATCGAAGTTGATAACAAAGTGCATGCCTTTGTTGTAGGTGATGCAACTCATCCACAAAGCAAGGAGATTCTGGCTGAACTGGATAGATTGGTGGGGTTGATGAAGGAGGCAGGGTATGTACCTGATTTAAGCTTTGTGCTGGATGATGTGGAGGACGAGGGGAAGGAGAATGCTTTGTGTCTACACAGTGAGAAGCTGGCCATTGCTTTTGGGCTCATCAACACGCCTCCTCGGACACCTATTCGCATCAAGAAGAATCTTCGGGTGTGCGGTGACTGTCACAATGCCACAAAGATCATCTCAAAGATCGTCGCGCGTGAGATCATTGTGATGGATGCAAACAGATCCCACCATTTTAAGGATGGCTTCTGTATCTGTGGAGATTATTGGTAGTGGTAAGTGGAAAAAAGCAACTGCAAGTAGCTTGTTTGACAGGCAGAATGCTTGGTTTGGGAGTTTTTTTGGTAGCCTTAGTGGTCACACACTTTTTACTTCACAATGATGATCATGGTTGATGAGTGTATTCTTATCATTCTTTTGAAGATAATACAACAGTTTCTCTCCATTTTTGCTGCCGAGGTTTTTTGTTGATGTTGCAATGGACTAACTTTATTGTAAGACTAACCTTAGTTGCCCGTTCCGGAACGGAACGTGTTTTGTTCTGGAACGAGACCCTCTATAAAAAAATAAAAAAATACATTTTTATACGAAGGAAAAAAACACCATATCCTGAGCTCTCAACCTTAGAATTCAGAATGATCTAAAGTTCTAAACCATATGAAGAATCTAGCTCATTCTCTACCTGAGTAAATCTAGCTTTGAGTCAGATTAATTTGGTTCTAGTTTAACTATCTACTAATGGAATAATTATCTCTTTCTACAAAGAAATCAATATTCAATTCTACAAGCCAATGCATGATGGTCAATGGCTCCGCAACACTTGTTTAATTTTTTCTTCTTTGACATGTGTCTGATCAGTAGCTCATGATCCGCCATAGATTGGAATGATCCCGAAGAACTTTCATATGGCATGCATCCCATTTCTGAAATTTATATGGCATTCATCCCATTTCTGGGTGGAAGAGCTACGTCAGCCATCAGCAGAAGTCGTGGGCTGCTACAAATTCGTTTAATCTGGAAACTAAGGTTTAAATGCCCGTTCCGTCAGCCATCAGCAGAAATCGTGGGCTGCTACAAACCGGGATGGCTGCTACACATTTTTGTGGCTTCTGCTGCTACATTAACTCGTTCCGACCAGGAACGTTCCGGAACGGACGGAACGGAATGTTCCGACCCATTTTGGTCGGAACAGGCTTCTAAGAGACTAACCATCATCGATTCTTGGTTTACTCTGTTACATTAGGGTCATTGCAAACAGTCAATTTTGGGCCCTTAGTTTGGGAAATAGTATACCTTGATTTCAAAATGATAGTCATGAATTATTTAGCTTGACTATTTGAGATTAAAATGATACTCATCAATTAGTTTGATTTCCAAATCTTTTATGTGTGCTCAACAGCTTCTCATACGTCTAACACACACAAACGCACATTCCTATATTTTCCCACTCTGCTGTGGCTGGCTTCATTGCTTTCTTTACCTGCTGTGGCTGGTTTATGTGGGGGGGAAGGCCCTGCCCCGAGGGCCTTCTGTGCTGGGAGGGCCCTTGCCCGAAATTTTTCTCTTTCCTAGATTCTGGACAGAATCGTCGATGCATTTACTCAAGAATAAGAATTCTGGACAAAAGTAGTGGTTACTTCAGATGCAAGCAAATTCCACCTCGGAGGTGCATCAAAAATGCAAAGAAAAATTGAAGACGGGGTTTTTCCTGTTGAAGTGGGACCCCCTGTTCTGCTCAAAAATACACTTTTGGTGGATTACAACGTATGTAAACCTTAGTTCCTTCACCATTTGTGTGGGATAGTAAGTGAAACCATCCATGTAGCAAGAAGGAAGTGAGAGAGAATTTTATGCACTTTTTAAATATTGGCCAGCACATAGATTAAATAGAAATAAGAAGATCTGGCATTTCATGGTAAGCCTAGTTCAAGTCAGACATCAAGGCTAGTAAAAGAGAATAAGCCCAAAACCTGACATTAGAAAAGTATTCAATGGGCATAATTACATACATATGACCCCAATAATGAAACAATTTTCCACATAGTCGTAATGTTGCCATAGTATGCCAACATAAGTATATGCTTTTGTGCCTATTCTTGATCAAGGATTTTAATTGATTCTTGGACAAATCAATATTACGTAACATTTTTTCTTGATTCTCATATCTTTTCAAAATGCATCCAAGTAATGTTTTTTTTTTCAATGAGATATCTACATGGACAGAATGATGAATACAATTCATGTCTAGTGTTAAAGGGAGCATAGAATTCACATGAAGTGTGGCAGAGTGGATAGTTTCCCCATAATCTTTTGTGAAATGCTTCCACTCATCAATTCAATTATGATTCATCATTGTATTTCAAATTTCATACTGGTGACATTGTAATTCTTGTACTTTATGTAGATGACATAATATCTTGTGGAGACAATGTCGTTCTAATTGATGAAGTTAAGATGGCTTGGTTTAGGCCTTATGTGTGACAATATCTCTGCTCAAAGCCTTGTATCAAATCGTATCTTTTATGCTAGGAGCAAACATGTGGAGATTGCTCACCATTTTGTGAGAGAAAAGGTTCAAGCCAAGGAAATCAAGTTGGATCATGTGGATAATCAGAATTGTATGTCTAATATTATTTCTAAACCCTTGCTGAAATCTTCATTCATTAAGTTTAGATCAGCTCTTGGAGTGTTTAGAAAATCTAATTTTAGAAACAAGCTAATTTTGAGCAGTGTGAAAATTGTCAAAATCTAGCTAGTTTGGACCATGCTACATGGCATCTATTGTGATTGACCACATGTCCCACCTCTTTGTACATAGTTAGGTGCTAATTAAGAGGTGATTTGTATCCATTCACATACTTAGGAGTTGGCCGAGTTGAGCCCAAAATCATTGTCCTAATTCATAGGGTTAATTTGAGGGAATTTGGTGACACACGTTTCACCTAATCCAACTATCAAATGGATATGATTCCTATATTAGGGGCTTAGATAGTAGGGTTTAGTCTACACCTAATGATTAATAACCCTAGGGCTCAGATCTGAGCTGATTTGTCAATACTTTGATAAGGGTCATTTGTGCTTTCATTGATTAAGATGCAATTTTGAGTTTTTGAGACATTGTTGTTTTACAAGGCCAAGTTGGAGCATCCATTGTTGTTTAATTTTGATGATCTGCATATTTTTAGTTGAATGCTAACAAAGTGATTTGCTGTCCCACATTCTAGGTCGTCTTGAATGCTTTGTACTTGCTGAATTTGTTGGAAGTCCAAACACTCTAGATCCTGCATTTTTCACAAAGGGCAGTCCAACCCCCTTGTTTCTTCGGAATGGATCAATGGAGTAGTGGTAAAAAAAAAATGCATGTGGTTTTGTATGATTGTGTGGACTACATGTGGAAAGCATACTCGTTGATCATTTGTGGACAACCATAACTACCTTCCATATGCCCAATACAAAAAAGGAACATAACTTATTTTTTAAAGAATACGAGATGTTCAAAAGATTTGAATTTATTTTACTTTTTTCTTAACAAGTCAATTTTATAAAAGACAATAAAAAAAGAAGAAGGATCCATATTCGAACAGAGATATCCAATGAGGCTTCAAAGAAAATAGAACTAACTTTGAAACTATATGAAAGAGTTATATCAAGTGTTTTAAGCATGAGGTGTTCTCATTAGAAAATTTAGCTCAATAAGCTGAGCTTCCTTGTTCGTGTTAGGCTTTTCAATGGCAGAAAAGAAGTGGAAAGTCTTACCTTGCATGCAAAGCATCTGTACTACATTCTAATACACATGTTAGGGCTAGACATAAACCATAATATGTGTACATGCATGCAGTTCAAGAAGAGCGAACCACTTTGGATATTGTGTAGACGTACGTATAGATGTGAGGTAAATTGTTATGGACATACAAGTCCATATAGTGGCCATTGCATCATTGATAGTTTATTATAGTGGCACAATTTGCTTTTATACTACTTTTAGTATATAGCTCGCTATTTGATATTGTTATTAGTGGACACACTTTTATTTGTATTTGACATGGCCAGGACCTATATTTCACACGGTTCCTGATTGGGGCCATGACATTTGAGTTTGCATATTTCAACACCGATTTGTAGCAATTTTCAATGCATTTGTATCTAGCTATTTTTGGTCATTATTCTAGCATGTCCTTTGTAGATTTCAATACCCAATTTCAACGATTTCTAGTGCATTTCCAGCACATTTTTCTCAGCTATATTTTCAATATTTTTTGTCCTATCTAGCTGTAGTTTTTGCCCTCTTTTGAATGCTAGTTTTTGGCTATCCATCGCAAAAAAAAATTGTATGCCTTTTGCCATCACTATACGTAGAGCCTATGTTAGGGTGATGACTTATATCCTCTCCCTCAAGGTTTGTGCTTCTTTTGTAATTTTTCTGTCATTGCTCATGGCCCTGCATTTACCTGACAAGCCACATTAGCCTTCGGATATTGATCACGTTCTTCATTAGCTTTAGCTCATGCGGCATGAGCTAGCTCTGACCTGAGGCACAAATACACCTTTTTTTTAAATTTCTCATGTTCTCTTTCTTGTTATTGTTCAACCTTCTGGGGACTCTATGACATCTCCTATTCCTACCCATTCTTGATTTTTTGTCCAGTCTGTTCCTTCTATTGTTTGACCTTTTGGGGACCTCGTGACATGCTTTGTTCCTACTCATTGCTCATTGTCCATCCCTTTCCGGCTAGTTCCATATAGCTCATTGTGCTTTTCAAGTTTGTTGTCTTGACCTCAGCCCTCAACCTTGCTCGATTGCTACCTCTACAGGTTCTTATAGCCTATGCTCCTATGGCTGCTCTTTTAGATCATTTGTCTAATCATCTTGCCTCTCTAACTTTCCTTTGTACATCATTGGTTGAGCTATGTGTTACCTCTATTGATGCATTTATAGTTCTTTCAGAGGATGTATTTCAAGTAGATGATGATGTAGGTTGTCTTTTTGAGATTCTCCTAGATGAGCATCTAGTATCTTTCATTATCCTTGTGCTTTCATATATGGATTTTCTCTAGTCAATGTTGATGCTCTACAGTCTTGGGAGTCTTGGGCCTGATGGATCTCTTGGAATGTTCACGTTGTTTCCTGGCATTCTTGGTTGTTGCATATCACTTGGCCTTTATTGATGTTTCCGAGTTGCTGCTATGGTTGCGGCTATTCTTTTCTAGTGGTATTCGTGGGCTATTTGGCTAGCTTTGGATATCTCACTTGTTGGGGTCCTCCATGTTGATCTTTTTGTTATGCCATTCTTGGGTGAGCAAGTTCCAATGTTGGCTTATTTCCCCAATTAGTTGCTCTCGTTCTTGCTCTTGATGGATGAAACTTATTTTTATTAGGGGAGTGTTATGGACATACATGATGGCCATTACATGCATCATTGATGATTATTATGGTGGCATCATTGACCTTTATATTACTCTCATTATTAGCATGTTGTTTGGTAATGTTATTACTGGACATGCACTTTTATGTGTATTTGACAGAGACTTATATTTCACATGGTTCCTAGTTGGGACCCTACTATTTGAATTTTCATATTTTCCTCCACTTAATTGAAGGGAGATAGCTTTTGATTAGTATAAATAGCCACTAAGGCTCCTCATTTGGTAGCTTATGATTTTGGAGATTTCTCTTGTTATTGCTCAACTAGGGTTTTAGCTTGATTATCCATTAGTTATAAGGTAGAGAACCTTCATGAGCTATCTCGTTCTCGTTATGTGAATGCAAAGGTCTAGAAAAACAAGCATCCAACAAACTTCTCAAACATAAAGCTAAGAAAGAGAGTTCCTTCCTCAAGTCATACCTCTTAAAATTGGGCGGTTGATCACCAGCAAAGGGTAACCAATCCCATCATAATTTTACCTTCTATAATTGAGGGCCCTAGTGTGGAGACATTTTCTGAGATATATCTCAAATTTAAGTCCCTGCTCAGTACTCCGTTATTCAGATCTCAAAATAAGGACATGATTCATTATCAGGACCTGGTGGCACTCGACAAGCATATCTATAAAGCTAAGCTTGACAGAATATTTACCAAGTTACATAATGATTTCAAGTCAGTAGATGAGTGCCCAATTCATAATAAAAAATGTAGATTTGTTGATTTTCAATCTGCTTTTTTTTTTTTTTTTGTTAAATATTTTTTACGATTCTGAGACTGTCCCCTCCACTTCTGAAGTAGCTTCTTCTAGTGGTACAAAATTTGAAAAGTCAAAGATTGTAGATATAGATACTTTTTTTTTATTGATACCAGTGTTAATTTAGATGATTGTTCAGATTTTGATCCTGCTCAAAATAGTACTACGTTTGTAGGCCCTAGAACACCCACTACCCTTTCTCCTTCTGATAAATTTTTGATTACTTTGCCTACTTATAATATAGATAATAATCGGATATATCGTATCTTTTTTACTTCACTGAAGCTGAGACTCTTTGCATTTTGAGCAAAGAGCTTGATGAATTTTTGGATAAAAATTTCAAAAAGCATCAAAATCAATTATATCCAAAAATTCAAAAAGCAACATTTCTTGTTTTAGGGATCAATAAGGACCAAGAATAATGTAAATATACTTGGAACAGTTTCTATGCTGATCCATTAGGGGATTTGCCAGGAATTAAGTGCGACACTTAATAATTGAACAGTCAAAACTGTCAGGTTAATTAGAGTTAAAGTTACTGATACCAAATTGAATTTTTTTGTAATACAAATTTGGGATTTTTTTATATTTTAACCTGAACCATTTTTTGGGAGGGGGGAAAGAGTGGAAGTCTGAGATGTTGCTGATTGGTGGTCTTGGTGATCCAGTTATTTTATTTACATTCAATTCCTAAAGTATAACTAATTGCAAGTGAGAATGAAATTGGGAATTTTTTAAGAAGACTGCCTCTAGGAATTTGGATTCCTTTTCCCCAATGTGAATTAGAATTTCGAGAATTCGATGATTCTAATGGAAAAGTGTGGCTAGATTGATAATCCATTTATTGAACCATCTTTGTTTTGCAATTAGATTTGGATCTTGCAAAGTAAAGCAGATGGAAGGTGTTCCATACAAGAATCTAGTAATTTGGATTCTATTCTGTTATAGAGTATTTCTCTATAATGACTGTAACAACCAAGAGAGTTCTAACTTGTTAAAAGAATTAAGTTCTTTTGATCGATTTTGGAATAGATATTGGATATCTAGGACAGTATGATATTCGGTTTTGTTGAGATCCATGTTCCTTTTGAATTAGTTAAAACACTTGCGGCATTTCAATTGTACTTGAACGATACATTTCGTCTCGTCCATGTCGGGGTACAATGTGGAGTGATATTCTTTGAGTATCGCTTAAGGGGCATGAGGGATTTCAATGGTTAGAATCATCTCCTGGAATTGGTTGTGAGTTGATCCTATATTGGATATAGGATAGCCAAATAGTCTTTTTGACTTTTTGGGCTAAACAGATCTAGATGCAGAGGATTCTTGGAGGAAACACTGGTGGTATGGGACATCAGTGATTCCAAAGGAGATTTCTTGGGTAAAAATGACCTGTAGACCGATAGTTAGTAATTGTTGTAATGGTAATACTAACAAATTCCATTGGTTTTTGTTTAGGGTATTTTGGGAATTATGAGATATAGATCGATCCCTAAATGGTATCTCATTAATTACAAAATATGGAAGCCCTTAAATCTATTTCTCTAGTATATTAGACCTCTACTCTTTAGAACTTTCTTAATACATGACAATTGGATTGAGATTCATATAATTCCTTTTAGTGTAGAAATCTGTTCTGAAGGACTATATTATAGTTATATGAAATTGTACTTCCATATAAGATTTTTGAAATATGGCTCAAAAATTAGATTTTCTGAACCCAAATGTTTATCTCTATTTGATAGTTGCTTATTGGATGTAATATTTCTATCACTCGGGATAAGATATTATGTGATTCTAAGGAAAAAGCCCGGTTTGTAATAGTATTGGTGGATACTCATTACCGACTTTTTAAATCTTTGATATCTTATGCGTTGTCTCCTGAGAACTTTTCAATTGAAATTATGAAATTTCTTTTTAAAAGAGAGAGAAGAAAAGATAGAAATTGAACTTTCGAGGAATCAGCCAGTTGCATTGGTTTTGAAAAAAAATCCAGCATGTGTGCAAAGGTAGAACTATCCAATTGGAATAGAGGAACTCTCTAAGTGATTATTTTGAATAATCTGGAACTAGAGGAGTTTTGGGGATATTGAGCTGTGAGATATTCATGAATATGGGAAGTAGTGGTAAAGATTAAATCAAGGTTCATTGATTGTTACCAAGTATCATTTTGTTATGGATTGGATTAGTGGAATAAAGCTTTAATCTTAACTTTATGTCCAAAGATGTCTGTATAAGTTAGCCTAATCTTGGTTTATATGCTAAGATCTGATGTAGGCTGATTGATTGAGGGAATTTTGTTAATAAGAGTTAGATGGTTGGAAAACTCGTGATGTGGAGTTATTCACTTCAAAGATTTCCCATATATGTTATTTACTCATGAGGAATAGAGCTCTTTTGTAGCTGAGTTGCAAGATTCTCAGTGAGTTATGTGAGTAACATATGCAGATTATGGATATCTGTCAGTTTATAGCCTATGTTGATGTATAGGAACATAGTTGGATAAGTTGCTTATGTGCATCTTAAACTTGTGGATCTACTATGTATCCTATGTACTGAGTTTATATCGTATACTTAAACTAGTCAGTGTGCATAGACATATGAACAAGTAATGTGAGGAATAGTTACTTGTAGGTTAATGTCTCTTTCTGTGGAAAGGATAATTTGTTAACTTATTTATGGTTTAGAAGAAGATCTAAATGTGGTGTTATACATGTATAATTGAGATCTGCACCTAGACATTTAAGATTTTTAAATCATTTACAATTGACTTGAGTAATTGGATTACTCCTTATTAGAAGTTAATTGGATAAATAAGCAATGTGAAGAGAATTCACCGGGACCTGTTTATTTTGATCTATATTGCTTAGGCCCACTTTTTTTTCAAGTTCACTAGTATATATATAAAGTATTATATACTTTTCTCTGAAGAGAGAGGAAGCACCCGCTGCAGTTGGTGGGCTCCCTCCTCCATCCCTCCTTTGTGGACCTATGTGGTCCCTCAAATGGCCTAAAGGACCACAAACGACCTAAATGCGATCCTGAACCCTAAACCGCAAAGGACCACATAGGATGGGAGGGCCAAAGGGAGGGTCTCATAGGACCGCAAAAGGACCGTATACAACCGCAAACGACAAATGAGGTCCTAAATAGTCCCTTGTAGTCCATTGTGGTCCTAAACGGTCGCATTTGTCGCATATATATTTATATATGTTTAAAAACAAAAAGAGGAATATATATATATATATATATATATATATATATATATATATATATATATATATATATATATATATATATATATATATATATATATATATATATATATATATATAGATAGATAGATAGATAGATATAGATATAGATATAGATATATATAGATAGATAGATAGATAGGTAGATAGATAGATATTAATTCATACATATATATTTATGTGTATATATATTTATATTTATATACTAATACTGTTTATTTATGATCGTGTGCATGCATTCTACGCAGTAGAAGAAACTGTCCTCATGCCCGTTGGCGATGCCAATCCAATCTTTTTTACGAAGGCTTGGAAAGTTGTTCAGAAGCCTAGTTCCAATGGGCAGTACATGAAAGTCTTCATTGTTGTCTCCAGAGTATCTGTTGGTGAGTCTTGTCGATGGAAGATGTTGAAACCATAGGTGTGGTCCATGCAATCATAATGCCGGAAACGATGCTGATTGAAAGGGTTGAATTTATGACCTGGGGTTCTAATGGTGAAGAACGCCATTTTGTTCTATCTTGTGCGGATACATTTCATTACACTGAGTTCATGACTCAAATGGTGCATTACATAGTTACCATGGGAATTTACTCGACGGGATGATTGCACTATGTAACGTGCATGAAATGATGCAAGAACGTGAAGAAACAATGATGGAGACAACTGAAATTGCCACGGTTGTAGCTAGCGAGCTGGCAGGAACAGAATTGGTATTATATTCTAAAATACAACCGGAACCATCCTCATCTCCAACTCCATCTGCAGGTAGAAAATAAGCACTATGAAAAGTTACATTGAAACAAAGCCACCCTAAAGACGACATTCTGCTGGTCGAAGGATAGCTAGGCAGGTTGGACAGGCTGGAAAACATTCACTGGAGCCAAGGGTTGATCTGACTGGAACGATATCTAGGCCTCTATACATCAAAGGGGTGAAGCTGGATCAAGAGATGAGCAAAAGAATGGCCCAATTTTATTAGAGATTGTCAAGCATTCTCGGCAGTCAGCTCGTTGGCACGTTGAAGGGGAGGTTTGTCTTGAAGACTTTGTATCAAACATTTGAGGAGTATACCGTTATCTTGCTGTGTTTGGATGACACGTTTAATAAATACTTGGAAGTTATGAAGCGTTATGTGGCCGGGTTTCTTCCATAAGATGAGCCAAAGTTAACACCACAACGTCAAAAGACCGTTCCACTCACTGTAAGATTTTTCAAATCGCTGCGGTACTTGCCGAACCCAATTTGTATGAAGGTATGCAAAAAACTCTTGGAGGGCCAGTTATATTTTGGCAAAAATAATAGAGAAAAATATATTGAAGATGGTGTGGCGACAATCGTCAAGGAAATGACAGCCTTGCATGTTGTAAAGTTTTTGATTTCTTTAGACAATAATCTGCCAGTAGATGTGCAGTATGACAAAGAGGCAATAAAGCACCTATCCTTGTCTATCAACAAAAAGTTTGTTTATGATTGGATTAGAGCGGCTATGCATATCTAATTATTGACAGTGCCATACTGATCAGCTTACGGTCAATTGGTCCATATCAGTTCATTTTATGCTTATAAGAGTATGAAAAAGTATTAACCGTTTAAAATTTTACTTAGCCAAAAGACCTGGTGTGGACACGTGTGCTGGTATCAGAGCAAATCCATGCTATACTGACCCAAGTGAACCTTACAGAGTAAGGTACGTCACGCACTACCAAAAGACCTGGTGTGGACACGTGTGCTGGTACCAGAGCAAATCCATGCTATTCTAACCCAAGTGAACCTTACGGAGTAAGGTACCTCACGCACTACTGTCCATACTCCTGAGCATATCCATGCTTTCCAGTTGTATCTCACCAAGGGTCTAAAGTGACACTTGACAAGGTAGGTTAAGACGGTATCATGATTGTTATGTGGGAATCACATAACAACCATGACATATGGACATTATTTTGGATAGACAGATTGGATTATTTATTAAGTGATTTCCAATACCTTTACTAGGTCTTAGGGCAGATCCTTGCCATACTAACCCTTCTGTAGAGACAACGTGTCTTACGCATTTCCATGCTGTCTAAGACCGTCTTACTTGGAGTCCTTACCATAAAAATTATTCAGTAATAGTGTTTTTAGTAAGAGTCAACACCTTTTCTTTATCCATATAGAAAGAAAGATGCATTTTGAAGGATCGTAACCGTGGTTAATGTATTTCTTTTCCAAAAAAAACTTACTCATCCATGTGTTGTAGCATTCGTATCTAAATTAATAACAAAAAGCCCATACCTGAATGTTTGCAGACAAAATTTCCTAAGATGTTGCCATTGTAGGTTTTCCGTAGGAGTGCTATCTTTACACCATAGCGAGAAGTATTAGCATTTCAAGCACATAGTAAGAATAGAGACCATCGTACTCTTTTAGACGGTAGAAGAAACGAGTTGTAGAGTACAAAAGCGAAAACAGTTCATAGTAGGATGATGAGCCGAAGGTTCATAATCCCACCGTATTATCATAAAAAGACCTTAGTAGGAGTCCATTGCTAGATCTCCCTCATATTGCTCATAGTAAATATAAACAGAAGTAAGAGGGAGTGCATGTTGTCCATCGTAGGACTCCCCACTCGTTTTATCCTAAAAACTTTCTTTGCATGAGAGTGTAAATGTATGTACAAGCAAACTTTTTATCGCTGGACAGTTGCATGCTTATATAAAAAAAGTTCTACTCTCACAAGAGAGCATAAGCATGTAGTCCATCGCTGGACCTTCTTTATATACTTAGTAAAGTATCTACTCTCAAAAGAGAGAGTAGATGTATGTATCTCATCACTGGACCTCTTACATAACTTTTATCAAAAGCTTCTTCTCAAAATAGAGAATGAATGCATGTAGTCCATCACTGGACTCTATGCATTACATACTCCATAAGCTATCACAAAATGTGAGAAAGATAGTAGGTTGTCCATCGCTGGACAACTGTGTGCTTATATCTCAAAAATCCTATAAAAACAGCCGCATACAGGCTGTCAACTTATGGCTTATGCTTTAGTACTATCAAAAGAGATAGTAGACATTTTTCATTAACTAATGAAGGCCTCCATCGTTGCCTTCTGGGCAGGATGTGCCTTAGTTTTGATAAAGAAGTTTTAAGTAATATCCATTTCTGGACAACAACCATCGTTAGCCATAAAAACTTATGTAAATAAAGCATCCCTTACAAAGCTTACAAAAAAGTAGGAGGAGAGCAACTGTAGCAAGAGATTGAGAGCAAGAAAGCATACCATATAGATTTTTGTGAAAGATTGCCACCAATAGGGCGCACTATTCGTGTGCAAGAAATCGAAAAAGCTCCTCTCAGTATCGTGAAGAGAAAGTGTTGAAAACTGCAGGTTTATGTAGAGCCACATTTTGAAGTTTTCCGGAACGTGGTATGTGTTTAAAAAGAGGTGGGAACTCTATTTTTTCTCCTTTACAATAACAATTTAAAAAAACTTTTGTAAAGTGTAGTCTTTTCGAAAACAACTTCTTTAGGAGTTTTCTTAACTTCATTAAGAAAAGCTTATTAAGAGTTTTGAAGCTTGGGCAAGTCAAAAAATGTTGTTAATTGAAGAGTGTTATGTCCATGGCCAGTAAGTAGGATTCAGTATACTCCTAGTCTTGGATACCCGGTACTCCAGTAAATCAAGCTGTTAGTTATGCCACATCATACTGGATGTGACCCAAAAGTAACTAATATCCTTGTGAGGCTCAGAACACACTAAATGGAGTTTAGACAAGGTATGAGACAATGTATGCATGTGTAGAGTTATCAATAGCAATTCTATAAATAAGTGGTCCATGCTTAGGACTCTATTCTAGGTGAATCTATGTATAGGGAACTTAGGGCTATGCATGGCTATGTGCCCAAGATGCTTTTGGCTCTATATATTGAGGCCAAAATCGCCCTACTCCTCATTGTGATCATTGATTCATTGCCAGGGTTTCACTCTACATTCATGTTTCTTATTCCTTGGCTTGGGGGTGAAGCTTCTAGAGTTGATTGGTTGCTTCTACTTGGTTGGGTGGTTGCTCCATACAGTAGTGTTTTCCATTGTGTGTTATCTTGTAAGTTGGATCTTAGGGAGCTTCACTTATAGTGGTATTAGAGCAAGGCTTACAAAGATTGGAGAACATGGAGAAGGGCTACCTTTCGTCGAAATTTTGGATTGGATCATTGGAATTCTCTTCCAAGGTGGATAACAAGGGTGCAAGTGGGTGTACTATCCCAGTTTCAATTTGCATGTTGCTAAGATCCACTAGTCTTGGAATTCTTTGTGGTTTTATGGAAAATTGTCCTTGAAGGCCAATTTGTGATGTTTTTTGGAGCTTTTTCTTGTGTAGATCAAATTTTTGGTAGATCTGAATTTTCCAGCAATTGTACCTTTAATTTAGGGTTCATTAATGATGAAATTAGTGATGCATGCCAGTTCTCTCCAATGATTTATGATTCTAGGCTATGTTTTGGTCAAAATTGTTTGGTTTTTCATGCTTTTTGACACAAAATAGATAGTAAGAACCAAAATCCAGCAAGATTGGATCAATTAGATGGTTGTAATTCTTTAAATTGGTTTGCATGTGTTAGAAAAAGAGTTGTATGTCATGAATTTCCACTTTATGGTGATGAACAAACCAGAAAAAAGCCAAAAATCATCATTTTTGCTTGTTTTTTCATAAAGTTGGACAGTAGGTGGCTGTAAAACACCATGTAGAGCTTGTAAAGAGGTGAACCAAAGTCTTTTGAAGCTTTTCCTGAAGTTAGAACCAAGAATTCCAACAAGTGAACTTGTAGGAAGTAAAAAAAGTTCAAAAAATGACCATTTTTGGTGATTTTTGGGGGATGGATCTCTCCTAATTATAGCATGATTAGCATTTTTTTTTACCTTCCCAGCAAGCTATCAGACTTGTGAATTGATGGCGGGTGGCGTATGCACCATCTCCATCAAATTTGAAGCTATTTTGACTTCTACAAACCAAGAAATATTCGTTCCAGCCTATACTGCATTTTAGGATCAGTATGAATGCTTCATGTAAGTCTAATTGGTTGTTTAAGACTGTTGGTAGCATCAATTTTGGGCTAGGATAGGTGTTTGCACGTTTTTACATGATTCCTTCTTGTGGAAGTGCGTCCTACTATAGATTTTTGGCAGCTCTGATCTCACACATGTGAAGCCTAGGTGGCAGGTTGACATGGCAAGCATCTTGTTTCTTGGTCTCCCTTTGAACTGAGCTTTACAGCACCCAATTTGGTGTCCTGTAGCCAAAGTTATGATCATCTGAAGTTTTTGCAGTTTTGTGAATAAAATTGGCAAAATTTGGAATTGTTCTGATTGCATGCCAGTCATTTTCCCAATTTGTAGTACTGTGTTTGAATGGATTAGTTGCATGCTGATTCTCAGAGTGATTCTGACATGCATGAAGGATTTACAATCGATTTGAGTGGTCATACGCATGTGCTTTGACAGCTGGATGACAAATTAGTGTTAATGGCTGACAAATTTCGTAAAACTGAATTTTACGTAAAAAATTCCGTAATGACAATTGTGACTGATATAGTGTGCTTTGCATGTCAATTTTGACATTGGATTAGTAACATCAGGAATCGGACAGTGTTTTGATTTTTTCAACTTCGATTGCCTTTTGTACTAAGAATATTATCGTCAGAATTTTCGAATTACGTAAAATAAAGCAAAATTTTGAGTTTTTCGGAAAAAAAAATTAAAATTTCGGTCATTTTTTCACTATCTATGAAATCAGTTTAGATTAGTGAATTGATTAAACTGAGTTTATCAGTCGGAATTGAACACAGTGTTTTCATTAAGTCTAAATTATTTTCCGGTGATAGATAAGTTAAAATTGACAGAAGGAACCACAATGATTTGTCAACAATTTTTATTGTGTTGTCATTTTTTAACTCTGGAGTTGAACTCCCAGATTGGAAGTTAAAATTTGAATTTTTTTCTTTTTGTTGAATTTCAAATTGGTTAAAATTTGAATTCAGTTATTTGTCTAATAGTTTTCTAATCGATGTTCATCGCTAGAAATCAGTCAAGTGAACGTTTGTGCAAGATACTCATTAAATTTGAATTAAAATCGTCAAACAATATGAAATGACCAGATTAGATGAGTGGCAATAGTATTCTTTATCTAATCAGTAAATGCAGTTCAAGAATTATTGAAATCCTATTGGTGGGATTTCAATTCATATAATTTCATATTCTATGTTTGGATAGGTTTTGTCAATATTAACGGAGTAATGCCAAGCCAGTCAATAAAAGGAAAAAACAGTCCAATTTTACTGGAAAATTTGTAATAATAGGAATTACATAACTGATATCATTTCCAGTAAAATCCTATGGTGAATTTTATTCAAAAGATCAGACTAGTACTATTTCATATACTGTGAAGAATTGAAAAAGATTATCTATGTTAGATATAAGGGTCTTATGTTTTTTACATCAAGCATCTAGGTGTAGGATGTTGATAAGAATAAATTTGGCATAGATGGCAAATTATGCATTTCCACTTGTAATGCCACTATTGAGCCAAAATAGAGTAAGAGGCTAAACATGTGCTAATTAGAGTGTAGACAAGTGTAAAGCTTTTGTTTGATGAATTCCAAGAGGTCCAATAGGATTTAGAGGTGGAACCTTGTGAGGTCCAATAAGAAATTGAGGTGTGCTTGAATATAGTCCAATAGAATTAAGAGGTGCATGGATCAATGGTCCAATAGGATCAAGACACACGTGCTAAGAGTGTTTGATCCTAACTTTGCCTATACTCCATCATTTGATGTGAAATAGATCTTGTTTTAGAGAGATTTGTGTAGCTAGTGAGAATCAATTCACAAATAGTTGCAAGATCTTTCATAGGAGGAGATAGTACTCTATTATTGGATCCTATTGAGAGTGTGTAGCAACATTTATTGTTCATCATTTGAGTTTTCTTCACTTTAAATGTCTTCAATGGGTTTATCCTTGTTGGAACCAAGTGAAATATTGACCACTTCAAACTATTCAATTTGAAAAATGAGGATGGAGTCCATCTTGATCCTTCAAGACGTGACAGACACAGTTCTTGGCCTTGAAGAAGAACCACAAGTTCTTCAAGAGGTTCAAAAATACAAAAAGAGAGCTAGGATGGCTCTCCACTACATTAAGATGAATGTCTCTAATGAGATATTGAGGGAGATAGGTACTTGTACAACAACCAAAGAAGTTTAGGATTGTCTCAAGACTATTTATGAGGCTTAGAATACCTCTAGGCTTCTCACTCTTAGAAATCAAATCTTTCAAAGTAGCCAAAAGAGTGATGAGAGTGCATCTAGTTATGTTTTGAGAGTAAAAGATATTCATAGAGAACTTGCTTGTATTGGTGATTCCATCAATCAAAATGAGCTAGTTCAAGTTATTCTCAATGGCTTGAGAAGTGAATTTGATAACCTTGTCCAATCCTATGCCATTAAGGAGGAGCTACCAAGTTTGGAGGCTCTCCAAAGTGTGCTAATTTCGGAAGAATCAAGACAAGAGTACAAGCTCTTGAGGATTGACAAGCTTTCTCTCACTCATAATGATGGCAAAGCTCTCTTTGCCAAGGATAAGCACAAAGGGAGGAGCAAGAACCAACATCAACAATCCTCAAGCAAGGACAAAGTCAAATCCAAAGACAAAGATGAGGAGGAAGATGATTCCTCTAATGCTTCATCATCCAAGCTCAAGAAGAAGAAGATCAAGTGCTTTTATTGTGGCAAGAAAGGTCATTATGCCACCAATTGCTTCAAGAAGAAGAATCAACTCAAGCAAGCCAACATTACGAATGAGAAGGAAGACACTATTGCAAGTGATGGAGAGGGATCTCTTATGGTCTCTAGTTTCTCATCTACTCCTTTCAAGAAGGATGGCCTATGGTATATTGATAGTGGAGCCTCTTCACATATGTGTAGCTCCAAGGACTCTTTCTCTTCTATTGCACCTTATGATGGAGTCAAGAAATCAATATGCACTGCAAATGATTTTGAATGTCCTATTGAAGGCATAGGGAACATTCCCTTGAAGCTTGCATCCTCTAAAGTTCTTTATGTACCTAAGCTTACCAAGAATCTTATTAGTGTTGGCCAATTGCTTGATAATGGCCTTGATGTAAAATTCAATGTTGATACTTGCACTATCAAGAAGAATGATGAGATACTTGCATTAGGATCTAGATTTGGTGGCATCTATAAACTAGATCCAAATGAGTATGTGAATGCTTGTAATGTTGCTCTTGTGAACAAGCTCTCTATGGAGGAATTATGGCATAGGAGGTTGGGACGTCCCAACTACAAATCCATGCTCTCTATGATCAAAGAATCCAAAGCTATTGGCTTGCCAAAGTCACTCTCCAAGAAGATCAAGCCTTGTGAGGCTTGTGCTATTGCTAAATCTCACAAAAAGCCATTTACAAGATCTTCTATCAAAAGCAAGCATCCTTTGGAGTTAATCCACTCGGATGTGCATTTCTCATCAACTACAAGCAAAGGAGGAGCCACTTGTTTTGTTACTTTCATTGATGATTACACAAGATTCACTTGGATATATCTTCTTGCTTCTAAATCTATGGCATTTGATCATTTCCTTATTTTCAAAGCTTATGTAGAGAAGCAATTCTCATTCAAGATTAAAGCTCTTAGAAGTGATGGAGGTGGTGAATATATCTCCAATAAATTTCAAGATTTTTGTGAGCTTGAAGGCATTAAAAGAGAGTTCTCTTGTGCCTACTCTCCATCTCAAAATGGAGTGGCCAAGAGAAAGAATAGATCTCTATGTGAATGTGCAAAATCTATGAGAATTGAGGCATCTTTGCCCAAAGATTTTTGGGGAGAAGCCATTAATTGTGCAAATTATCTTTGCAATAGGCTCCCACATATAGCTTTTGGAGGAAAGTCACCATATGAAATCTTATTTTTGAAGAAGCCTAAGGTTGATCACCTTAGAGTTTTTGGATGCTTATGCTTTGTCCATATTCCCTTGGAAACAAGGAAGAAGGAAGATCTTAGTGCATGTAAAGGGATTATGGTTGGATACTCATCCACCAAGAAGGCCTATAGAGTCTTTATACTCTCTACTTCTCAAGTTATTGAAAGTAGAGATGTTGTCTTTCATGAAGATCAACACTCATCTTTTGAAGAGGCCGAGATCAAGAAATCTATGGATGCATCATCAATTATTGATTTTGAAGACAATCATGATGTGATGGGGTCGAGATTTGAAGAAGACTCTCCTCAGATTATCTCACCAAGAAGATCCATGAGAGATAGATCCGAGCCTAAGAGGCTCTCATATGTTGACAAAGGCAAACAAGTGGATCTTGATTCCACTAATTATGTTTTTTATGTCTCTCATGAAGAGCCAAAGAATGTACAAGAGGCACTCAATACCAAGGAGTGGTATGATGCCATGAAGCAAGAGTATGATGCATTGATCACCAACAATACTTTGGAGCTTGTGGATCCTCCATCCAACAAGCATGTGATTGGTTGCAGGTGGGTATTTCGGATCAAGTTCAATCATGATGGCACCATCAACAAGCATAAAGCAAGATTATGTGCCAAAGGATTTGCTCAAATCTATGGTCTTGATTATGAGGAGACCTTTGCACCCGTTGCAAAGATGGTGACAATAAGAATTCTTATTTCTCTTGCTTGTTTTTTCAAGTGAAAGGTGCTCCAATTAGATGTAAATGGTTATCTTGAGGAGGAGATCTATATGGAACAACCTCAAGGATTCATCAAGGATGAGTCCAAAGTGTGCTTGCTCTTCAAAAGTCTTTATGGACTCAAGCAAGCACCAAGATCATGATATTCAAGACTTAATTCTTTTTTTTATCTCACTAGGATTTACTCTTAGTGACTATGATCCTTCCATGTATCTAAAGTTTGTTGATAGCAATACTGTCATTCTTCTAATTTATGTTGATGACATTATTCTTTGTGGAAGTTGTATCAAGCTAGTTGATGAAACCAAGGTAGCACTTGGATGTGAGTTTAAAATGCAAGATCTAGGAGAGATGCATTACATCCTAGGCCTAGAAATTGATTTTTATGAAAATCATGTCTTTATATGCCAATCTAGATATGCTCACTCTATGTTGAAAAAATTCCATATGGAAAATTCTAAGAGCATAGATACTCCAATGGAGCAAATTGTATAAGATCCTAATAAAGGTGATGAGATCCTTTGAGGACATCACACTTTTTAGGAGTCTTGTAGGCTCCTTGATTTGGCTTACCATTACTAGGCCCGATCTAAGTTTTTGTGTGCACAAATTGAGTCAATTTATGCAAGATCCTAAGATCCATCATTGGAAGATGGCCAAGAGGATTCTAAGATATGTATCTTCATCTTCTGATTATGGTCTACTCTATAAAAGTGAAGATCTATCCATTATTGGCTACTCGGATTTGGACTTTGCAAGTGACAAGATGGATCGAAAGTCTATTAGTGCATACACTATCTTTCTTGGAGGCAATCTAATATCTTGGCTTTCCAAAAAGCAAGATACTATCTCTCTCTCTTCATGTGAGGCCGAGTACAAAGCACTCACTACAACTACCAAAGAAGTGCTTTGGATCAAGAGGTTATTAATGGAACTAAAGTGCATCAAGGAGGATGATCTACCAATGATCAAGTGTGATAACATCTCGGCCCAAGCTCTTGCCAATAATCCCATATTTCATGCAAGAAGCAAGCACATAGAAGTGGCACACCATTTTGTGAGAGAAAAGCTTATTGGAGGAGAAATCTATTTGGAGCATGTCAACTCGTCCTCTTGTATTGCCGATCTACTCACCAAGCCTTTGAGCAAAAGTGCTTTCATCAAGCATAGATCTAATCTTGGAGTTACATCAAGATCAATGCTCAAATCTTCATAGATAATTTTTTAGGAGGAGTGTGAAGAATTGAAAAAGATTATCTATGCTAGATATAGGGGTCTTATGTTTTTTACATCAATCATCTAGGTGTAGGATGTTGATAGGAATAAATTTGGCATAGATGACAAATTATGCATTTCCACTTGTAATGCCACTATTGAGCCAAAATAGAGTAAGAGGCTAAACACTTGCTAATTAGAGTGTAGACAAGTGTAAAGTTTTTGTTTGATGAATTCCAAGAGGTCCAATAGGATTTAGAGGTGGAACCTTGTGAGGTCCAATATGAAATTGAGGTGTGCTTGAATATAGTCCAATAGAATTAAGAGGTGCACAGATCAATGATCCAATAGGATCAAGAGGTGACAAAATATGGTCCAATCATAGTTAAGCATAGTGGTAGCTCGTGGACCTACTAGTATCATTGTACTCCTCATTTTGAAGTTAATTGATTTGGAGATTTCATGGATTTTGTGAGTTATTGGATTTCTAGCTTTCTCTCTCTACCCGAGAGCTCATGATGCATTTTCTCTCTCTACCCAAGGAGAGCAGCTTGTTTTTACTTAGATTATTTTTTGAATACTTCCCACACGTGTGAGTGAGAATTGGAAGTGATTGAATGCATGTAGTAGTGTGTTTTTGCCATAGGATTCAAGATTGATCTTGAATCTCAATCTAGTCTTGATCTTGGTGCATCTACACACCTTAGGAGATCACAAGTACATGTTGTGGACAATCCACACGTGTGAATTCAACATATACTAGTAAGTGATTTTTGATATATCAAATATTCAGCCCAGGTATAGGACAAAAATGAAATTGTTTCGGACTTTTTCCTACAGTAATTAGTTTTTTAAACATTTACTAATGTCATTACGTCTTCTTGGTACCTTAGCTGAAATAGATTTTTAGGGAAATGAAAATTCTGAGGAGGGAAGAAGAGTGGACATCAGAGGTAGTAAGTGTGATCGGGAAATGTATTTCGCAATTAGAATTTTGGTAATCCCTGTAAATAATTGCTTAATACTAGTTATTAATTTCCTGGTTAGAATTCATTCAGTTGAATTCATAACTGATATTTTTGTAACCATTGAGTTATCCGTAGTTTTGGATGTTAATTGTATTGTTAGAAGTGGAATATGATACGTGGATTACATTGGATCTGTTAGTTGACAGAAGCTTGTCCCTAGATTTGATGCATCAGTAGGGGTTTGAAGCTTATTATTAACTAGAAAGGATCATGATGTAATATTGAACCATGTTAATTCTTTTGTCTAAGTCACATAATAAGATGTGGATTTTGGGTTTTCATCTAATAGGCATGCCAGTCATCCAAATAAATGGATTCTCTAGTGTTTTGGGAACAAGAGATAAGATCCTATAGTGATTATAGGACAGCTAGATGATCAGTGGATCTCTAGAATAACAGATAATAATAAAGATCTGATGATCAATGGTGTGTTTTGATATCTAGTCGCGATATGGGAAAGAAGAAAACCATTTGATCAAATGTGGGGTATTTTGGGAAATTTTGAGGTTCAATCTAGATCCCAATGAGGTATCTCATTATTTACAAAATCAGAGGCCCTCAAATCTATTTCTCGCTTTCTTAATTAATCCTTTACTTCTTAGTAATTTCTCGAATATAGGATATCAAACTGATTTATATGATTCTTTCCAGCATTAAGTTATTCTTCTGAAAGACTATTATGTCATATAATTTACTACTTGTGTAAATAGACTTGGAATTCAGATAAATTATAAGGTTAAAATGTTTCAATTTCTTAAACCATAGAATATCTCTGTTGCATAAATGGATTTCAATGGAATAGTAGCTTCTATCACTCAGATTGAAAATATTTGAAGGAGAAGTCCTGTATGTAATTGGGTGAATCTTTTAGCGGAAGCACTTATTACTGACTTTTCTTGGATTTAGATATTTTCATATATCATCTTTCCCGTTAACTTTTATTGAAATTGATTAATTTCTTTGAAAGAAGGGGTGAAGTGATGGGATAAATTTCTATTTGGGAATCTGTGGTCGGTCGGAAAAGAACCAACTGTGGTATAGAAATGAGATGTGGTCTGAAAGTAATTTTCGATAGATTCAAAGTAAGATGCCTAATTGGAACTTTTCGAAATAAGAGAAATTCTCTAGGGATTGTGTGGACAATTTGGAACTAGAACAGGTTTGGAATTTGAATCATTATCTATAAGTAGTACAGAAAAATGTCAAAAGTTACTAATTTCATTTTGATTTGAATCGAAGTAAGTTTGATCAGAATTTAAGTCTGAGAGTTCTATATTGGATCAACCTAGTCTTAGTTTAAGTACTAGGATCAGAGAGGAGTTAATTAGTGGGAGGAATTATGTAATTAGAGGTAAGTTGGATTGAAAAACTGCTGAGAGTAAATTTTTTTCGTCTCAGAGATTTTTTGGATATGTTATTTACTCATGAGGAATAGAAAATATTTTGTAGCTGAGTTACAAGATCTCAGTGAGATATGTGAGTAACATATGTGGGTTCTGGAGGAATCTGCCAGGTAAGAATGTGTTTATGTACTGGGTCATAGTGAGATTATTCTCATATGTGCACGATTAATCTTGTATGAATTTACTGTGTAATCCTAATTACTAAGGTTATCTGGTGCACTTAACCTAGTCGGTGAACATGAACATATGATCAAGTATTGTTTTGACAGATACTTGCAGAGTAAACAAATCTTTGTATAGAAGATTTATGGATTAACTTATAAATGATTTGGGTAAGGATCTAAATGTGGTGTTATACTAGTATAATTGAATTCTTCATTTGACTGATATGTATGCAATGATAGGCAAACGATGGCCGCACTTGACTAATAATCTAACATTTTTTCTTGATCTATGAACAAATGCGCTGGTAGACAGCAAAGGGAACACTATCAATAGTGTTACAGTTGTATGGAAACATGCATACTCATTTTGAATGCTTCATATAGATAGCTCAATAACTACACCACTGTTGCTTCTAGCTAAACACACCATTTCCAGTTTGCTATTACACGTTATCGAGATGTAACTCTAATTATTTGATAGAATCGAAGCTTACACCGATCACGTGTACTAGACTTCTACCCTATGCTCCTATAGAACAAACGAAGAAGTTGCTATGTCCTATCATACATTGATTGATAATATTGGCAATAAATTGATGACGTTCTGCAATTGTTCAACTCTATTCTTGCCATAATAATAGTAACTTATCGATAAAGTCTTGTTATGATAATGCATGAAAGATAATAATAGCAAATATTGCATGGCATCTTCACAAGAAAACACTTCCACCAACATCCAGGTATGAGCCTTACTACTATCAGCAAAGTGTTTTATCACGTCTACTATTCGAAGACACTATTAAAGCATTTTTTTCTTCCATGCCTGTGTTTTACTTTGTTATAAAAATAGCATTCTTTTTGGTTGCTTTAAAACCTTTATTGATACAACCCAATACATGTCTTCGTTTTCATTTTTGTTTTTGGCAAAAAAAAACTCTTGGAACGCATGGATTTGCGCAAGGGTTATAGTTTCCAAATGTTAGAATGGCATGGATTTGCCCTAACATATTGATTGGGACTATACACGCCAAAGGTTAGTTACTTTGTTATTCTAAAAAATGGCAACGTAAACAATTATATAAATCCGGCACGTGCCCTTTAAGTTTATGCTAGGAATTAAACTAGTAACCGAGCTTGAAAACCCTTGGAAAACATGGATATGCTCAAGGGTCCTGACACCATTACATGACTCATTCATGGGTCCACGGGTTAGCATGGCATGGATTTGCCCTAATACCGTTGTACGTGTGTCCTGGCTCAACCTAAAAATCTGTTCAATAAAACCATCTGCACACGTTTAGCAAGCATTAGGGGAAGTTTGGATTCAAAATGGGCCCTTTGTAGAGATGCTTTTGTTGACTTCACATGCTTTAAGCCTCCAAATGGACCAATAAGCTTATAACATGTGTACAACACTGTAACAGTGCTCACCGGATGTAAAAAGTGTTCAAGTTTCAGGTTATTTTTTATTATTTCAAAAACTCTTGTCGGGCAAAAATAAATATTTCATTGGACAATAAGTGCTGCCTGTATATTAAATATCTATCCGAATAGTTTAACTAGCATTAGTTTTTCTAAACTGTAGTTCTCTTGTTTTTTTCTCTGAAGGGTCCCACACCCTTGAAAAAATATGCAACTAGCGCTTGGAATCGACGGCTTCATTTCTCCTATGCATTTTCCGGTGATGGTGCAAGAGCTTTTCAAACTCTGATATTGATTCAATGTGCAAATGTGCTATTTGACTGGTCATCCACACATTGAATCGATATCAGGTTTTTTTATATATTAAAAAAATGGTCTAACTTCTTAACCGTAGCTCCGATTGAGACGAACATAATTGAATAACTAACTCCTATGATTGGGATCTATTCATAGGCTAATACACATGTGGAAAAATTTTCTCACATGTGTGAATTTACAAAATGTACAAACTATATACAAATCAAGCTAGAATTTGTCAATTTTCACACTCCTCAAATCTAGCTTCATGAAACTATGTTACACTTATCCAAAATCCCAAGGGTTGATCTTAGCTTGATGAATAAATCCTTAGATAAGAATTTAGTGAGAATATCAGCCAAGCAATCTGATGATGGCACATGTTGGAGTTGGATCTCTTTGTCTTGCACCTTCTCCCTCACAAAATAATGAGCAATTGGCGATGTGCTTGCTCCTTGCATAAAATGTAGGATTGGTTTCAAATTGTTGGCTTGATTGGTTTTCACAAAAGATTAATGGTACCTCCTTGGCCTCCATGACATGAAGCATTTTTAAAGCACCTTTGCTTTTTCGCCTTCTTCCCTTCACAAAAAATGCGACACACTGGCCATAATGACTTAAACCATTTCTGGACCACCTTCACCTTTTTGACCTTTTTGCTCTTTGCGAAAAATGTGACAAAGTACCTAGAAAATCTTAAAACCATTTTAGGACACCTTCGTCTTTTTTGGTTTTCTTCGCCGCCTCTAAACTAAGGCACTTTTTGCCTTTCTCATTGTCTTTAGTTTAAGGCACCTTCGCCTTCTTCTCTTCCTTCAGTGTATGGCACTTTTTTGGCTTTTTCGTCTTTTTGCCTTCTTCGTTGCCTTGAAGCTAAGGGCGCCTTAGGGTTTTACATACCTTTAGTGTAAGGGCACCTTCAGGAGTTGCAAACCTTCAATCTAAGGGCACCTTCGGGTTTTTCACGTTTTTGCTACATTGGTTGACCGACGCCGCCAACTTATCAACAACCCTAAAACAGCTGGACAACCAAATATCCCAAAGGCGGTTAGCGGTTACCAACTTAGTACATATGCAAAGACTGGCGTAAATAGCATTAAAAGCTTGTAAGATATTTTTTGTCTCTCGACACTTGTAAATGTATATACTAGCTGAATCAAGCTATGTAAGTGTTAATTGAAATTCTCTTTCAATTAGAGTTATATGTAGCCAGCGTTATCACGCTCAACAAGCTGAAATTATTACTTCAAGCTATTGTACTCACTGTTGATATTAATCAGAGTGCAATTTTTTTCTCACTACTGCGTCGTTCATTTGTGCATTCTGTATGAATTCTTCTACTTGAATAATTCTATTGCTAACGGTTGTGTTTCCGTTCCTACACGCCACTCTAATCCGCGAGCTTCCGCGGCTACTCACGCCCACATGTGATTTTAAAACACGACGATACTGAAGTGGCCGAAGTGGAAGATCAACATAAAACCGTTGTTGCCACAGAATGGGGTACTTTATGATGGAAAGTCATGCCTTTTGGACTCTGTAATGCCCCTAGCACCTTCCAACGTGTTATGCAAGCTGTCTTTTCTCAGCAGATGGGCGATACCCTAGAGGTTTACTTGGACGATTTAGGTGCACATTCAGAAGAAACACGCCTTCTGTCTGTGCTCGAAATTTTTTTTTATCTAATGTCAATGATTCGGAATCTCCCTTAATCTTGAAAAATGCCAGATCTGGGTAACATACGGTATTGTGTTAGGAGATATTATTTCCAGAAATGGCATTGCCACTAATCCCAAAAAGATCCTTATCATTCAAAATCTACCAGAATCACGTACAATACGCGAAGTTTATTCTTTCCTTGGCCATGCCAACTACTATCGGTGCTTTATTTTCAATTTCACTAATAAAGCACACTTAATCTACAAAGTAGTTGTCGTTCCCAAATGGACGGATGAACAACGCGTCACATTTAATCAACTCAAAGAAGCCCTTACCAATTCACCTATCTCCTAGGCTCCTGATTATTTTAAAGAATTTCATGTGCATACCGATGCATCCAAGTATGCCATTGGCACAGTGCTCACCCAACCAAGAGAATTCAAAAAGGATTACCCAATCTGTTTTCTCAGTCGACAATTGATACCTGCTGAAGTCAATTATACCACTACCGAATGTGAAGCCTTGGCAATGGTATATGCGGTTCAGAAGTTTCGTCATTATCTTCTGGAAAAAGTTTTTGCATTCTTTACTGATCATTAAACACTATTATATCTCATCAACAAGACTTGCACCACAAGCCATATTACTAGATGGATCGTACTACTGAGAGAATTTGAGTTTAGGATCGTGGTTCGTAAGGGAGTCAACATTTTCTAGCAGATCATCTATCTCGAATCCCTAACCCTTGATCAAGACGTCAACGATGATTTACCAGATGCCATACTATTCCAAGTTGACTCTACACTCATATGGGCTAAGGAAATCACCAAGTATTTAACTTCAGGGCAGATGGATCCTTCCTTATCTAAACCTGAACAACGTGCATTGGTCCTCAAGACCAAACCTTATACGAATTGCCGACCAACTGTACAAGCAAGGGTTAGATGGAATCATCCGACGATGTCTTACTGAAGGTAAAATATCCTCTGTAATTTCCCTCACTCATGAAGGTATTGGTGCAGGCCATGTCTCTTCTGAAATGACTGCTAAGAAAATCCTCCTGGCCGATTTTTGGTGGCCAACACTCTTCAAGGATACGCACAATTACACAAAGGCCTGTGATGTCTGCCAATGCACAAAACAATTTCAAAAGATCGACTACATGCCTTCACACCCTGTAACCACTGATCAAGCTTTCCAAAAATGGGGGATTGATTATGTTGGACCCATTAGACCCACTGCTCGACACACACAATCTCGTTACATCATAGTAGCTACAAACTATTGTACCAAATGGGCTGAAGCAAGAGCTGTTCGTAATACCGACACTCGTTCTACCACAAAATTTCTCTATGAACAGGTTATCGTTTGTTTTGGTTGTCCTCTTGAACTTATTAGTGATAGGAATACACATTTCCTTAACTTTGTCATAGCAGATCTCCTTTCAAAAAATTTTGTGGTACATCGCAAAAGATCCCCATACTATCCACGATGCAATGGCCAAGCGGAATCTACCAATAAAATCCTATGTGGAATTCTCACCAAAACCGTCAAATCCAGCCGATTTGATTGGGAGCTCAAACTTCATGCTGCTCTCTGGGCTTATCGCACCACCCCGAAGAGAGCTACAGGCTTAATCCCTTTTCAGCTAGCATATATCCCCTCCCTTCGAGTGGCCTATAATCTTGAGCTAGATAATCAACAAACTCTAGCAAATAGGTTATTCCATCTAGAACAACTATGTGAAACACGACGGATCAACATCCATGCACAACAATTCCACAAATGTCGACAAAAAATATGGCATGATCGATCTTTGAAACTCAGAGAATTCCAGATCGGAGATAAGGTCCTGCTATACCAGATCATAAAAATATCTCCTAAATAAGGACAAGGGAATTTACGGCGATGCAAACTAAGCGAGGAATCGTGGGAAGCCATGATAGCAGTGATTTTAGATTGCTCTGAGAATTTTGAAAATTTTTGGCATGAACTCGAGAGCAGCAAACTAAAATGAACTCATGGAGAGAAGGGTGGAGGACTATATATAGACTTTTTTTGGCAGAAATTCGCAACTTCACTTAGAAATTGTCCTCAGTGTCCACGATTTGGTAATGATGGTCCATCTACCCTGAAGTGAAATATTCTGTAATTTTCTTAGCCCATACAGGTGTAGAGTCAAGTTGGAAAAGGACTGCATCTGGTAAATCATCGTTGACACCTTGATCAGGGGTAGGAAGGTTAGGAATTCGGGATAGATGGTCTGCTAGAAAATGTTAAACTCCCTTACGAACCACGATCCTAAACTCAAATTCTCGCAGTAATAGGATCCATCTAGTAATACGGCCTGTGGTGCAGGTCTTGTTGATGAGATACAACAATGCTTGATGATCTAAAAACAAGAACACAAAAACTCTTCCTAGAAGATAATAGCGAAACTTTTGAACCGCATATACCATTGCCAAGGCTTCACGTTCGGTAGTGGTATAATTGACTTCAGTAGGTATCAATTGTCAACTAAGAAAACAGATTGAGTAGTCCTTTTTGAATTCTCCCGGTTGGGTGAGCACTGCTCCAATGGCATACTTGGATGCATCGGTATGCACATGAAATTCTTTAGAATACTCAGGAGCCCGGAGGATGGGTGCATTGGTAAGGGTTTCTTTGAGTTAATTAAAGACGACGCGTTGTTCATCCGTCCATTTGGGAACTACAACTACTTTGTAGATTAAGCGTGCTTTGTTAGCAAAATCGAAAATAAAGCATCGATAGTAGTTGGCGTGGCCAAAGAAAGAGTAAACTTTACGTATCGTACGCGGTTCCAGTACATTTTGAATGATAAGGATCTTTTCAGAGTCAGTGGCAATGCCATTTCATGAGATAATATGGCCTAACACAATACCATGGGTTACCCAAATCTGGCATTTTTCAGGATTAAGAGAGATGCCGAAGCGTTGACATTGGATAAAATTTTTTACGAGCACAGACAGATGGCGCGTTTCTTTGGAATGTTCTCCTAAATCATCCAAGTAAACCTCTAAGAAGGTATTGCCCATCTGCTGATAACACGTTGGAAGGTGCTAGGAGCATTGCAAAGACCAAAGGGCATGACTTTCCAGCAGAAGGTTCTCCATTCTATGGCAAAAGCGATTTTATGTTGATCTTCTTTAGCGATTTGAATCATATTGTATCCGCTAAAGCCATCTAAAAAGGAGTAAGCCTCATCTCTTGCTAGATTTTCTAAGATGGATTCTCTGAAAGGTAATGGAAAATGATCACGTTCGGTGACGGCGTTAAGTTTCTTAAAGTCGACACAGATTCGGAGTTTTTCATTTTTCTTGGGAACAATGACAATTGGAGAGACCCACTCAGTATGCTCGATTTCATAGATAAATCCTACATCTAAGAGGCGTTGTAATTCTTCCTTGATCTTGGCCTGATGGGATTGCATCTATATGGACGACTAGCAGTGGGCCTTGCACCCGGTTTAAGCGGGACACGATGCACAGCTACTTGGAGTGAGACGCCTTTCATGTCTTTATAGGTCCAGGCAAAGACATGTCAATATTTTTGCAGGAGCTTTTCAAGTCGTCTGCGTTGTTTGCGATTGAGATGAGCTCCTATGTGGACAAGATATTCGTTGGTTGTATTTGGCTCACTCAGAGAAAGGGTTATGGTTTGTGCAGGGCCTTCGTAGGGTGAATTACCAGTTGGCTCACGTTGAGCTTGGGGTAATTGAATTGTGACATCCTTGATCATATAGTCCTTAAAGTATGCAGGAACATCATGGGCTAGAGATTCGAGGGGGGCCTAGCCTTTCTCTTGCCGGGATGGTGATTGGGAATTTGAAGCGGTTTTTTCATTTTCTCTTTCATAGTATGACCACATGGTTGAGGCTTTGGTGGTGGAGAGGTGTGTGGATGAGGGACGGTCGGTATGTCATGTAGGATCTCGTCATCAATTTGAAAGATGATCTCCTCCTCACAGAGATCCCATGGATAGTGTGGGCATTTGGGACGGTAGAATTTTGTCTCAGGCTTTTCAATTGCAACCTTGGCAACTGGTTCCACCTTGGAAGCATGTTGCGGATATGTCCTAAGTGGAAGTGCCTCCATATAATTGAGGATCTGAATATCAGAAATGTCCAACTCTTCTAGGCAATTCTGAATTCGTAAGACATTCTCGTCATCGATGAATAAATCATCTAATTCATTAGTAGGTAGCCATGCAACATTTAGCAGCTCATCATGGTGTGGAAGAATATCAATAAAATTGATATTGATGATAGGTGTATCCAGAGCAGGTAATTGGTCGTGATCGATCGGGAGTAGAGAGGTACAATTATCCTGATGCTGAGCACAATAATCGGCATTTACACAATCAATGGTAGCTAGACTATGACTCCAGTTTATGATATCAGTAGATTTAACATAATGACCTTTTTAGTGGCTGGACTGGTATGGCTCAAATACTGAGTTGGTGGTTGACGACCCTTCATCATGGATGCATGCAGGTTTGAGTTTACCTGTTGAATCAATGGTGACAGAATTGTCATGATTTTCAAAAGTGACTCGGCCTTTGCTCCAGTCATGAACGACTCGTGCATTGGTGAGCCACGGACAACCGAGTAGTAATTTATAAGAATAGGCATTATTGGGAATATCAAGTACTACGAGATCGACAAAAAACTTGAGACCTCCTAGTTTGATCAGCACGTGTGGAAGGAAACCGGTAGGTCGGACCACATTTGATCAGCCAGCCGAAGCTGACAGGTGGGTTTGGCTAGCTTGTCTCTCAGATTCCATTCTATCATGAGGGATGTAGAAATGATATTAACACCGGAGCCACCATCGAGTACTACTAAAACTTCACGGGATTGATGATGGGTAGCTGGGATTTTGATGTTGCCTCGTTCGCTGAGTGGATTGGTTAGATGTAAGGGCATTTCAGGCAACTTGTCAGTAGTGGTGGTGTTATTGGATTGGATCTATTGTTTCTACTGGCCAGCATGCTTCCTGAGTACATGGAAGAGAAGAGTGACATTGGCTTGTAGTAAATCTCCCCAAACTTCGGTACCTTCAAGGGTTTTGTTGTCAAAGGGCTTGTGAGGTACTTTATGGGAAGTGGAAGATTGTTGGTCGGCATTGCGGATTTGCTGGCAATACTGATGATGCAGTCAAATTTCTCAGATGGGTGAGGGTAAACTATCGGGGTTGAATCTTCTCTTGGAGGAACAGCCTGCGGTTGAGTTTTGCTGGGTCCAAGTGTAGGGCCTTGGCGTTGGGTTTGTGCCCGAGTCAAGACCCAAGAAGGATGAGTTTCGATGGGTAAGGTTTCTACTTGCACTAAACAGACAAGAGCAGTGGGCTTAGATCGGGATGGCCAATCCTTTACGTGATGTTCAATACCACAGTTTTCACAAGCTGGAGGAAAACGAAGTTTATTTGGGCAGCGAATACTAGGATGTTTACCTGCACAAATAAAACATCCTTGTATTGCGGGTAGTTGATGTGTGGCAAAGATAGAGTTTGGATTGTAAGCTTGGGCATTGGGATCCATTGTTTGAGCATTAGAATCACAAGTATAATAAACAACCATTTCAGTAGAGTACTGTGGTTGAGTATTGTCTTCCACATAGTAGGTGGCTGGATCGATGGTATTCGGATCAAGATAATGGACAACGTTTTGTGGGGCAGGTTGGTTAACACAAACTGTTGACGTGGGGATGGGTATTGATTTGGTGTAGTTGGTCATGGTTGGTAGACTCCTAGTCATGGCACAGGCTGTTGTGGAGGGTAAGGGCGGTAAGCTCGATAGATGGTGGGTCTGTTGGCTACTAGGAAATGGTTTCACAGTTGAGGGCATTCATTAGCAATGTGATGCTGTGAGCAGATTGGACACCAGACATTTTTCCTTGCTGGAAAGGATTTCTCAGCAATCTGTTTCATGGCGGTTTGGAAATCGGCAATGAGTTTATCCATATGAGATTATTGAGCTTTTTGCCAGGTTTCCATTTGATGTAGAAGTTTAGAAGATTGAGCAATATTGTCAGAATTTGGGTGGTTAGAACAGTCCGGATTCTTAGATTTTTTTTCGCGATGGTCAAAATCATCGTCAGAACCTTCGACTTTCTCACGGATAGCATCGGTCATCACATCTTTAAGTTGATCATAAAGGTCAATTGCTTTGAGTTCACGGCAGATGTTTTTAGGCAATCCAACTAAGAACAGTTTGACGTTCGGTGATATTTTCATCAACACATTCTACTTTGAGACATTTAAAATGCTCAATGTAGTTTCAAACAGACTCTTCGCGACACATCTTGATGTGGATAATTTGAATGAATGGGCTCTGAGTCAGTTTGGATGGTTTGAAACGCTTGATGAGAGCGTCCTTGAGGGTGGTCCAAGAAGCAAGATCAGGAGCTTCGAGATTCAAGTACCATTTCTTGGAGGTTCCATAGAGTACCATAGGAAATAGGCGTAGCTTTTTCGTTTTAGAGGTATCTCCATAAAAAATGACATGCATTATCAAAGTCTTGGAGATATCGGACTGCGTCAGATTCTCCATCGTACTTTGGTGCATTGATACGTGGAATTCTTCATTCTAGTCACGAAGGAGCTGAATTAGAAGATTTAGCACAGTCACGAGGCATGATGCATAATACAGATGAGCAGGTCAGTACTGTACTTGGCAAAAAGGCAATTTGCTTGCAGAATCGATAGTGTAGGACAAAAAACTGGTCTTTCTGGTCATCGTAGAATTCGCGGACAGGTTGAGAAATCGTGGAGAGGCAGATAAATCGAACTGTAATACTCGCAAATTCTGACAAGAAGTTCTTAATGTCAGAATAGTGATTTTTTTAGATTTTCTAAAAAAAGATTGTAGTTTCAAAATTTGCGGGTCGGACAGGGAAATCATACTCTTTGAGAACAAATTCTGAGGGTTGATGGCGAATTCTAACAGAGAGGTTTGACTGGCAGATAGGAAATATGAGAAAAAATGTGATTTTCTGACAGTAAACAGGCAAAATCTCTGAGATAGAATTCGCGGGACTGCTGGAGAACTGATCCTGATGAGATCTAGCCTCAGTGAAGCCAACGAATTCTAGGACAAAGATTTGGGTCCCTCTTCCTTTAGGCCACTTAGTCTTACCTTTGCCCTTGAATTTTTCTTTGATGAACATGGCCCATACAAACTCTTTTGGAGAAAACAAACATGATTAGTCTTTCCATGACAAATGTAGCCCTCGAGTTTCTCCATGTAAATCTCCTCTTCAAGATGTCCATTCAAGAATGCATTAGTGATATCTAATTGCCATAGATCCCAACCATAAAGAGTTGCAAGAGAGATAATGACATGAATGCTTACCATCTTTGCCACAGGTGCAAAGGTCTCATCCTAGTCAATACCATACTCTTGATGAATATTCCCTGGCACATAATTCTTGGAAAAAGATAAAAAAGAAGAGAGGTGTTCTTCCATATGAATAAAAAACATTTGAAAGCCCTATAGGCCTAGTTGGTGACATGTATTGTGTGTGAATCAAGTGGAGCTATGTTCTTTGAGGCATACGTATATGTGGTTTACCAATCTTTACTACTAAAATGCAACTAGAAAAATGATGGTGTAACCCAAATGAACCTATGTAGACTAGGTTTGATCTTGTACTATATCTTAAAATAAGGGACCAATCAACAAAGGAGCGAAAAATACTAAATGAGATATTCCAACACAACTTTGTAGAAGGAGCTGATCCAATCTTTGTGGATGATAACAAGACACTAATCTATGAAAATATTGAAAAAGTTATGGCAAGAGAAAATGCTTGCAAGAAGGAGTATGCTTGATAGATGTGTACTATATTCTCCTCGAACCACAATTGCACCATCTAGACATGAAATGCATTGTATATAGGTTAGTCAAATTAAATCCACGCCATGTGCATTATGCATTGATTTAAAAAGCGAAATGCATCGACGTCAATTAGGGGCATGAATGATTGAATAGGAGAATATAAGGAGAAGGATTTGAGAAGGAAAATGGGCACAATAGAAATAACGTAGTGGAGAGGGGAGTGATCTTGGAAAATATGTATATATTCAAAAAAAAAGAAAAGAGTTTTTGTTCTATTCAGATATATCTACATCTATGAAGAAGAGAGAACATTGTAGCCATAATTAAAAACACAAATTTATCATCTTGAAATCATGATGCTCATGCCAAGCCAATTTAGGATTGGACCTTAGACTTAAATTCTTACATCTAGCACCACAACTCCTTTTGAGCACTTATGAAATATGAAAACACAAGATCAAGCATTGAAAAATCATGTCATGGGATCAAGAGAAAAATTTGAGGGACAAGAATACTTTTGGGAGAGCACATCCAAATTGCAAGATCAAACATTGCACCTGATCTAGAGTATGGAAGATTCATTGATCACTATGCATTTACACATGCAGCAACACATGCTCACACTAGACACTACTAAAATATGCATCCATCATTCATTTTTTGATCAAGACATATGCATAAGCATTCCTCCTTATGCATGGTCAGTTTCAAGGGCATTTTTCCAAACATTGATAGGAGTGGGTGCATATGCCAAAATAGAAACACGAGAATTTGGTTGTTTTGTATGAAAGTACCATATTTATGGAAGATTGATGCAAATAGGAACACCTGATAATCGCATACACTGGTCTATGAAAAAGTCGAAATAGCATCACCCCATCAAAGGGTGCTGATCTTGAGTTGAGACTAGAAAGAAAACAACTCAATCAAAGATAATGATGCTTAAAATGATCTCATTATCACAAGAAATGATAAGAGCCTGATTAGTGCAATAAAAAAAGATCTATCTTTTAGTTTTGATATGATTGATCTTGGGTTGACGCACTATTGCTTAGGAGTAGAATTATGGCAAAGACAAGACGTCATTGCACTCACACAAGCCAAATATATACAAGAGATGTTGGAGCGATTCAAAATGTGTGATAGCAAGCTAGTTTCCACATCTATTGAGATTGGTAAGAAGTTATCCCTTGAGGATGAAAGTAAGATGATAGATGCTACATTGTTTCGCCAATTGGTTGGATTGGGGACGAGTTAGTTGGTTGAGAGTATGGTAAACTCTCTATATGAGCATTGTGTTTACATGATACTTTGTGAGACAAACCTAGTGATTTGTTGCTATGCTTGAGTGTGAGTCAAGTACAAAGTAGCATGGACATGCATAACATCTTGTGGACACTCCAGACGTTGCTACAGATTATTGTTTTTCACTCTTATCACATTTGAGCTTAAGGGAGAGAGTTAGAAATCAGAGTTAATCTGATATACATTTTATGTTAGCTCTAAATGTGATATTGTAATTAGTGTACAATTAATTAGATTTGATGTATTTAGTTGTGTTTGGGACATGACCCGTTAGGATATATTGATCGGGCACTGATCCCATAGACGGCTACTTGGGTTAGCCAAGTAGCCACACGTAGGAAAAATTAGCTTGTACAGAGTTATTTATAGTACGTGCTATACTTGGGGGCATGTCCCAACTTTGTCGATCGAATTTGGCCATATTGGGCAGGTGGTAGGCCAATTTTAGGACACCTGCCTTTTCATGCAGTTTGTGAATACTCTATATGTACAGTGTTTCTTTGTAATCTATTAACTTTTGTTGTGCCATCTTTGAGAGCTTGTGAGGAGTGGCTATGGTGATTGTGTGATGTGATCTGCATACTGCACTGGATTTTTATCAAAATTTCAACTGTGGGTGGTGGTCTAGGGCCTCAGCGGGAATTTTTTTTGAATTTTTAATATTCCTTCACCAAGAACTTTTGAAAATTGGACAATGGATAGATCTATCTAAATTCTCTGACATATTCTCTCGATGAAGGTTCTTATGGCGAAGGTTGGACTTGTGAAGATTCTTTGTACTGTTTTGTAGACAAAAAATCAGATTTCTTAAGGCTCGTTGGAGTTCTCTCCCAGTCCCGTCAAGGAATTGCTTGAGCCATGTAAGCTCGTTCACCATTTTGGCTACTGCAACATATTATGGTCTACTTCCTACTGACCCATATCACAGTTGCACCAGTTGCTATTGTGCATCCTCCCGAGATGCTCTTGCAGTCATCTTTCAAGGATGCCCAGCTTGCATCCCTGTAGGATTTGTAGGTGATAGGGCCAATTTTGGCTTTAGAGGTCAAATGGTCAAGTACACATGTTTTGTCATGATTAGGTCAATTGTGATGTAGCTTGAGATAGTTAGGTTGCTTACACATGTCAAGTCTAGGTTTGATGAGTGATGCACCCTATGTGGTGGCAAAAGTCAAAGGGTCCAATCACAAGAGAGAGATGTGTTGGAAGGGTCCAATCAAAAGTGAGGGATGTTGCATCACACATCCAATAGGGTTAGAGAGGCTATAATTAAGAGGCCCAATAAGAATCAAGCATGGATCTCCACGAGTTTCTATATGTAATTTATGAGAGATCTATGAGTTTTTGAGTCAATTTGGAGATTTGCCAATTTTGCTTGTATTGCTTTCTCTCTCTAGATGAGCCCAAGAGTGGTATTTTCTCTCTCTACCCAAGGAGAGGAGCTTGTTGGGACTTAGTTTATTTCATGAAGTCTTCCACATGAGTGAAACACCTTTTGGTAATGAATGAATGCATGTAGAATGGTCTTTTTGCCTTAGATCTTGTCATTGATCTTGGATTTCAATCAATAGGTGATCTATAGTGCACGAGCCAAGCTTAGGAGATCAATTTCACACATTAGGGCATTCCCACATGTGTGAATTTTCACAAATTTGACATAAAAATTATTTGATTATTTGTTCACATTTTATTATTAGTCCATACTTATTCAAAACCTCAAAAACAATCTCATTTACTTTTGAATTAATCATAAAGTTGTTGTTTACAACATATTAATCACAATAGTTCAAAAAAATAAAATCATAACAAACTTATTTTGCCACGCACGAGATACATGTCACATGATAAGTGGTTAAATAACAACCGTGTGTGGGGCTTCCACGCGTGGCTCTGCCATGCCAACACCTTTTGGTGCTCATTTTTTGAATTTTGAGTTTGAAAAAATTCGTGTGGCACTGCCGAACCCCACTTCCAGCCTGAATTTCACCGGTAGGGTCTCCAGAAAATTTTTGGTGTGGATGTGCCATGCGTGGCAGAACCACACAAAAGAAAAATGTCAAAATTTTGGCTAAGTATCGGGTTCGCGTGGCAGCGTCATGTGGCAAACACCCATATGTGTAGTTGTGAAGGACTAAGGGACCATCAACAATCACGCAAGTACCCAACTTGACAAAGGAAGAAGGAGCGTGCCACAACAAGAAGGCACAGGGAAAAAAACCACAACCCTAACCAAAAAAAACTAAGTAAAACAAAGACCCAAGCCTCTAGAGGGCAACCCAAAAACTTCTAAACGACAGAACAAGCAAAGGGCGCAAAGACCCAAACCAACACCACAAACAAAACCAAGCAGACACTAAGAAGAAATATAAAAAAACTATAAAAAACAACTAAAGACTAAAAACAAAAGTCAACAAAAAGTAAGAAAGCAAGCCAAATATAGCTCAACTACAGGAGTCAAAATAAGACATTCCAATAGCATATATAACTTACAAAGCAAGTAAGAACTAGAAATAGAGAGATACATAAACCATTGACAATTATACAAAGTTAGGATGCTAGCCATTTATTTTTCAAATACAAGAGTCAACTTAATTCAATGCATTAGCCATCATTTCTTGCATAGCAAGTAGGCAATTGAAACAAGCTAAAATCCCAGCAATCCTTTATTGTCTGATTGTTATCTCCATCACTTCAACTACAGTCCTGTCTCTCTTTTTTTTTGCACAGATTAGTTGTCAAGAGTTGACAACACACAATCAGTATTTTACAATCCATGACAAATAGCACATCAATATTCCCTAGAAGAAAAACCAAGCACATTAGTATAAGTGTGTGTGTGTTTAGATAAAATTGGCAAATCTTCACCAAATTAGGTAAAGTAGGATAGCAATGATCGTTCAAGACATTGGGTCTCAATCTAGAGCATGATCAAAGCTCTCATGTGATTTTCGACACATGAACCACAAAACACATCAAGAAAGCTCTCAAGGAGAAACTTCAAGAACACTTAAGAGTTTAAAAACGAAAATAAAAAGTAGCCTACAAATTTAGCACGACCTCAACTATCTATGTTGGTCCTTTGTGCCTCTAGTATGAGTTCAGGGCCTTATTTAGCTAAACTGGGCATCACAATTTGTTCAAGCCAACTTATTGACTATCTCATTGACTAATTCTTATCTAATTTAGCTCCATGGCCATATTTAGCATTGCAATTATTAAGCACATGGTCTAATTATTACATGCAACTCATGACAATGCATAATGACATATATCATACTTGATTTGAACATTTGAATCCATTCATAAGGTTAATCTTGTTGTAGTTGCTATCACCTCTCATAATGTGCTCGGTCTTATTTAATTAACTTGTTATTGTTGGAACTATGAGTAGAATCATTTTCATCCTTTTTTAACTAAATGGTTATGTTCATCAATGTGGCAGTTTATTTTAAGAAGTCTACCTTAAAGATAAATGTCATGTGCACAAAAATTGAGATGTAAATGACCTCGATGATTTTTGGGAATAAAAAATTCTCTTTTGTTTCAAAAAATAATTGCGTTTATATTTTGTGATGTGTCTTTTGATCCCAACACGGCCCTTGCGCAATGAAAATGGAAGACCAACTTCTAGTGGCACGAGTGTATTATAGAGTGGTAATGTTAGGCTACTGACAACTTTCAGACCTGGATAGCCCAATCTTGGCTCACGGGTGTCCATAAGGTCTTTTTTCGACCAAAAGATGAGCACAACTTGGCGCATGTTGAATATATGGACGACGTCACCGACTACTTAATAAAGCGCCGCTGTGAAACTTGAAGCCTGTACTAAGCATCATAATGTTGAGGGAATGACACTACTTCAGGTCGGAGTCCCTGTTGTGGGTATTCCCTGTACATAAATAAAATAGTCGGATGTTGAAAGTAAGTTGCGAGGATCGTGGCATCTTGTGTGTGTAAGCCCATAGCCCAATGAGCACTTGTAAAATAATGTATTTTAAATAAACTAGACTTTGGGCCATGTAATTAAAATAATGTTAAAAGGGCCCAAAGTTTAAGTTAACTAAGTTTTACTAAGTTCTAATTAGTGGTCAAAGTCAAAATGGTGGTAGGTGGGGTGTGCTTCTTTGTGCACCATAGATTAGAGTGTGTTTCTTTTGAAAAGTTAGGATTTCAATCCTACCTTTTGGAAGTAGCCAATAGAAACCAAGGGACAAGAACCTCCCCAAAGATAAAAAGGCACCTCTTTAACCCATTTCAAATGCTAGAGAGGAGAGAACTCTAGTATTTTGGTGAATCAAGCATCCTCACTGTGCTATTGCTTTGTGTCTTATGCTATTTTGTTTGTAGTTGCTATTTCTCTTTGTTTTTCTATTATTTGTATATGATAGTTTAAGCTTCTCCATTTGATGCATGCAATAGCTAATGAGTGCCTCCCTCTAATCACACACACAAGGATGATGTATGTAGTCAATGTGGGTTTGTGGTAGAGTTAGAGTGGGATTGTGTTAGTTTGTGTTAGAATGCAACTAAGTTAGCAACTAATCATAGTGAGAAATCCTATCCTTGTGGTTCTAACCCCTTTTTGATAGGCAGAGGGCTGCTCACCACCTATTGCTACACCCTACACCTAATCGTTTTACACCCAAGCCAAGGTAAATGATTACAAAAGAGGAGGAGATCCTAGCTTCATGAATCATAAAATCCAATGAGGAGATGGGCGAGTTCCACTAGGATATATACTCTCTTCATAAAAAAAATACACTATTTTTTGACTTTTTGAGACCCTTAATGGTGTCCAATCCTAACCAAACTTCATGAAAGCCTTAGGGAAACATCATTACACCTTTGAAAATGTGCATGCAAAATATTAGCCATGAATTTTATGAAAAACCCCAAAAATAATGAAAAAAATTCACCAAAAAACCATACTTTTTAACCATTTTTGCAAAAAATTGTGGATCAAACCCACATGCAAGTGCAATCAGGCCAGATCAATTGTAAATCAATCACATGAAAGCACCAAAAGTTCTGATATCAATCAATCATGGTTCATAAAACACCAATTTTTGGCCAAAAATCACTATCTAAGCAACCTTTTGACTTTTCAACCGACATGCAATCATTAGAATCAATCATAATGAATGTAAAACAACAAGTACAATTTTGGAAAACATTCAAGATCAGTAGCTTTGATAAATTTCAAGCGGAAAAATTGAATTTTAGTTGGAAAATCACAAAAAAAAAATCGTAAAAAATTCATTGATGTCCATCATTTTCTATGGAAAAAGTCCATAATCATGACCAATAGGCTAAAAGTACATCAAGATCTGAGAAGCCACCTTCTTCGAGGTCAATTCACCACTTGGAAGCAAAAAAAACAAAGAGATCCACCAAAAAGCTACAAAAAACAGGAATCTTGACTCCACCTTCTGATTGATGTAATCCTTAGCTCTGATACCACTATGATGATCGCCAAGTGAAGATCTTCTCAAATCATGTTACATGCAACCAAAAGGACACCTGTGGAGAAAAACCACCCAACCAACACGAACTGGCTAGTCAATACCCTAACCATTTCACCCCCAAGCCAAGGTGAATGAATACAAGAGAGGAGGAGATCTTGGCTTCACGAATCATAAAATCCAATGAGGAGATGGGCAAGTTCCACTAGGATACACACTCTCCAAATGATTAGAGAATATTCCCTCTAGGATCCCTCCATTCCTATCAAAAGCAATTGACCTGCTATTCTTGCGATTGTAGTATAAGTAATTTCTCAAATTTTGACATCCAACTTAAAATTTCCCTTTAGCATTTTATTTTATTTTATTTTAGAAGAGTATATTTGGGGTAGATGCTCACGGGCTTCAAAATCTGACGTGTGAACTGATTATAAAACTTCACAAAATTTGTTTTAAGCCCACATCAAAACTTTCACGATATGCTATTGTATATGTACTTAGCCGAGTATAGAACACTAATTGCTCTAATCAATATGATACATCAAGTTTATGGGGAGCACAAAGCTCACTAGGAGCTCATGGGTTCTTGAGTGCCCCTTGTGCACATAGACAAGCATGCCTAGTTCTCCATTGCCACATGAGCACTTTTACTTAACTCAAATACAATGGGGGATTTGTGTTCATGCATTGCTCATACATTAATAGTTTCATTTCTCATTGCTAAAACAAGAGTGGACTTTTGTTGTGCTTTGCCATTATTCATAACACCTTTGCCATCATGGTAATAATTTTTTTAACAATATAGCAACAACATGCTTAACTTTGTTATATAATAAAGGTTAGTCTTTAAATAGTAGTCCCTTTTTCAAACTTAACAAAAGCATGTGAGATTCTCAAAGGATTGGAACCTTCTTGGATGCACCCATTGAAGATTAAAACTATCTTGATGGCTCCATAGATAAACCTACATATCAAACATGTACTTATCCTAGAATGATCAACTAATTTCTTAAACTCATGTGCACTTGTGTGTGAAATCCAACTTCACCCCTTGAGAGCTAGAGGTGAGGAAAAGAGACTTGAACTAATGAGCTACATTTTAGATAAGAGAAAAATCAATTAATCTTGAAATTTTTGTGTGATCTTTGGAGTTACTACCTAAATACAACATTTTGTGAATAAAATGGCTTGTCCCAAAGGGATACAAAAGGCTTATAGTTGGTGTGAATAAATCTAATTTCTTCTTATTAATGTCATACCCAAAACTACTTGACTTTTAAAGATCTTCATAGGGGTGGAGGGTATAGCATTGTTTGAACTCATGAGCATGAGGGCAAGGCTTAACAATGGAACGTGGGAAGATATGAGGCTTTGGGATTGCCCTTGCATAAACAATTGCCAAAAAAAATTAATGCTTTAGGTTCTCTTGCATGCTTGTTTCTAATCAAGGATTTCTTTTGTTGATCAACTTCAAATGATCATCAATTCACTTGGAAGGTCCAAGTGTTATATGTAGTTCAATGAATCACTATGCACTTAGTCCTTATGATGGAAGTCCAACTCAAACACAAGCAAAAGTAGATTTTGATGTTTGGTAGTTGAGATGTTGAATCTAAAGACTAAGAGACTCTTTGAACATGCTCATCACTAATGTTTTATGATAAAATCCCACAAATTGATCTAGTTGCGTCCATATTGCACGTTCATTTGTGCACATGCAATGGCAAGTAGCATGTACATTTGCACCATAAGAGCCTTTTCACAACACATTGTCATTATTAGAGTCATATTATAAAAAAGAAAGAAGACCTCCACTTACCCTCATAAAATGGAGTTCACCATCATGCAAAACAATCAATGGCCATGAAGAAAATCAATACTAAAGAAACCCAAGGCCCCATGTGCATTTAAATTTTGCACCCACCCAATTTTCTACATTTTTACCATTCTCTCTCTCTCTCTCTCTCTCTCTCTCTCTCTCTCTCTCTCTCTCTCTCTCTCTCTCTCTCTCTCTCTCTCTCTCTCTCTCTCTCACACACACACACACACACACACACACACACACACACTCATATGCTAACACACACGTCCATTGCATGGCCATATGAGATGTGACATTTTGACTATGCCCAAGCGAGGTTAATTGGCTTTACCTTTTTGTCCACATCTAGAAAAAAAAACTATCTTCTCACACCACTTATGATTCTTTTTTTTTGGCATGCGCAGATTAGGTGGTGAGGCAATAGACTCGGGGCGAGATAGAGCAAGGTCATCGAAGGTATGGTTGATAGGTATTGCTGACAAATAATCACAAGATGTAGGTGTATGACTATTCCATGTGCATAAGTCCCTCTCTTAGTAGAGCCACATGCAGGAAGTTGCCTCTGACAGGAGGCTGCCTTCAGAGGCAACCTCCTGAAACATGGGCATCAACCACATGTCGAAGGTAGCACCTACCTCCGACATACGGGGTAGTTTTCTATAGGGCAGGCATGCAAATGAGGACTGCATCAGCCAACCCAAGGTAGGCAATGGCTGCCTCTGAATTTTGACTTTTTCAACCTCTGGAGACCTTCGAAGGTTAGGACCTACCTCTAGAGGTAGGAGAGAACCTAGGGTGAATATTTTCTCCTACCTCCATCATGTGGCACTAACTTCTCTTTCTCTCTCTGAAAATTGAGTATTATCAAAGTTTAAATTCTTGTATGTGTACTTGAGGATATCGTGACGGTTTTACTTTAAGATGTTCTTGCTAAGGTTAAAGTTGAATGCCAACCTTTTGGGCTTTGTTGCTCTTGGACTACAATAGAAAGTCTTCCTCTGGGCCTGGTTGTTGCTTGAGAGTTGAAGGTTGCCCTTGAGGGTTGCTACTGTTTGGACAAAGTTTGAAGGCTATCCTTCCATGTTGTTGACGTTGCTTTGGCCTTTGGGTCGTCGATTTTGCCCTCACTTGATTAATTTCCCTTTAGAAGTTCAAGTTCAATGTTAGATGGATATGCTTCTTGGTTTCCAAGGGGAGGCTCGAACCTGGGACCAAAGAAACTTTGGATGCCAAGCTAACCAGTTGAGCCAACCCCGTTGGGTATGTTAGATGGATATGGAGTCATCCCCTAAGAAACCATTGGCTTGAAAGTTTGGGTATTGTAATATTGATACTTGTGATATTTGGTGGGTAGAAAAACTTGACCAATATCAAATCAATACTTGCACCAAAAATCAATAACAAGATGTCTACCCACAATGAACTACCCACAATGAAGCACTTTATATGTTATCTTTTTGCATCTCGTCATTGAATTTGATATTTGATGGGTATGAACACTTGGCCAATCCTAGGTAAGTGTCTATACCAAAATCTATAACAAAATGTATACTTTAAATGTAACATTGAGTAATATGTGCGCAATTGCCACGATAATCTAACACCAAAAATTTTCACACAGCGTGACAAGTATCACAATTATCACAACTCACAAATATGTGAACACCTGCCATCACTAATGAAGTAAGAGGCATGGGGCCCACAAGGGCCTATTAATTGTAAGAAATTGTAAATGTTGTGTGTCATGGTCCATGCAAGTCTATAATAATATGTATATATTTGAACTTTGAACCACTACTTCCAACGACCCACAAATCCAATCTTTGCCTTTTATCTTCTCCTTCTTGGCAACCCTTTCTTTTGTACTCTTCTTTCTCCCGACTTTTCTCCCCTCTCTCTCTCTCTCTCTCTCTCTCTCTCTCTCTCTCTCTCTCGCTACTAGCTATGTAGAGAGCTAACATCTGATCTATTGCCAGCTTTATATTTTTGTTTCGAAATTGACGCCTTACTTTTTCTACACATATGTTGCTTGTCCCTTTTACCTGAAGCAAGCAAGCAAGCTGTGTGTGTGTGTGTGTGTGTGTGAGAGAGAGAGAGAGAGAGAGAGAGAGAGGACTTTCATTCGGTTCGAAGGGAACAAGGCAATAATCGCCTTGGTTTCTTTGTATTTGTAGTTGTCTTTGTAGCGGCAGCAAGACCTTTGATCTTGACTTTGAGCCTGCAAGATAATGCCTTTAGTGGTGGGTGTAGCATTTGGAATGAATGACAGCAGCTCTATCAAAGGATCTGCAGCCATGCAGCTGCAAAATGTCGAAGGCTGCCCACCATTTGCTTGGTGGGTCTGCAGCTGTTGTGGATCTGTTCCAGCTTAGACAATGTGGTTGATTTGTTTGTGATAATGTGCTGCTTCCAAGCCAAGCAGCTGCTGCTTCTGTGCTGCTTCAAAGCAGTTCCTGCTTTTGTATCTTGCTTCCAAGCCAATCAGCTGCTGATTCTGTGCTGCTGATCTGTGAGCGAAGCCACCATGAGCAGCAACAGCTTCCTGAATGATCAGCTCTCAAAAAAGACTTCGATTTTTGGGCTTAAGCTATGGATAGTGCTAGGAGTAGGAGTAGGAGCCTTCATACTCCTAATGCTGTTTTTTATTTCACTGTGGCTGGCTTCCAGAAGAAGATCAGGCAGAGCAAGCAGCTACAAGTTTCCTCATACCATCCCCATCATATCCAAAGAGATTCAAGAGGTGAAATTAGACAGAATAGGAGGCCCCTACGTGCCCCCCCCAGGCTTTCCGCTGCCAAATCCTGACCTTTCTGGGGGACAAGACTCAGAGAAAACAATAACCCATGTGGGTATTGTCTCTGATGGTGATGCAGAAAAAGTAGCATTTCAGCCTCGTGAGGTCTATAAGGTGGGATCAAGAGGTGGGTTCTTGCCCGACTATGAGGAAACCAAAGCTGAGCTGCAAGCTTTTCTTCCCAGAGAGGGTGAGGAGCTTCATCGGCAGGAAAAGGTGTACGCCGAAAAATTTGTTGTGGGAAAGCAGGTGGGATCCCCCATTCTGGACTGGCAGGACGTGGTCAACAGTCCCATAACACCTGAAAAGCTCAGGGGCTCAGTCACCAGCGTTTTAGGGGAAGCCTTGCTTGATGACAGTAGAGAAAAGAGCACTTTTGGGACTGCTAATTCCCCCTCAACTGAATTGTCTGTTTTTACTTTCACAGAGGTCTCTAATCTGGGTTGGGGACAGTGGTACTCTCTCAAAGATCTGGCTGATGCGACTGAGAGCTTTTCTGAGAGCAACGTGCTTGGTGAGGGAGGCTATGGAATCGTGTATAAGGGCCTCATTGATGGCACCGTGATTGCTGTGAAAAACCTTCTCAACAACAGGTACTTTTATCTTCCTTACAGATCAAGGAGACAACCGAATCGCAGTGTTCAGAGCATGTTACGACACTGAAGAATTGTTGAAGCATAATTAGTAGATGAAGTTTCTCAGTTAAGGTTCACTAGATTAATGAGTGACAATTATTCTCCACTTTACAGTTTAGAAACAGTGCTCTGAACCGGCAATGTTTGTGTGCAGAGGACAAGCAGAGAAAGAGTTCAAGGTGGAAGTAGAGGCTATAGGCCGAGCACGGCATAAAAATCTGGTGCGGCTGATTGGATATTGCGCCGAAGGCAATTACAGGTAACTGCTGTCATCTCTTTCTTCTTATATATTCTTGTTCTTTCTTCTTGTATTCTCTTGTTTTTGCTTATTCGCCTGGAATTTTATGTGGCAGAATGCTTGTCTATGAGTATGTGGATAATGGAAACTTGGAGCAATGGCTTCATGGACCATCATCAAAGTCCAGTTCTTTAAGCTGGGAGGCTCGCATGAACATCGTCTTAGGAACAGCAAAAGCGTAAGATCATTGAAGCCTTTACCTTTTTCGCTGCATCTGCACCAGGCACAGAACTTCTGTATCAAAATTTGCCACGAAATAAATAATAGTTCTGTGACTACTGCCCTACATTTTAATTTGACACCTTTTTCGTCACAGATTAACATACCTGCATGAAGCTTTGGAGCCAAAGGTCGTTCACAGAGATATAAAAGCAAGTAACATTCTCATCGACTCTCAATACAATGCAAAGGTCTCTGATTTTGGTCTGGCAAAACTTTTGGGATCTGGCAAGAGCCATGTGACGACTCGCGTGATGGGCACTTTTGGGTATAGACCACTTTGATCTTGATGCTGAGCTAGATTGCACTTCTAGCTGTTATGCTGTCTCAGCTCATTGATCAAAATACTGATTCTTATTCATTGCAGGTATGTGGCTCCAGAATATTGTAACACAGGAATGCTTAATGAGAGAAGTGATGTATACAGCTTTGGAGTCCTCCTTATGGAGGTTATAACTGGCAGAGATCCAGTGGACTATAATAGACCCCCTGGAGAGGTCTTCCCTAGATTCTTGCTGATTGGTTTCCACTTTCTAAGGCACTATATTTTTTATCATAGATGATATATGTTTGTTGGTTCATATTCTTTACTAGCTTGAGAAAAAGTGGATCAATCTGTGACTAGAAATCTGTGACTAGACAAGAAAAATGTCATTCTTTGACAGTTCTCTGTTTCCACTTGCTGCTGTCGCAGGTGAACCTCGTGGATTGGCTGAAATTGATGGTCGGCACTAGGCGCTCCGAAGATGTGGCAGATCCTAGTTTGGAAGTGAAGCCATCAACAAAGGCGTTGAAGCGCACATTGCTTGTGGCACTTCGATGTGTCGATCCTGATGCTTCCAAGAGACCAGAAATGGGCCATGTAGTCCACATGCTTGAGGCCGAGGATTTTCCCTTTCGTGATGTACGAACATCGTTTAAAAATCCACTAAGATTCCATTAACGTTGTCACCATGTACAAGTCTTAAGGTTCATGAATCCTAATTCTGGTCTGCTTGATCTATCTTCGTAACAAGTTTGAGCTTGTCAGTGTACTCATTTTGATGTGGGTGCTCTTGATCTTCCACTAGATTATTCATGATCTTAATTCTGATCTGTTTGGTTGATCTTCACAACAATATAGAGCTTGCTTTCCAATGTGGGCTGCAATGGTTGTGTTTTATTTTCCACTGGATTATTCAACCAGCAGTAACTTCGGTGCAGGATAACAGAAGACCCATCAAAGCCTTATGCAACCCTAAGCAAGCAGATACTGAGAATCAGGAAAACAAGCCAGAAAATCTTCCAAAAGAAGAAAATTTATTGGATGGCACCTTATCTCAGCTCCACAAAAAAAGAAACCACTGCAATAAAAGATGGTAAACCTACAAAGGATCCACGTAGTAATGCTCTTAAATTTCAAGTAGATGTCTCATTTATCATGAAAATGCGAAGAGTAAAGCAAGCTCTTGAACTCCAAAGGTTTTGAAAATACAGAACATAAAAGGATTGGGAGCTTTCGTATCTAATATATATGGATCTTACCCTCCCAAGGTAGCTTCAATTGAGAAATTCCCTTCAGAAAAAGGTCAAGGGTCTGGGTTTAGTATTATGTACTTTTTCCATGAAATTTGCATCTAGTAAATGGACAAACCCAAGTTTTGTTGTGTGTCTAAGTGGTATTGATGACTTTCATAGCTATTTTATACTAAAGCATATTAATACTCCCCTAGTATGCTAAATAGTAGGATGCTAGATAGTTTTCTAGTGATTTTTGTAGCTTGGATTTTAAACTATCAATACGTGTGCACTCCTAAGTAGTTCCCCAAAGCATTGCTTATCAAGCCTTAAAAAGTTGTTGGAAAATTTGATTGTAATTAGATTTTCATACACAACCAAGGTTGTTCTATTAAATCTCATGTGATGCACAAGAGGAGATCCCTTTGGGCTATTTGTACAAAGTTCTCTCGTTTAATTTTTTGCATCAACCATAGTAAGGAGAAAATGAGATTGATTACAGGATGAAGCATAACACTATATCTTGTTAGGAAAATTAAGATTCAATTGTGATGGCAATGTATTAACAACCTGAAAAGCTTCACATTACATTGCGTGTGTTGTGGTTGTATTTCCATTTTGCATTATGACATATCTTGACTCTCATAAAAGTTCCTTGAGATCTCCTTGGATAAGCTTTTCATGGCATGATGTGTTTCTTGCGAGTAACTTACATTTTATACTAGATTTTAACTCACAACATTGTGCTCGCTTCATTTTTGCTACAATCTTACTAGTAAATTTCTAACTAAATAGCACCATGAGTTCTCAAGTTTAAGCTTGAAATTAATTTGAATAAGTGACTAAAGTTCTAGACAAACACCAAATTAATTGATGGGTTTTGAATTCTCATCATGCTCAATCTTCTTAGATTCCTAGTTTTTGATTTCATAATTGGCTATTTTGGTATTTAATATATGCCTAACAAATCTATTGGAAAGCCAAACCGTATTTATATTTGCACAATAAAAGAGGCAAGGTTGGGTGTATATTTTCCAAAAATTTTGTTCATTGCCACCTTTTCAATTGCAACATATTAGGCACAAAAGTAAGAGTCATCCTATAGTAGGTCCTACATGCATGAATTTTGCCCTTAGGCTCAAGACTCTTAAACCACTTATAAACATCAAGATTATAATCTCCAAAAATCATCCTAGGTTATTTTCATTTTGGCCATTGTCATTAGTACATTGACATTGTCGTAACTCTCTATTACCACAAGATTTGGAGGTTTTCTAGCACTTAAATTATGTCATCAATGCATAATCTAAATCGATATTTTTTTAGCCATTTTTTTATCGCATAATAGGCCAATTGTATTCCCCTATGCATGGCTTATCTATAACCAAGTTTCACAATAGCCTTCGCAAGATTAGGTGATACAAAAAGTCCACTCTACCTTTAGTGATAAACAAGATGCACTCTCTTTTCACAACATACCTACTAGTACCACTTTTAAGATAATATGAATATGTTCAAAATGCTTGGGCCCTTCAAGCTGGTTGGAGGTTTGGTAATATGATATTATGCTTTGCATCAAATGCAAAAAGCTTGAACTTTAGAGAGTAAACTACCACCATGTGATGGATTTGGATACTTCTCTTGAGTAGCAACGAATGTTTTGAAGTCGGTGGTGCCTTGTCCTTGGGATAACTGTTGCATCGGACCCTCAAAGGGCGCTGGGACTTGAGCAGTTTCCTGAAGACACACTTAAGTCTAACATTCAGTCGTCATGAACTCACTGAAAAGCCAACTTAGAAAATGCAACATGCCTAACCATTCAGACTTAGGGGAACTAGAATCCTAACTTGTTAGTGATAGATTGTGGCTCTGAGGGGGGTGTGGGTGTTTGCTCTGATACCACTCCTGTCGGAGAAAAATAAATTGTTATAACCACTAGTAGGATTGTGGATACTTGGAGAATGGAGTTATGAACAGTTCTTTGGGTGTGAAATCAGATTATCAGTGTAGGAGTCATAGACTGTCGTGAAAGAGAGATTGCAAAACAATTAGGCGTCTGAGACAGCCATGCAATTTCTCTGATGCTGATAACCTGATATGAAAGAGTGTAGAGTCAATTCAGGCGTCGTAGACAGCCATACACATCTCTTCTTAATCGTGTTTGTGTGAGAGTAGGGAGAGTTATCATTCAACAAGAATGCAATGAAGTGTAGAACAATAGCGAATCTGTATATTGAAGTTGTAAATACAACGATCAGACCACAATACAATTGCACTGATAAGCGCGTGATCCTACTAACAGATTCAAGACAATTGCTAAAGTTCTGAATTCTCTCTCTCTCTATAATCACTAACTCTGAGGAGTCAGGTATTGATGAAAGTCGTCCTCCGCTATCTGAGTCACGTATCAAAATCCTCTCATCTATCATCAATCCTCGTGTCTTACTCTTCAATCGCTCAATTACATGTATATATACATATCAGCTCAAAAGATCTTGCACTAACTTAACTTTACAATTACAAGATTAATTAGTAGTTGTAAAACTGATCAGAAGATCAGTTTGATGGAGCGTGAAGACTTTCAGGTCTAATAGCGACACTCTGTGTATTTCTGACAGACTGAAAATGTGATGCTCTTTGGCCTTTTGGCCGTTGCCTTTACCTGAGGGCAGCCTTCGAGATTTGGAAGACACCTTCGGCATTTTGTAAGATACCTTTGACATTTTTTGGAAGACACCTTCGGCATTTGTAGTGCACCATCGGCATTTTGTAGGGCAAGTGTCGCCTGTCAAAAAACCCATGTAAAAACATAGTGTCGGGTTTTTCGTATTTTTTTGTTGTTGAAAACTTAGTGTAAAAACCAGACTGTGCTGACAATCAGTTCAAAAATGCAGACTGTTTAAAAACAGTTCATATTCTACATGTTACATTTGAGAGAGTAAAAATTTAGAGAAGGAAGGAGGGGTGTTGGGATGAGTAGGAGTTAGATTTTGGGCTCAATACGTTGATCAAAACATTTTGATTGTGACACCTTTTTCTATTTTTAAATTTTTGTGTATACTTTTAACTAAAAAACACTATAAAGAAAAAACTAAGTGCCCATGTAACAATACGATAAAGCATGTATATTTTTAAAGTTTTGCAACTTACAACATAATCAATGATGTCTATTTTTGTACTAGTGGAAAGTGTTTATTACATAAAATTCTAAGGCACATAACTATAATGAAAAATATTTCATGCTATCTTTTTATGTCCAAGTAGAACTAATAAGTAAAAACTAAACACATAATACAATAATTATAGTAGTTCATAGTTTGGAAAAATAACAAGCTTATAAGACTCAAGTTTAGCTAACAAAATAAATTTGATAAAAAAAATTCTTTCATTCGAAAGTACACTAAGCATCTTTGTGATTCAATATAATCATTCTACTTGTAGTATGAAAGATGAACATAATGACGTTGTGCATATAATACGATGAGCTTCTTGAAGGATCTCATTCTTTAATACCAAAAACAATTTAGGAATCTTCAAAAGAGTTGAATAAGAACATCTTGCATAGTCTTGAACTATTTGTGTAGATAGAGAGGGTGAAAGAGAGAATAAATAGGAAGAGAGGCAAAAGATGAGAAATTTTATTTTTATTGTCTAGAGTCAAAAGATTGGGCTTTGTTTTCATATGATATTTCAACAACCATAGAATTTACATTTGATTTGAAGATTTCTAGTATGATATGATTAGAAGCTTCATTTTTGTATTTTTCTTTTACAAGAAGAGTAGTTGAGCATGTCCTAGCAAGTGAAAGAAATTTCACTTTGCACTGAAATGATTATTTTTTATGTCTTTTTTTTTTTTTTTTCTGTGACATTCGCTTTATTGATTGATTTATAGATATATGATGAGCTCTCATGGTTTTTGAATAAAGAGATCGTGGTATGTAGAGAACTACACCAAGGTCTTTATATCAACAAAAACAACAACAACTAGAATGTTGTTTTTTTAGTAGATTTATTGACATGCCATATAGAGTAAAAAAATGATAGAAAATAATATTGGTTTTTAATGCATTTTGATCCTAATTCTAGTCATCAACGTAATTTAAATCATTTCACCAAGGTTTGTATTATAAAAACAATCAACAAATACGAAATACATCGCTTTAGTATTTTTAACCAACTATGATTAACTTACAATGAGTGAAAGTATATAGTCTAGAAGAAAAATTCAAATTCTCATATTCAATTTGAGATTAGTGGTCTCATTATCTACATGGATGTTGTACTTTTTGTGATACTAAAGGGCACTAAAAAAAAATCTCATCCTTCTATCTAATGCCATTCCTTCCTTTAACATCACATTTGGAGATTGCATATGCTTTTGCCCTACTCGTACAAAAATATTCTATTTGGTGGCCTGTTTTAGTATTCACTAACAATTGTTTTTGTTGGCAAATTTGCATACTCGACTTTTTGTGTTGGATAATATGTAGTCGTAGGACTCGTTATGAAAATCTTTTTAATATCAAAAAGTGCTTATATGGCTCATAACATGATGAACAAAAAAAAGACAAATGACATGGAGACCCATTCTTTTCAATTTTTTTTTTAAAAATATCCAAATTTAAAATGCTTTAAAATATATATATTGTAATATTAAAAAAATGTTGTGTTTTGCAAGAAAATAATTCAAGCCACAAAAATTTGGTCAACAGATTTTCATAAATAGCTTAAAATTAGCTTATATGAAATAATAATACTATTTAAAATAAAATCATTAGATACACAACCACTAAAATAACTAAAAAATATTTTTTGCTTATTAAAAGCAAAAGTTATAGTTTTTTTTTTTTGGAATTTTAAAAGTTTTTTAGATTACAATTCTTGTATCGAAAAAAATTTCTTTTAAATTATGATGAAATTTTTAATCAGTATCTTTTAAAGTTTTAAATTCTTTAAAATCTTTACTTATACCTATGTAAGTTCATTGAATATTTAAACATTAAATAAGCGCAAATGAAAGTACTTCACAATAATCGAGATTAAATGATTTGTGAAAATATTTAAATCACCTTGAAAAAAATCTTTTTATTTATTTAAATCTCTAACAATATTTTTTTTTCCACTGCTCTGTCAAGGCTCTACCGTACGCCTTGGCTTGTGTCTAGGCCTTGGTCTTGATCATCTTGCCCTGCGGCATCTGATCCTTGATCTTGGCTCGTACTAGCCGACAACTTCTAATGTAGGTGGCATGAGAATTATAAATAAGGAATTTTGACAGTATATCAGGCTATTTTCTCATAATCTGACCGTGGTTAGAATTCGTGGAGGTGATAAAATGAAAGATCAGGGTCTGTTGGAGCTGCAGACAGGCTGGCGAATTTTGATATACCTGTTTGGTTTGAAAAAAGATCACTTGGGTCACTTCTTTTGAAGAAAATGCCCAAGTTGACTCTTTTGTTGCTTCCCCCTCGCTTGATAAGTTGCTCCGCAGCTCGTGTAGGACCTGGAGAGACGAATCATGCTGTTTGTTGGTAGATAGAGACAAGCAAACAAGCAAACATACAACACAGAAGCAAGAAAACAAAAAGGAGAAGAAGCTAGGTAAAAAATATACTTAAACAGCGGCAACGGTGCCAATGTTGGAAGCATTTCTAGTGTGTGTAGTGGCTAGATCTACTTACGGGTGTAGTATAGGGATGTAGAGATTCGTCCACTTTTTAAGTTTCTACAGCAAGCTTCAACGAAAATACGGAAAGAATCAACATGAATGAGAGCACCAAGGCTTACCCAACTAGTGCCCGAAACAAAAATAAAGCTAATTAGTAACAACAATAAAAATCATTGCTAAGGTGGACCCAACTAGCAAGATTGCTAAATCCTACTTAACACCCATAGGGAGATAATAAGAATTGCAGCTAAACTAAGCAATAAACAAATCAAACCAGGCCACAATTAATGGCCAATGAAAGGAGTCAAGAGGAGGCTCGAGCACCTTCCCTCAACCTATGCACCTTCCAATGGGAACACAATGAAATGCAAGATAATCACAATAGTAATTTTGCCTTAATCACAAAGTGTTGTTTACAATGCAAATACCTCTCCTTTTATAACAAGGAGGGTCTTCCATAAGTGTCTACTAACTTATGGGACTAATCTGTTTCTAGCCTTTCTAGAACTTCTAACTTAGGATTTAGAACTTCAAAGTTTCTTAACTTTGGAAAACTTAAGATAGAATATTTTTAATCTTAAGTTTCCTAAGTCTACGTTCTAAATCTAAGTTTAAGCTATTTTATTATTATTTAAGCTTTTACTCATGGGCTTACAAAACACATGCCATGAAGTTTATTTTGTAAGCTTTTTTTCAAGGAATTATAAGTTTTTGGCAAGAACTAGAAGATATAACTAGGTATCTATAAATTATTGAGCAAAACAGCAAAAGTGTCACGTAAAGCACTGTATCAAAATTTTTAGTGGATTTGAGAGTCTCCTTACATGGCAGAATCTGATAGTTCTATATTACAGGGCGTTACACAAAGAAACCAAGATATTAGAGGGACCTTACATATTTGTAAGGTCCCTCTTGACAAACAGTTTTACCATAGAGGTAAATCGTTAGAAAAGTTTTCATTTGTAAAAACATGTTACTTAACGTAGTAAAATTTATTAACATGCTGTAAAAATCTACTTCGTGCAAAAAGAAATTGTAATCTAGGAAATCGATCAATGTGCAGAAGTGAATTAACCGAGTGAAGACTGGGCAGAAGTGAATCAGCCCAGAAACAGTTTGGTAAAACTAGCAGTGGCAGGACTCAATGAGAAAAGAGGTAAATTTTGGTACGGTGCTTTAAGACTCGGAAAGCCCACGACCTTGGGTCTTCCCCTATACATGAACTTTGAAATATCTACAATTAGCGATACGTGTTTCGATTATAGGCGTCATTTTTTGAAAAGTACTTGCTTGAGGAATTTCAGAAGATGAACGGGTAAATGATGATGATGTCAAAAGTTCAGGATTGAAAGCTAGCAAAGCTTTGGCAATAGAAACATTTTGTTTCTTCAGCTCCCTCTCAAAGCATGATAGCTTGACGACTCCAAGACTATTCCTCTGTTTCTCGAACAAACCTTTGTTTAAGGCCTTTGTGAAAATGTCAGCAACCATGTCTTTCGTTCCAATGAAAGTAGTCTGCAGCATCTTCTTCTCGATCAGATCATCCCTTATCAAGTGGTACTTGATTGCAATGTGTTTCGTCCTTGAGTGAAACACAGGGTCTTTTGTCAGATGTATTGCAGATGTGTTGTCCATCTGCAAAACCAGAGGTTCATTCCTCGTTTCATCCAGTTCGTCAAGGGACTGTTTGAGTCAAATTATTTCATTGGCCATCTTTGCTGCTGCAACTTACTCTGCTTCACAGGATGATTGAGCCACAATGCTATGCTTCTTGCTAACCCAGAGAATTGTTGCTCCTGACGCGATGGTGCATCCTCCTGAGACACTTTTGCAGTTGTCCTTGAGAGATGCCCAGCTAGCATCACTGTAGGAAAGCATCTGGAACCCTGCATCACGAGAATAACACAAATCAAAATCTTTTGCTAATTGAAGATATTGCAAAATTCGTTTTGCAATCTTCTAGTGAGTTGATCCTAGATTCATATAGAATTGGCTCATCCTGAACACATTATAAGCAATGTCAGGACGTGTGTTATCTACAAGGTACATCAACGATCCTATCAGTTTTCTGTATGGTGTAGGCTGCATTAATTCTCTTTCTTTTTCAGTGCTCGAACAATTTTCAGTCGTCAAGACTGTTCTTGCAAGCATTGGAGTATTCGCTCCTTTGCAATTCAGCATTCCAAAATCTTCTAGGATTTTCTGAGTATATCTGGACTGATGAAGGTACAATTTACCTCCCTCATAGTCCCTGTCAATCTGTAAGCCAAGATAACATCTGGCTTCTCCCAGATCTGCAATCTCAAAATGTTTCGAGATATCATCCTTCACTTCAGCAATAAGCTCCTCACTCTTGCAGAGTATCAGAGTGTCATCCACATACACAACTACAATGATGATCTTCCCATTTATAATTCTTACATAGACATTGGAATCAGCCATTAGTGGCTTGAATCCCAAGGATTTCAGGGCTTGATCTTTCTTCTTGTACCATTGTCGAGTCGACTGCTTCAGACCATAGATACTCCTATGCATTTTGCATGCATAAGTAGGAAGTGAATTCGAGACATAGCCTAGGGGTTGATCCATTAGACCTCTTCGTATAACTCACCATGCAAGAAGACCATCTTCTCATCCACGACGTGAATCCTGAAATCATAACCAGCTGCATATGCAAATAGTAAACGTAGGGACGAATGTTTCATGACAGGAGAGAAGGTCTCAGAATAGTCAATACCATATCTCTAAAAGAATCCCTTCGCCACAAGTCTTGCTTTCTACTTTGAGACATCTCCATCCAGTCCATACTTCAACTTGTATACCCATTTGTATTTTACAATCTTTCGCTTATTAGATAATGGTTGTAATATCCATACTTGGTTCTTTCTCATGGATTCCATCTCCTCATTCATGGCTTGGATCCATTTGTCCTTCTCTGGACATTCAATTGCTTTCTTGAATGTCTGTGGTTCACCACTGAATCCACAAAATTCTTCTGATGTAGAAGCTGAGCTGCCTGGCACATATCTTGTTGGCGCTCTTCGTTGTCTTGTCGACCTTCTAGGAGATTCTCCTGGAACTGCATGCCTTTGTCTTTATCTTCTTTGCTAGGTCCGAAACCATTTCGGTTTACAGGTACTGTAGCAGTAGGCTGTCTCTCGAATTTTTCATCGTCTGATTCATCACTCGAATGAGATGCGACTCGAACATCTTCGTCTGAATGTTCGTCTTCTGCTCCCTCTGTCACAGTTGGTAGACCATAGTACTATCTTCCAAGAACTTCATAACTGACAGGATCATCTTTGGCCATCGTTCTGCTCTCATCAAATTTGACATCTCTGATTGTCTTCACAGTGTTTGTCTCTGGCATATAGACTCTGTAGTATGACGAATCATTGTCATATCCTACAAGATATCCTAACTCATCGCATTCAATCGAAGGTGAAGGAACAGTCAGGGTTGAATTCGAAAAGGGTGAAGTCAAGTTGTTGTCCAACGTTCTCCACGTTCCAAATCTCTCAATTCGCAGAATCATCTATTCAGGTCAGAGGGTTGAATTCGATACAGAAGGCTACACAATTTTTACAGATCCTAGAGGGTTCTAGCCTATAGAAGAAGAAGCGGCTATCTATAAAAACTCAGCCATTGTTATTCTTCTAACAATCAAGCTCTTCACACAGCCACTTTTGAATCAACTGATATGTTGTGGCATTTCAGACTTGGCCATTTTACCTACAACAATATTCAACAAATTCAGCTTAGAGTCTAGTACAAGATCTGCCTTTAGTCAACAAGCCAACTTTTCCATGCGAAGGCTGTATTATCAGCAAGCATGCAAGGAGTCCCTTCAGTTCAGACTCAGTTCATACATCCAAGGGCTTGCTTGACCTTGTACGTAGCAACATTTGTGGCCCGATCAGACTGCTTCCACAGGGAGAGCTCTCTATTTCCTAACCTTCATCGATGACTTCTCTCGAAGGACTACTACCTGCTTTATGAAGAACAAATCTGAAGCATTCAAGTTCTTCATGCAGCTCAAGGCGTCTGCAGAGAACCAGACCCAGAGGAAGATCAAGGCTCTACACACAAATGGAGGGGGAGAGTACATCTCCACTTTTGCAAGGCCAATGAGATACCTCAACAATACACAACCAGCTACTCCCCTCAGTCCAATGGCGTAGCTGAGTGGAAGAACCGGACACTCATCAAAAGTGCCAAGAGCGTGATGGCCCATGCCACTCTTCCAAAGAAATTTTGGACAGAAGTTGTTACTACAGCTGCCTATTTGCAGAATCGATCCATCACCAAAGCCCTGAATGGCAAGACACCTTATGAGGTGTGGATAGGATCAAAACCACCACTCCAACATATTCGAGTGTTTGGATACATCGCTTTTGTTCAGATCTCTGAGGATCTAAGAAGAAAGCTAGATGACAAGAGAAAAAAAATGACTTTCATCGGCTATTTCCCAAATCACAAAGCATACACGCTCTACAATTTGGATATCGAGAAGGCAATCACCAGTACAGATGTCATTTTCATGGAAGACTAGTTCCTCGACCACAAAGGAAAAGCTGCTGATAATTTTGACTCACAGAGTGAACAATCAGTCAATTTTGATCCAGAGAGTCAACTGCAGAATCTCAGCGCTGACTCAAACGGTGAGTCAGAACCTCAATGAGTCAACCCACATCAGAGAACTGAAGTTCAACCCAGAAGGTCGAACAAATCCAGATAGCCTCCATCCAAAATTATGGATGATCCGGCCTGATACTTCATGCAAGAATCAAACACAATTGCTAGGGCAATGCCTACTCCTAATGCTAACCAATGGAAGGCAGCAATGGACACCGAATTCGATTCTCTTATGGAGAATCAAACATGGACACTCATTAAGCTACCAAAGGACCGAAAACCAATTCTATGCAAATGGATATTCAAGGCAAAGTACGATATTGAAGATCCAATCATTGTTAGAAGAGCACCCCGTTTGGATCTACCCAAATAAAATGGATTAACAGATCTAGTTAGATTTCTTCAGATCTATGCTGAATCCTGTGAAGTCTATGGCGAAATTTTTTCCCAAGATAAACTTAAGCTTTTTCCTATGGCCTTAACAGACGCAGCACAAGATTGGTACTATAATCAAGATGAAACTGAACATGTAGATTGGGAGGTTGTTAAAAGAGCCCTTATCACACGGTTCAAACCTCGGAAGTTTATGGAAGACCCTTTCCTACTTTTAAGTAAAATTAAAATGGGAAAGTGGAAAATGGTTTGAGATTACATTGAGAGGGTGAACGCCTCAGATCTAAATGCGAACCTGAGCTAATTAACGAAAATGCCATGATTATGTGATTTTTGTTAGGTTTACCTAAACGAATCAGACGTGAGCTGAAATGCCATAATGAGTATGCACTCTTGTAAAATGATATGGATGATGCAATTCGAGAGGAGGATGAAGATTCAGACAATGAGCCGAATATCAGTATGTTGCCTTACACAACAGGGCAGACTACTACAACATCTACCACTATTACATCAACGCTACTGTAGAAATGATGTTCAATGAGTTCAAGAAACTCGGGAAGAACCAACAGAAACAGATGGAAAAGTATTGGAGAAGATCAAAGCATTGGAAGATTTCCATGGACAAGCGAACAAAGAACCTGAGAAGTTTGCAAAGACTTTTTCTACCAGGGAAAATGTTTGGTGTTCTATTTGTACAGAAAATCACACAGTGAATGAGTGTCCTCAATTAAAAAAATGAATGGAAATCAGTGTATGCCATTTATGTAATTCATCAAATCATGAGACTGCTATTTGCAACTTCAATCAAAGCAAAAGAAGTCTTAGCACAAAAGTTAGCTCAAATAGAACCAGAAGTCCATCAAGGGCCACTTTTTTGTGCTGGATTTGAAGAATCTAATGAAGTACTCCATGTCGGAGCCACTTGGGAAAGTGAACAAAAGAATATCACTCTGCCGATACAGCATAGACAATTTCCTAAGGAAGCAGTTGTGATAGATGGCGGTTCAGGAGTTAACTTTATTTCTACAAAGCTATGTGCAAAATGGGGCCTTACAAAGATCAAGCCTGCAACTTTTGCCATTAAGCTAGCTGATCAAACGACAGTTCGTCCGCGAGGAATGGTTGAAGATATACGTGTCAGGATTGTGGGAGTACAGTTCGCCATTACTTTTGTAGTAATGGATTTACCAGAAGCACCAAATGTCTACCAAGTCCTATTGGGATGTCCATGGTTATGAGTTGTGCGAGCAATTCATAACTGGGGTACCGAAAAAATCACTTTTAAAAATCGTGAACGTGTAATCAAAGTTGATCCTGCAACTTGGACTATCAAACCAGTGGTTCAAAAAGAGGATGATAATTCATCAACAAATAATCATAACGATTACGCAAATTTTGGCAGCCTGCTCTGCCAGTTTAGCAAGCCTGATCTCAATGATTTTTAATTTTATTTGTTTTTTTAACTTGTTCAATTTTTGTTTGAAAAAGACAGTAAAACAAAAAAATCGAGAAAAGTTGATGAGCAAAAGTCAGAAAAATCATCAGCATGGAAAAAAGGAAGGACAGTATTTTTGATGAAAAATGACTTGTAAAATCATTGTTTCGGTCAGATGTTGCCTATAAAGTATCAGAAACCTTCGTTGAGCCTCTAGACTGTACATCCACTTCAAATATGTTTATATTGAGGTGGGCAAAAGTTCTTGTCCAAAAAAAATCCATTTTTTGAGTCAGGCGAATGATCATCAATATGCCATTTTGAGAACCTTCGCCGAACACTTATTCTCATTATGAACCTTCGCTGACATGCTAGATGGTCTTAAAATGTCAAAATTAGATTGACCATAGCTTCAGATTTTGAAAAAATGCATTTATGACAGTACTTGGGCGAAGGACCCTCTTGGGCGAAGGTTCATCCTTCGCCAACCCTGGAAAACGTTTGCCAGATAGGTTCACATCCTCAAAAACCTTCGCTGAGATTTTTATAGCCTATTTTCATAGTACTATACATGCTTGCAAATTTTTGTTCACAACTGATCAGCCAAACTAGTATTCAGTATAATGGACCCTCCAAATTCACCTATAAGTTGGCTGAATTCGATTCATTCCTCACTTGTGCTAGTGAAGCTCTTGCCAATTTTTCTCGCGACCAAAGCCTTCCAAACTTTCTGAACTGCTTTTCGATATACATTCACGCATCTTACTTTTCGTTTCTAATCATCATGTCTTCCGAAGCACCTATTTCATGCCAACCAAGGATGGTACCATCATGTCCTACTGCTGCTGTCGCCTCCACGACAATAGATTCTGGTGATGCTCTCGGTTTGGTCTCAAGCCTTGCGCAAGTGATCCAGTCTATGCTGGATAAGAAAAAAAAAATGGAACAGAGAATTTCAGACATGGGATCTGAAAATACTCTTATCAGTCAGAAGATTATTCAGTTGGACAAAGAATTGGAGATTGCCAAACAACATGAAGAAAAATTTGAAGCTGAAAAGAAGACGGCACAGCAACAGGCTGATCGCCTCGAAGGATATGTTAGTTCCCTGCAGAATGCCCTGACAATAGCACAAGATCAGGTGGACAAGGCCGTGCAGGATGCAAAGCAACAAGTGAAGCTGCTACAAGGTCAACTGTAGATGGCAAAGCAGGATCGCACTTGTCTCCAAGGTGAATTGGATGCGACCACCCTTGAGCGTGATGCATATCTTTAGACGCAAATACCAGATCATCCGGTAACTCCGACAGGGATCGTGTATTTATTCAAAAACATGAAAACTTACAAAGTGGCCCTTCAGGGATTCCAAGGCCGCTTTGACAAGTTCAAAGGAGCAGCTTCAACTGAGTTGGCAAAGGCTAAGGCAACCATCAATGCCTATGAAAAAGTTGTCACTCAAGTGTTGGAAGCTAGACCTCAAATCTCAGTACCGGTCATGCCGCAATTCTTTCCTACGCACCAAGCTGAAACACCAATGGATACAGGGCTGGATTCGGGCATGGACCACGGTGGAGCTCCAAAAATAGAAGAACAACCGCCAGTTTTACAGGTAGTGCAACCGGGTCCATCCTCATCAAGGACCACACCGTTATTCAGAAGGCCCATTAGTATCGAGGACTATATCCAGAGTTTTCTAGTGCAACATCCTCATGAGTCCTCGCATGGTGGTTGGGTCCTTAAGTTTAAGACCTCAAAGTGGATTGCAGGAGCCCATCGTTGTTTTTTATCACATAATTTGGATTTAATTACTGTCCGACTCGACTTTATGGAGAAGGTGCAGTATCATTTAATAAAGATTCATCGCAAAGCCAATAAAAGTCCCCAATAACTGCATCTCGCAGGTGTCATGGGACCACCACTAGTTTTGATGGGGGATACTGTTGGAGGGTTTGCGGATCCCAAGGCAAACCTAACCCTAGTTAATAAGTGAGAGGGATTTGGCACCTTGCGTGTGTAAGTCCAACCCAATGATCACATAGTCATTTGATAATTAGAAAGTCAATAAAAAGACTTTAGGCCTTTTTGCAGGACTTTTAATGTCGCAGGGCCTAAATGTCAAGTTAGTGAATAAAGTTGGGTTTCCCTCCAATTTGGATGGTTCTCACTCTTTTTTAGATTTGACTAATTAGGGAGGCAGAAATGGACCAATAGGATTCAGAGGCCAGGGTCCTCCTCTCTACTATAAAAAGAGACCAACTTAAGTTCCTACACATGTTCATTTCCTCATTTCAATATAGCAGAGTGGTTCTCTTGTGAAATGGATTGATGAACACTTTTCCTCCATCTCTCATGCTTTATTTGTGTTTTGCTAATTGTTGGATCTGATTGTTATTGGGATTGCATGTTATTATGCTTTTTATGAGGGAGAAAGGGAGAGAGAGAAAGAGTAAGCTATCTTGTTGTGGATCTAGTGTTAGTGAATGTAGTGTTAATGCTTAGGGTTAATGGATGTTAGAGTTAGATGTGAATCTTCCATTCATGCTGAAATATGAACTATACTATCGCTCTCATGGGAACAAATCTATGCGTGACAACTAGCTTCATTTCTTTGATGTTAGATTGATTAGATCTTGGATTGAGTTGAGGCAAGGAAAGAAACCCACTACATACACTCAGCTAGTTCTTGTCAAATCCAAGCACAACTCATTGGAAAACGCTAACAAAGGTCATGAAGTACATTCAAGCAACGACAACTCTCAGCATTCGCTATGGAGACAGCCAAACTGCCAACATCTTTGAAGCCTACATAGATGTGGATTGGGCAAGAGATGTCGACACCAAAAAATCAACTTTTGGATACAACCAAGGCCCAATTTCATGGAATGGCTGGAAGCAGACCTCAATTACATTATCATCAATGGAATCCGAACACATCTACCACAGATGCAACCAAACAGGCGATCTGGCTTAGGCAACTGCTTGCAGACCTCAATCTTGCACAACCACTTCCTACAACAATCTATTGTGACAATCAAAGTACAATAGCGCTATCTCTCAATCCAAGATTTCACTCTCGAAGCAAACATATAGAAATCAGGTATCACTACCTTAGAGAGAAAGTGCATAGTAAGGAAGTAGTATTGATTTTCTGCAGAACAAATTACATGGCAGCAGATTAGTTCACAAAGGCTCTATCAAAGGAGCAACATCTCAGATTTAACGATATGTTAAATCTGAAGATCAAAGTTTTTTAGGATCCACATTAAGGAAGAGTGTTAGATTTCTTATGTTCAGTCTTAAAAAAATCATTCAAGTAATGAGCATCCTGAAAAACCCGAAGGCCGACAACATATTTTTGGGCCTTCACATTTTTCCCTTTGAGATTTCTTATGCCTTAGAAATCATTTTTAAGACACCTTCGTCTTTTTTGCTCCTTAGCAAAAAATGCGACACACTGGCCAAGTGGCCAGAATACCTTAGAAATCATTTTAAAGGCACCTTCGTCTTTTTCGCCTTTCTCGCTCCTTAGAGAAAAATGCGACACATTGGCCAAGTGGCCAGAATACCTTAGAAATTATTTTAAAGGCACCTCATCTTTTTCGTCTTTTTCGCTCCTTAGCGAAAAATGCAACACACTGGCCAAGTGGCCATAAATACCTTAGAAATAATTTTAAAGGCACCTTCATCTTTTTCATCTTTTTCACTTTTTCTACATTGGCTGACCGAATTTGTCAACTTATGAGTAACTCTAAAATCAGCTGGACAAACAAATATCACAAAGGTGGTTGGTGGTTACAACTTTGTACATATGCAAAGACTGGCATAAATAGCATTAAAGGCTTGTAGGATTTTTTTTTTGACACTTGTAAATCTATATATATTAGTTGATTCAAGTTATGTAAGAGTTAATTTTTGTTAATTTTCATAATTAATCAAAAACTCTTTTTCAATCAAAGTTATCTATAGCGAGCATTATCACGCTCAGCAAGCTGAAGTTATTACTTCAAGCTATTGTACACACTGTTGTTTTATCAGAGTGCAATTATGTCTCAATACTGTGTCGTTCATTTGCACATTCTGTATTATTTCTTCTACTTGAATAATTCTACTGCTAATTGTTGCGTTTCCATTCCTACACGCCGCACAAATCCTTGATCTTCCGCTATGCTCGCCAATACGTCGTTTTTACGATAGAAGAATGTATAGGTGAGGGCTTTTGTGGGATAGTGGAATTGAAGTCCGTGTTAAGTGTGAATGAAGGGGTAGATGTGGCAGTATATGGTGGGGGTAGTGGTGGAAGGAGACTTGTGTTAGTAGGTAATGATATCAGAACAACTGAAGTTACCTAAGTAGGTAGGACCACACCTATTGAACCAGAACCGGAAGTGCCAACATCCAAAGAGCTAGTTGTTGTAGCCACCGCTTGTTTTCATTGTTAAGCCTGTTGAAGTAGGGCCTCCTGCTACGCCAAAACCTCCTTTGGGACTTGAGAGAATTTCAAGCTCCCTCTAGATTCAGCATATTCTGTCCCTATATCGCTGGATAAGATATCAGAGGAGATGTCATCATCTTTGCTAATTGCCTTACTCTTCTGCCTTTTTGTTGGTGGTGCAGTTGAAATAGGTTCGGTGGACACTTGGGGGTTGGCACACTTTTTTGTGCTAGGATAGATATCTTCAAGCTCCTTGAGGATCACGGCTGTTCATTGTCCCAAGTGTTGTGCGACCAACATGTATAACAGGTATCCACATTTGGTGGTGGATCTGCTAGCTTTCAAGGCCACACATAGCTTGTCAAACATCTTCTACATCTTCTCGGTCGACTTGTAATTTTGAATGGAATCGTTCATAGTGAGGTTAAAGAAAATAGATCACTCAGTGGAATACGATCCATTTTAGCAATGTGTACCTCGACCATGGCGATAAGTATCTCTGTGGCTGCCCGGAGCTTAGGATCTTTGATCATCTTAATGGCAAAGCCGTCATTTCTCTGCGAGATGGTCTTTCCGTTGTCATTTAGGAACTTGGTGAAATATTTGGAATCATAGCTTGTGCCCTTGCCATAAATTGTCTCGTCCAAATTTGAAAGCCAATGTACTACAAACATGTGGGGGAGATGTTGATGACAATATAACTGCCATTCTTTGACAGTATCTTGAATGATTGGAATTCGTCTGAATAAGTTGAATAAGCTGCTCAGACCAAGCTCTCACTTTGCTGATCAGAAAAATAATTAAGATAAAAAAAAAAGGGTGGTGAAAATATCCTTGAGTTCTTGATGTAGATCAAAAATAAATTGCTTGTATAAGGTTTGGGGGTCTTATGGCAGTGGAGTGAGAGTGAAGAGTCTTTGGAGACCTATATATAGATTTCTTTGGGCCGAAAATCGTAAATTCACCCAGAAATCGTCCTTATACTGCCCATGATTTTCCAATGAGAATCACAAATTTCAAGGCAATGTTCTGAGGTCCGGACGAGTTCCTGTAAGTGATTTTTTGTACAAAATGAGTGAAATTGTCTGACAGTACAAGAATTGGTCTGATCGAAAATGTGACAAAGAAATCATGCAAGTAATTTTCAGGCTCAACAAATTATCTACGAATTCTCTCCAAAATGATCTGATGCAAAAAATTGGATTTTTTTATATTTCTGAAAAGTTTGACTCTGAGCTAGAATTCGCGGAGGTAATAAATGAATCATGGACATTAAAATTGGGTCTGGGCAAATTCTATCTGGTATGATTGTGCATCAAAACTTTAGAAAAAGAATGAATCTTGTGATTGCATAGAAAAAGATTGATTGTATTCATGATCTGATAATATCTTGATGTTTTAAACAAGAAACATACCAAAATTTTTATCACATTGGGCAAGCAAGCAGTAAACAGAAACAACTAAATTTACGGAATAAACAAACTAGTACATATCAAGATAAAAACATGATTTATTGTACTTTTTGAGTTTGCTTCCATTGACCATAATATCTAAGATATCGCCTTGTAGGGTTTGGAGTTGGACATAATCGGAGGCACATATCTTCGAAATGACATAAGGTCCTTGGCTAGAAAATTTCAGTTTGCCCTTGAATGTTTTGGCTTGGTATAAGAGGACCTTGTCTCCAACTTGGAATTCTTTGATTTTTAAAGATCGATCATGTCAGGCCTTTTGTCGACGTTTGTGGACTTGTTGACCATGGATGCTGATTCATCATGTTTCACATAGTTGTTCCAGGTGGAATAATCTATTAGCTAGAATCTGGCGATTATCTAGCTCTAGATTATATGCTACTCACAGGGATGGAATATGGAAATCCACAGGCATGGCGACTTCCTGGCCATATACTAGCTGGAAAGGGGTTAGACTTGTGGCTCTTTTCAAGGTAGTACGATAGGTCCATAGAATAGCGTGAAGTTTCAGTTCCCAATCGGATCTGCTGGACTCGACGGTCTTGGTTAGAATACCACATAAGATTTTATTGGTAGATTCCACCTGGCCATTGCATCGTGGATAATACAGGGAACTTTTTTGGTGTTTTGAAAGTAGATATGCTATGACAGAATTAAGGAAATGAGTGCCCCTATCACTTATAAGTTCTAGAGGACATCCGAAACGAACGATAACTTGTTCATAGAGAAATTTTGCGGTAGAACGAGTGTCAACGTTGCGAACAGCTCTAGCTTTAATACATTTGGTGCAATAATTCGTGGCCACTACGATATATCTAGATTGAGTGTGTCTAGCAGCGGGACTAATCGGTTCAACATAATCAATTCCCCATTTATGGAAAGCTTGACCAGTTGTGACAGTATGTAAAGGCATGTAGTCGGTTTTTTTAGTTCGTTTTGTTCGTTGACAAACATCACAGGCCCTTATGTAGGAGTGTGTATCCTTAAAAAGGGTTGGCCACCAAAATCCTGCCAAGAGGATTTTCTTGGTGGTCATTTCGGAAGAGAAATGGCCTACTCCAACACCTTCATGAGTTAGGGACATAACAGAAGGTATTTCAATTAGAATTAAAGTAGAATCACTGTGTTAATGTACTGTGGGTCCTATCAGTAGATAAGGATCAGTTGGCCTCGCCACAAGTCGAGGCGAGTCAACGGGACACAAGTCCCGTCAACGGCAACCTGGACCATGGGTTGCCTGAGTGAAGAACTATATGTACAGTGTATTTTCATTTTGAGAAATACAGTTGCTATGTGAGCTTGCTGTGGAGAGTGTTTTCTGTCTGTGTTACTATGTAGCATGATCTGTGTTCCTATTTAAAGCAAATTCTAAGTTGGTATCAGAGCCGTATAGGGAGTGTACACAATATAGTGTCGCCATTGAAGAGAGCTTTGAGAGAGCAGTCTTCTAAGAGTTCGGGGTTTACGGCGGGTTGAAGAGAGAAAGTGAGGCACTGGTGTACGGTTTCTAGTTTATAGAGGCTTGCCAAGCTCAGCAGAGGGCTTATTAGCCTATGCATAATATCAAACATGGATAAATTTCTTAGAAAATTGACAATTTTGAAGCTAGTTGAAAATTGAAATTGATTTGGGGTTACGGTTTTCTACACATAACTGGTGATTTCTTCACTGTTTGTGCTCCGTTTTGGATGTTGTAAAGACAAGAAGGAAGCTGATCGTACTTTCAACCAGCCATGGAGAGATTTTGAGTTTTATGCCAGAGATTTATCTGTAGACTGATAACCTAGCAGATTTGCGATAAAAGGTGAAACAAAGCCACTTTTTCAAATTGAGCAAAAATCACCGTTTCTCCATGGAATTCCACGTTTGAACACTCTGTAGATTTGAAATCAATAGGGCGACCCTGATCCAGGCCTCAGATTGTGCTAAAATTGATCAAAATACAAATTTAATCAGGCAAAGATAATCCAGGGTAGGCGCGACCGTAGACAGGGAGGAGGAGACAGATCGCGCGCAGCCAGCGCTAGGAGGCACATAGTGCTTGAAGGGGTCTCATAGCTAAAGGGGAGTAGTTTGGAGTGCCAGATCACATACAACCATCAGATTTCAAGTCATATATATCTGTGGTAAAGATCAAGCCTCCAAAAATAGTTGTGGGCCGTTGGATCTAAGACAGTCATTGGATTTCTTTAAGTCCATAGTGAACTTCAAAGAAAGGGGCCTGAAGTGCAAAGTGCATTGCAACTTCATTAAAAAATTTCAAACTGAAGTAAAAGTTGGGTCCCAATTTTATAAAAGATGAAGTTTCTTCACTCTGAAGAAATAGTTCAAAAACTAGAAAAGTCCCTAATTTTGGGTCCTTTATCCGTTTTGACCCAAATGAAAGGCTATAACCTCCAAACGAAGGGCACCCAGACTATACCTGCAAGTACGGTACCGCAAAACAAAGTGATTGTAGTGGAGAAAGTGTTCAAAGCATGCCAAAAGTGATTTCACCCTTCCATTGGGCACGTAGTTGGGAGTTGGTGACAAGGAACATTTCGGAAGGCGACGCCAATTTGGCTTTCAATTTGACGGAAAAGCACTGGGTGGCCTGGTAAGGAAAAAATAGCAGGTCATTATTTTCAACTTCTGACATCACAGTTGGCCTCAACATACAGCCTACGGTTGAAGTTTCAAGCAGTTTTGGGATGGCAAACATGGGAGAGTCCATTTTGAGTGAAAATAGCAAAGTGTGGTAATTCAAAATGAAAAACATACTAATAGAGAAGGATGTGTGGGATGTCATCATAGGTGATGAGAGAAGACCGTCAAATGAAACGGACATCAAAGTGTTTGACAAGAAGGTGAGGAAAGCTTTGACCTTCATCAACTTGTCAGTGAAGGATCACATCATTACCCATATTTGTGATGCAGTTACACCCAGATAGACATGGGATGTGCTAAAGGAGTAGTTTGAGATGTCAAATCCATCAAAAATCATGTTTTGAAGTCAAAACTGAATAGTGCCCGCATGGAACAAGGAGAGCATATTCAGACGTACATGACCAGAATCAAGACAATGAGGGATGAACTGCATTCTACTGGTGAGCACATACATGATGTGGAGCTAGTGTACAATGCATTGTGCGGCATTGCAGAACCCTATCAGATGTTTGTGAACGGAATAGCATCAAGAGAAAGATTGCCAACCTTTGACGAGCTCATAGAAATCTTGATGCAGGAAGAGCAACGACGAGAAATGGTGAAAGCTAGACATCAAAACACTAATGATTAGGCACTTGTGACACGCCAAAAACAAGGCAAGGGCAAGGCCAAAAAGACGTCTAAACAACAATCCACCAAGACTTAGGAGGATGAGGGATCTTCCAGCAAGACCAAGAAGAAGGGCAAATGCTTCCATTGTGGTAAAAATGGCCATTGGAAGAGCGAATGTAGGAAATTCTTGGCGAATTAGGCAAGGGAAAACCAAAGCAAGCAGGTAACCTTGTCAATGAAGGTGAAATTGAAGACTCTAGTATCTTCATATCAACATTGTCATCTAATCAAGATGATCAAGCATGGTACATTGACTCGGGAGCCACAAGACACATGACAGGTAACAAGGATTGGTTCAGTAGCTTGAAAGTATTGGATAATGGAACGTCCATTTCACAAGCAAATGGTGATGTGTGCAAGATCAAGGGGATATGCACCGTTTCAATCCAACTACCTGATGGAAAAAGCAAGATGATCAGGGAGGTACTTTACGTACCAAGTTTGTAGAAAAATTTACTTTCTGTTGGTGTCGTTGCTGATCAAAAGTTGAAAGTAGAATTTGCCCATGATCGTTGCTTTGTGAAGGATGTGAACCAAAAGTTCAAAGTCATTGCGGATGGTATAAGAGAGCCCAACACTAAATTGTACAAGTTGAATGCTACAATCAAGAAGCAACATGGACTTATCTCATCCATTCCATCGAAAACTGAACTGTGACATAAAAGACTTGGTCATTTGAACCTAGGAAGTCTCAGTTTGATGAGGAAACTGGAAATGGTGAGAGGATTGCCTACGATAGAAGACCACTTGAAGTCGATGTGCGAATCATGTGTGTATGGGAAGCAGCATCGAGAGAAGTTCAATAAAGGTGGTGTTGCAAGGGCAAAGAACATCCTGTATTTGATCCACACAGATTTATGCAGGCCTATGAGGACTATGTCCTTGGGTAAAGTCTTCTATTTCATGACCTTTATTGATGATATGTCACGTAAGACGTGGATTTATTTCTTGAAGAAGAAATCGGATGCATTTGACACTTTCAAGAGCTTCAAAGCATTGGTCAAAAATTAGACAAGTAAGAAGATCAAAGTTCTAAGATCAGATAGTGGAGGTGAGTTCAAGTCTAACGACTTCAATGATCTTTGTGATCAATGTGGGATCAAAAGACAACTTACGCAAGCTCATACTCATGCTCTCAATTTGGTCAGAAGCATGCAATACGACAGACTAGGAACGTCAATAAATGGATCACCATCAGGAGGTATCCTCACTGTACCATCTTTTCCACTGGATGTGTCCATCTTCTCAACATCCTCATCATCATACATCTTAGATTCATCAAAGATAACATCACAGTTTACATGTATTTTGTTCTCCACTGGATCAAAACATCTATAGCCCTTCACATGATCATCATATCCTAGGAATATACACTTGATAGCTTTCACATCAAGCTTACGTCTCTCTTCCTTAGGAATGTGTACAAAGGCTTTACATCCAAAAATTCGCAAATGATTTACCTTTGGCTTCTTCTTCGTGAATGCCTCCTCAGGTGTTATCTTTGGTATGGCAATGGTGGGACTTCTATGGGCGGAATGTGCATGTAAAAAAAAAGTAACTTTTTTTACGTGCACCTTCCGATGTCCAGAAGGTGCTTGTTAAAAAAAATTTGCCCCACAAATTACGTTTTGTGAGGCATCACCATTTCCTTTGTAAAAATTTAAAAACTGATTTTACGATATGGGATGTGGTTCTCCTTATTGGAGAGAGAGAGAGAGAGAGAGAGAGAGAGAGAGAGAGAGAGAGAGAGAGAGAGAGAGAGAGAGAGAGAGAGAGAGAGAGAGAGAGAGAGAGAGAGAGAGAGAGAGAGAGAGAGAGAGAGAGAGAGAGAGAGAGAGAGAGATTTTTAGTTTTATGTTTTGTTATCAATAATTTGTTTAGAAGTGAGATAGTCTGTTCCGAATCTTTCTCGCTGTTTTGCTTGCACCAGCTAAAAACAAATTGAAATAATCATGAATTGCTCCTTTAGCGATTCTGAGACAAAGACATTTTTTGAAAGTTGTGAACCTATGCAAAATCGATCATACAAAAGCATCTCAAAATTGACTACAAATTCTATCTATTCAATATCTGGGAAGCTTTTGATTCCATAATCAGAAGACCTTTGGTTTTATTTCAGAAAAGAATGTTTTGAATGATTGTAGTTCAGCCTCCTGAGGCCATTAACCATTGCCATTTATTTAGATTCTGCCGTGTGTGTGCTACGGAAGTGAAACGTGACACTTTCAAATCTACATATGTTGTCAAATTTGAGAGCAGTGCATAAATTCCAACGAAGAGCAAAATTTCAATCTGTTGTTTTTCAATCTTCTCTTGGGTGCCTAGCTATATGTGATCATGTTCTTGGTGATCTGGGTGAGAACCTTTATGGGGGGATGGGGGGAAGGTCAGGCTCCGAGGACCTTCCGCCCTGGAAGGTTGTGCGCCTGCCCTTCCCTTGCATGAAATCTGTTTTAACTTTTTTTTTTCTTTGTTTTTTTTTGAGGTAAAATGTTTTTTACACGCACCTTCCAGGCGGAAGGTGTATGTAAAAATAAATAAATTTTTTTACGTGCACCTTCCGAAGTCCAGAAGGTGGATGTAAGAAAATTTGTCAAAAAAAAAATCGCCTCATAGATTACGTTATGTGAAATTGAAAACTGATTTTACAGTTGTTTTTCACATTGGGGAGCCTCTGGAGGAGGAGCGCCTCTTCCAAAGGCTCCCCAATGTGAGTTTTTTTTTTTTCAAAATAAAAATTCATTTTCTATGTTGGCTGAGCTTTTCTCATATTTTATTAGCTGATTATATATTTTTCTAGAAGCATTGGTATGTGTATCACGTACACAACAATAGTTTAAAAAAAAAAATTTACTTGTTTTCAAAGGCGATGGCTAGGGAAGGGCCTTGTTTTCTGACATTTTTTCAACTTGGCAGAGTTCTCTTCCTCCAGAGGCTCCCCAATGTGATTTTTTTTTTAAGCATAAAAAGTCATTTTCTATTTTAATTGAGCTTTTCTCATTTTTATTAGCTGGTTATATATTTGTCTAGAAGCATTGGTTTGTGTATCACGTATACAACAATAGTTATAAAATCGTTTTACTTCTTTTTAGAGGGCGATGGCTGAGGAAGGGCCTTGTTTTCTCGACATTTTTTCAACGCCTTAGGAGGAGGGACGTCGACGCTCCTCCTCTAGAGGCTCCCCAGTGTAATTTTCTTTTTCAGAATGAAAAGTCATTTTCTATATTGGTTGAGCTTTTCTCATATTCTATTTTCTAGCTGTAGTATTATTCTCGAACATATCATCCAACATGTCTCCCGTGGCTTCAAATTCTTCATTCGTGTGCAATAAAGGGGATTGGCACATTTCCTATTTCCCTCTCTACTAATAGAAATGTGAATTTGAAAAATGTTTTTTCATCATCATTTCTGTCATAAAATTGTTGACGTGTTAAGAAACTTTTGAATGGACCAATATTTAAGCTTGCACTATTGCTGGAGTATGATATATGCACTTTTTCTTTGTGCCTCGAAATTGTAATGGCACAATGCCAAATAGTGGTATTGCAGATACATATGGTATTGCATATGTTATTGGAGATAGTTGAAGTAGGTAGTTGTTACTTATATGTTCTAGTGAGTGAAATCTAATAGAATAAGCTCACTTTAAACACAAAAAAGCTCACCTTAGAAAGCTCACTCAGAAAAGCTCGCAAAAAAACCACACCTGAATTGATATTCAAGCTACAAAATCCTCAAAAATACACTACTTTTTTTACTTTTGAGACCCCTAATGTTGTCCAATCCTAACCAAACTTCATGAAAGCCTTAGGACAACATCATTACACCTCTAAAAACATGCATGCAAAATATTAGCCATGAATTTTGTGTAAAACCCCAAAATTAAATCAGTAAAAAAACCATGTTTTTTGACTATTTTTTATCGTTCTTGTGGATCAAACCCACATGCAAGTGCAAACATGCCTTATCTACTGTAATTCAATTACATGCAAGCACCAATAGTTCTGATTTCAATCAATAATGGTTCATATATTCCATTTCTAGGCCAAAATCACTAGATTTTGAAAAAAATCACTATTTGTGACCACAATCAAGGCATGCAATCATTAGAATAAATCACAATGACTTGGAAACAACAAGTACAATTCTGAAAAACATTCATGCAGAGTAGCTTTGACAAATTTCAACCCAAAACCTTGAATACTAGCTCAAAAACCACAAAAAACCGTCAAAATACCATAAATTTCGATCATTTTTGAAGTACAAAAGCAAGGAGGAAATACAAAAAGCTGAGAAAAAGCAAAAAACAACTCCACCTTCTGATTGATGCAAAGCCTTGCTCTTATACCACTGTAAGGATCACCAAATGAAGATCCGACTAGATCCTGTGGCATGCAACCAAAAGGACACTTGTGGAGCCAAATCACCCAACCAACATGAAATGAGTAGTCAATACCCTAACCAATTCACCCCAAGCCATGGTGAATGAATGCAAGAGAGGAGGAGATCCTGACTTCATGGATCAAAAATCCAATAGGTAGCTGGGCGAATTTCCATAGTATATATAATCTCCTATTCTTGCATTATAGCAGTCAAACACCATGCAAGTGCTCCTATGTCCAATTATAGGTATGGGCCCTATAATTACATTAATTACACTACCGGCCAAGTCTGGAATGATGAGGCATAACTCATAATTTTATACACTGGAGTAACTGGCTATCCATGTCAGGAATTATTCCGAATCCCACATACTGGACATGGACGTAACAATAACCCAAACATATTTGGGAGAAATACATGCTCCTATCTCCCTAAGAATATCATTGGACACATTCATCTTTATGCAATGAAGTGTCATTCTAGATCTCTTCTCGAATCTCACATTATTTTGAAGGATTTGAGCCTCCTCCTCAATTCCCATTACTATATCTATGAAATCTTGAAGTACTAGAATTGATTCCATTCTAAGTTTTCAAATGGAATAGTTAAATGAAGTTAATTTTTCACTTGCTTCTAAAAGAAATGATCTATTTTATGCCATTTTGAAGCAATAATTGTACACAAAGTACACACGTGCTGGAAATGATAAAAAAATGATGTTAATGGTCCTTGCAATCTAATATTGATGTAGACTCAAGATTAATAAGACTCAACAATAAAAATCTCCATCCTTTGCCAGGGTCTTAGAAACAATCAAAATAGTTTTTTTGTAAGCTTTGGAAAAAACAAACATGTAAAATTATTTATAAAAATCATATGGTAAGCATGGAAAAGAAAAATAGTATATCAAAGTTGGGAAAACAAATTTGAATGTTAACTCACAAATATTTAAACACATCATCAAAAAAATTCCTCACAAAAGTGTGCTCACAATCAAATTTGATTTTCTCTAGCTATGTTGAGCATGGAATCAAGCTCACGCATATGTTAAAAACAATGAAACATGAAAGAGCATAGAACTAAGAGCCCAAGAGCTAAAAACAAGAAAATGATGAGACAAAGGTAAAGTGTGCCATGCAGTGGGCCCTTAACTTTCGAGGCCTTCAGTTGGGAAAGGGCGTTTGCTAGGGTTGTAGCTCGAGGCAAAATGCCCTTCCATTAGTGAAAGGGCCGAGGAAGGTTTCTTGTCCCCAATGTGAATACTTTTTTTACATTAAAAAATTTATTGTTTTACATAAATCAATTTGCATGTGTTGAATTTCACACTGTGGGAGTGCCCAAAAGTGTAATTATGATCTCCCAAGAACAAAGATCAAGCATAGATTGAAATCTCACAAATCTAAGGCAAGAGCACAATGAAACATGCATATATCATTCTCCAAAGTACATTCACACGTGTGGGAGACTTGTAATGAAAAAACTAAGTACCAAAAAGCCTTGTTGTCGGGTAGAGAGAGAATCCAAGTACAAAGCCTCGGGTAGAGAGAGAAAGCCAATATGACTCAAAATGTAGAAACTCTCACTAACTCCAAAAAACGTACATAGAATTGATCGAAGTCACATATAAGTAGCAATCTAGGGTGAAGGGGAGTGAAACATGATTGGAACCCTTCTTTTCCTCTAAATATGATTGGTTGAGTGACTTATGAGCCCTCAAACTTGGACCAATTTGGTGGATTTTTAGCTTTTTGATTGGTGACTAGCTCTCATGCCAACACATCCAACCTCATCATGACACATGTAACAAGCCGAGCCACATCAACTACTTTTGGCCTAGTCATGACTTTACATGTGTACTTGCCCATTTTGACTCTAAAGTCAATATTGGCCCTATCTCCTACTAAACATCGGGATAGATGTTTACAAAATTTCAAGCACCCCTAACTCTCAACATAGATCTAACATGATTATGACTACTTTCCACATGTGGGAACGTGCTCCACACGTGTGAGATTTCCATATGTACAAGGATATGCAAAATACTTACACAACATGCACTTTTTTAACGAAAGGTGCATGTAATTTTGTTTTTTGTAGGTGCCAATGCTCCCAAAAGTGTAGATAAACCAAAAATGATTTCACAAACATTCAAAGGATAAGCTTAATACCACTTAAGTGGCAACAATGCCTTTAAAAAATAAGGTGAACTAAAATATTATAAAAAGCTTATGCTCCAAAAGCATTCATATTGGTGGAAATTGAAAAGCATTTAAATTGTTAAAAAACGAAAAAAGGAAGATTGCAATTCAAAAAGTTCAATAAAAATATAAAAGCTCATTCTATACAAAAACTCTTCTACACCTTAAAGGCTCTGCCCTGCCATTTGGCCCCAACGCGCTCTCAGTGTGCCATGTGGCACAAGGAGAGGCAACAAATGCCCACCCACCAAAAATTTGTAATTTTTGGTAGACCTGGGTCTTTTTTAAAATAAAATTTTCAGTTCAGAGTACACGGAGCAGCGCTGGCAGCAACCAGGACTCCCGGCGCACCAACACAGGTCCTGGTGCCGGAGCCCGGAGAGCAGCCACCGAGCCACGCTGTGCGTTCCGGCGCCAGTGCTAGTCTGTGGGCACCTTGGCCGACAGCGGCCGGCGCTGGCGGGACGTGGGTTGCAACGTTTCCAAGGGTGGGCCTTTGCGATGCAATCACCGGCATACGAGCATGTAGGCCAACGTAGGGTGCCCAAAATATTTGATCCCAAAAATTTTGGCGGGCCTCCAAATACACACACACACACACACACACACACACACATTTTTAAAGACTTAGTTTAGTTTCAATATATGAGTAGCAGTTGTAAGCACTGTAGAAAACTTATGGGATAAATGGATTGAGCTGGGGCCAAAAAATGGGCAATGCATCCAAGATGCAAGGCAAGGGACACCTTAGCTTTCAGAAAATAGCAAATCATCATAATAACTTAGCCTTATGCGAACAAGCCTAATAAAAAAACAAAAATTATTTAAGGAAAATAAAAGAATTAAAAAATTGTATAAATTTTATGTGGGTGCATGTGTGTCTCAGAGAATGTATGCTATTGTGTAAAAAGAAATCCTTGCCTTTTCAATAAGCCATGTGTGCCCTAAAATCTTGGTGACCTATAACTTGAGGTTTTCTAAAATCAAAACTGAATTATATGGTCTACATTTTAGAAAGTTGAGAAACAATTGAGAAGAGCCCTTTCTAAAGAGAAGAGAGCACATAAAGGTCATGGACATGAAGAGGAAGATAAAGATGGGGTTGTGAGAGAGATAGAGAGAGGAGGCCCACATAAAAGAGGTAGGAGGGAATATTTTTAGAGTATTCTTTCCTACCTCCTTCGGACCTTCCTACCTCTGGAGGCTGGCTCTGCCTTCGGAGATGAAAAAAGTTTAATTTGGAGGCACGTTGGCCTCCGGAGGCAGCCTCTTGCCAGCTTGACAAAGGCTGCCCAATCAAATGATGACACATAGGTCCTTAACTCCATCCAAGGGTGCAAGGGGAAAGATATATATATTTTTCCCTTAACTCCATCCATCACCCTTGGATGAAATGGGCCATCATTGCAGGTCACTCCTTAAGCATTTCTCACTCTATCTCCAACATGTGGCCTGCCCCGCATTTGGAGTGCACTCCTTAAGCATTTCCCACTCTACCTCCTCCGACAACCACGGGTAACATCCTTCGTCATGCCGCCCACTGCCCAGCTAAGAGATGAATTTGTTTAGGGTTATGTTAGGGTTTGGTTTTTAGGGTTTGTGATCATTAAATAGGCATAAAGAGAGTTGGAAAGTGAGAATGTCACCACATTTAATGTCATCACATTTACATAATCTTCAGATCGCATTATCATTGTATAGTAGTAGCTGCTAGCGAGGATTAGGACTACTTTTGAGGGCCTGCATTGCATTGCGTTGATTCATGGCTGCCTGGTTTGGCTGTGGAGCAGTGGCAAGGCAAGGAGCTGATGCTGGATCGGGCTGTTTTTTGGTGTTTGTTGGCAGCAGCTATTGTCATGCATCTGTTGCTTGGTTGTCCATTTCCAAACGACGGGAGTGAGCTTTTGGTGTTCGCAGAGAGAGATAATGTGAATTGAGAGAGAGAGAGAGAGAGAGAGAGAGAGAGAGAATGTAGGGTGATGAATAAAGTGAGATTTTTGCTTTTATATTCCTCTATCCAAATTTAAGGTTTTTGAATTAGGTTAATCAAAAGTGCAAGGATGCTATCGATTTGCAATGCTAATATTTTAAAGTCCATTGATTCACCACCTATTGTTGATCTGACACGTCTCTTGAACATCAGAAATGACTGCTCCTTCTGAAGCCATGACACTGAGACAACAACTGATGAAGCTTTGCAAGGAGGGGCTGCTACCTCAGGCCATTGAAGCTGCCCACCTCATGAATCAACGAAATATTCCCCTCCCCTCCACCATCTTCTACTCCCTCATACAACAATGCACTAACAAGAAAGATCTAACCCTAGGCAGGCAAGTCCAGACCCTAATTGCAAACTCTGCCCTTAGACTGAACTGCTTTCTGTGTAATCATCTCATCCGCATGTATAATTCAGGGGGCAGCTTGGCTGAAGCCCTAGAAGAATTCCACAGACTTCCTCAAAAGGACCATCATATGTGGACTTCAATAATTTCAGCTCATGGGAAGAATGGCCATAGCCAACAGGCTATAAATTTGTATTTCAAAATGAGGGAGTGTGATGTAAAACCTAGTGTTTATACATATGTTGCTGTGTTGAAGGCATGTGCTGAGGCTGGAGCCCTTGCAGCCGGCAAGGCAGTGCATCAACACGTCATTGACAGCCGATGCGTGGGGGATGTTTATGTTGGGAATAGCCTAATTCACATGTATGCGAAGTGTGGCAGGATTGATGATGCTCAGAGGGTTTTCTTTGATTTGTCGCAACGAGACGTGGTGTCATGGAATGCGCTGGTGGCGGGATGTGTGCAGAACGGGAGAGAATTAGAAGCCTGCGAGTTTTTTGAGGACATGCGAAGGCAGGGCCTGCAGCCAGACAGGTTTACATTCGCCTCTGTTTTTAAGGCCATAGGCAGAATTGGATCCTTGGACAAGGGCAGGCAGGTCCATAACCTGTTTGCGAAGACTGCAATAGGGTTTGATAATTTTCTTGGCAGCTCCCTCATCGATATGTATGCCAAATGCGGCAGCATTGATGACGCCTGCCAAGTTTTCCTTGATCTACCGCAGCGGGATGTGGTTTCCTGGAATGCCCTGATTGCAGGGTTAGGGTTAACACATGCTGCGGAAGCTTTGCATCTATTTGAGAGGATGGTCGCAGCAGATCTGAAGCCTGATAAATTCACATTTGCATCAGTTTTCAAAGCATGCAGTAGCATTGGGGCATCAGAGCTGGCCAATCACATCCACGGCCTATTTTCAAAGAGTGGACTAGGGTTGGATTCATTTCTTGGGAGCAGCATTGTTGACATGTATGCGAAATGTGGAGACTTTAAAAGGGCCTGGGAAGTATTTGCCACCCTGCCAGAGCGGAATCTGGTTGTGTGGACAACAATGATTTCGGGCTGCGTGCAGCATCACCACTATCATGAGGCTCTACAGCTTTTTGAGAAAATGCAGGCTGAGGGTTTTGAGCCGGATCAAGTCACTTTTGTGTCAGTGATAAAAGCTTGCAGTAGCATATCTGCATTAGGTCAAGGCAAATCTGTCCACATCCAATTTCAAAACAGTGGATTAGAGATGGATTTGTTGCTCGGAAATGCGCTTGTCGATATGTATGCAAAATGTGGGAGCATGTGCGATGCACAAGACGTGTTCTCGGAGTTGGCCAGACGAGATGTGGTATCGTGGAGTACAATGATAGTTGGGTATGCTCAACATGGTCATGGTGAGGATGCTCTGCAGTTTTTCAAGAACATGCAGGAGGAGGGAGTGAAACCCGACAAGGTCACCTTTGTGGGAGTTCTTTATGCTTGCAGCCATTTGGGCCTTTTAGATGAAGGCTATCAGCTCTTTAGGCGCATGCATGATGACTTTGGGATAAAGCCTGAGATGGATCACTACACGCTTATGGTTGACCTTTTTGGTCGGGCGGGGAAGCTTGATCTTGCACATGCTTTTATTAACAAGATGACTTCAATACCAACTGTTGATGTGTGGCTGTCGCTGCTCGGAGCTTGCAAAACACATGGCAATCTAGAATTTGGATTGATCTCCTTTGATTCCATAATGAAACTAGAGCCAACTAATGCCACTGCTTATGTGCTTATGTCAAACATATTTGCTTCAGCTGGTGGGCAGAAACAAGGATAGGTGGAATCTTGTTATTCTAGTCCACAATGGTTGAGTTACAAACTGTCTATGCTAAAGGGAGACTGTGGATGCAGTTTCTGAAAACCAATCAATTTCAGATGTGTTGTTGCCTGTGGCAAGCAAGATTTGGTCCCAGATTGATGTGAATATAACAGGAGAATCAGGATGCAAGTACATGAGGAAAATCTTAGGAAGCTGCAGAAATAAGTTTACTGAAAAGTGACGGCTGCTCTTTCAAATGATTTATTTATCCATTTCCTGGACGAATCTTTTATATGCAATTGGAAACATCACTCAACATTCTGGATGCCTCAACGTGGGATGCAATTGAATTTTTTGTGGTTTTTGAAAATGAATCAATTTTAGAGGTTCTGCCTGCAGCAAAGGTAGATTGGGTCCCAAGTTGATGTGAAGTATAGCCGAGGAAGCAGGCTGCAATTACATGAGGAAAATCTTAGGAAGCTGCAGAAATAAGTGGACTGAAAAGCGAGGGCTCTTTGTTCAACGGATTGATCTACTGAATTTCTGGATGAATATCTTATATTCATTTTGGAATCACCACTTGACACTCCGGACGAATCAACATGGTATGCCCATTGAATTTTTATGAAGGTCTCATTTTGAGATCTGACAGGCACAAAAAAATAAAATTAGGTTGGAAAAGAATAATAAGTTGAGTACACAAAATTGTATGCCGTTCATTGAATATATAAAATCATAGCATACAATCATGTTTTGAATCGACTGATTCAGCAGAGTTGAATGGGTCTCCACAAAATTAAAATTGGAGAATAGGTTTTAGGGTTTCTGAAAAAGGATAAACTTATGCTAAGTATGTGTTACAACAAAAATCAAATGCTGGTTTAGAATTTAGGCTGCAAACTATGTTGTCATAAGGTAATTACAGTTACCTAGGTCTTGAATCCTAAGTCCTGAATCCCCACTCTTTGATTTAATGCTCAGTGTTATGGTATGTCACAAATTCAAAAAGAGTAAAAGTTTAAAATCTAAATCCTACTGGCCTCTCTTGGTATTTGAGCAATCATGATACATGACATATTATATATGTAAATGGTGTAAGGTTATAAGTACCAAAACTTCAACTTAGAATTTAATTCTCAGTGTATAGTGCTCATTGTTGATGGCTTAGCATTTAGTCGTCAACAGCTAGCAGCGCTTATGACATAATCGGCCTTTCAATCGATTTGAATCGTGGTTCCAACCAGCGAGGCCTGGTTCGCACAGTGAAACAGTTCGAACCGCCTATTATTCATATATAAATATATATAGTATATGGTCTAAAATTTTCGAACTGGGATTCGGTTCGAATTGGACCTTTTCGGCAATAGAGGAAGGTGGGGCAGGAAACAAAGGAAGAAGAAGATGGTGATGTGAAAGAAGAAGAGGAAGGAGGAGAAGAGCTTGGAGGGGAGGAGGGACCTGCAAGTGTTTGCTGCTGCGCAGTTCCAAGAGGATCGTGGAGCGAGGGGGATAGAGAACGGGGTGGGTTGGGGGGAGCGAGTGCTCCCCCTCGTTTTCCTCAGAGAGAGAGAGAGAGAGAGAGAGAGAGAGAGAGAGAGAGAGAGAGAGAGAGAGCTTAATTGATATGTCTATGCATTTTTGCGTAGATTGCAGAACCCTCAACAAGGTCACAATTAAGAATAAGTACCCAATGCCTCGAGCAGACGAGTTGTTTGATCAACTCGATGGAGGTAAGTATTTAAGTAAAATAGACCTCAGATCGGGATATCATCGGGTCTGTATAAAAGCGGAAGATGTCCCGAAAGCGGCTTTTAGGACTCGTCATGGTCATCAATGCTCCAACTACCTTTATGACCCTGATGAACAATGTCCTTAGACCATACTTATAGGCAAGTCCGTAGTCGTATTTTTTGATGACATCCTCGTGTATAGTAAGACGAGGAAGGAGCATCTTAAACACCTCAGAAAGGTGTTACGGCTACTCATGACGCATAAGCTTTATGCTAAGAAGCCTAATTGTGAATTCTTTGTTGAAGAAATAGCTTATTTGGGTCACATTATCTTGGCAGATGGGATTAAGATGGACCCCAACAGGGCTAAGACCATACTCAGTTGGCCGAGACCTCAAAGTATTTCAGACCTACAAGTCTTTCTAGGCTTGTCGGGATATTACAGACGATTTATCAGGGAATATGCTCAGATAGCAGTTCCTATGACAAATCTTCGGGAAGGGGAAGGGGAAGGAGTTCATATGGGGGCCCAAACAGCAGGAGAGCTTTGATGCTCTCAAAATGGCCTTAGGTACTGCGCCAGTTTTAAAGTTGTCAACCCCTCCCTATCAGCCATTTGTGGTCGAAACAGATGCCAACGACTTTGCTCAGAATGGATGACTAGTTGCGTTCGAAAGTAAGAAACTCGAACCAGCATAGACTAGGTATAGTGCCTATGAAAAGGAACTCTTTTCTATAGTACATGCCCTTAAGACTTGGAGGCATTATTTGTATGGTGCCAACTTTGAGATCCTGACAGACCATGAAAGCCTTAGGTGCCTTTGCAATAAGCCTAAGCTCAGAGGTCAAAAAGCTCGTTGGGCTGAGTTAATGCAAGAGTTTGATATGTCTATCAGATATAGATGAGGCAAGTTCAATACAGTAGCATATGCCCTCATTAGAATGCCTATGATAAATGAGCTGAACTTTACTCAAATTCACAGTGAGTTACTCGAGTCCTTGAGGGGGAAGTGTCAGCATGATGCTTACTTTTCCACCATCTGGAGGTCAGTCCAGATCAAACAGTTATAGAGTTTAGAACTAGTTCCCGAGGTTGGTGACAGTTCATCCAAGCAAACGGTAGCTTCCATTGAGGATGATGAGTCCAAATAACGTCAGATGATGTTGAGGACTCGTAGCCTGTTTTACCCAAGCAAACTGTAGTGGTTGAGGGTCAGTTTTATCAAGGATTTACATGGAAACAGTATTCCATTCAGGATGAGTACTTGCTCTATAGAGATAGAGTATGTGTCCCCAATTCAGAGGATGATAGGCAGCAGGTCCTATATGTTTTGAGCTTCTTCGGAGGCAATTCTTCTGGCCTAGCGTGAGAAAGGACGTCCAACAATATGTACTTAGTTGCTAGAAGTGTCAGGTTGATAAAGCAGAGTGTCTTAGGGCAGAAGGGCTCCTGCAGCCCTTAGATATACTAGCTGGTAAGTGGGAAAGTATCTCCATGGATTTCGTAGTGAACCTGCCTAAGACCCAGAAGGGTCATGATGCTATTTGGGTCATAGTTGACCAGTTGACCAAAATGGCCCACTTTATTCCGACCAAAACAACCCTAAGAGCTCCAGAGTTAGCAAGGTCATTTATAGAAGGGCTATTTAAAGTATACGACTAAATTTGGGTACTACAGACCATCCACATACAGATGGTCAAACAAAAAGAGTGAATCAGGTACTGGAGGATATGCTTGGTGCATACATCAACAAAAAGAAAACCAACTGGGAAGAGTATCTCCCATTGTTGGAGTTTGCTTATAACAGTACCAAACATTTAGCAACGAGATACAGCCCGTTTATGCTGATGTATGGATTTCAGCCAACCTCACCCACGGCTGTAGAGTTTAAGAATGAAAAAGTTGAAGCAGATCTCCAGTCTTCTCATTCGAGCACTCCAGACACATAGCTTCATATCACCACTTTTTTCTCCAGACGACGACCACGATTTGACTCAGATTCAGAAGACGATGAGGATGATGATGATATGACTTCCCATAGAGCTCAGCGACGGTGCACCTCCCAGCGGTCCCATACAGCCAAATCTACTCGCCCTTGCACGACCTTCCCACTCTCGCAATCGGCAGGTTACCCCAGTCCTACCTCCTATTGCAGCTCGTATTACATCTTCAGTAGTAGCAGCCTCATCACGTTTCCATAAGATCTTAGGCTTTTTACCACCATACATAGCTATTTTCATGTTTCATAGATGTTTAGTTTCTTATTAGTGGTATTTGTACTTAGATTTATATTAGACGCATTTTCTTTTATAGATTTGGAGACTTTTTCATACGCTCCCACTTGTTTCACATACTTAACATGTACTTATTCGTCTTATACATACGCCTTTGGCATGGAAAAGACATTGATAAAGCTTTCTTTGTTTCTTTTTCTCGCCCCCCCCCCTCCTTTTCTTTTTGTATCCACACCTCCTTCGAGAAACCAAATGTCGTTATCATTCTTTCTTATGTCAAATGAAAATTGCTTATATAGACAGTAATAATCAAAGACTTATTGGCTTTTTGTATAGGTTGGTTGCGTTTTGCGGCGCTTTCCTTTTTTCACCTATTCAGCTCCTCCACTGTTGGTGGACCTTCTGACTTGGACAATTTGCTACCACATTATATATTATTCCAACTTCCACTCCGGTCATCACCTCTCCTTGACCATTTGAGTTTTCTTTTTTCACTCTACACACGGTGCATGAAGCCATCAAAAAATCGAAATGTAATTATAGCTTCCTTTTGACATATGTTTCTCCCTTTTTCGCCTCCTCCACTTTTGGTGAACCTTGTGACACAATTTGCCACCACATTATATATTATTCCAACTTCGACTCCGGTCATCACCTCTCCTTGGCCATTTGAGTTTCTTTAATGATTGATCTCGGATTAAATATTTCGCAAGGAGGTCAGTAGGCTTATCTCAACCCGAAAATTATTTATGATTATGAGGGGTTGGAGCCCTCATGGTATTAAAGTCATAATTAATGGTTAGAGGCCTAAAACTGAAGATGGTGGATTGGTACGGAACTAACAATGACATAGGGGAAGTGGATGAGATGGCCCAGTTAGGCTGCTGATGTGTTGAGTGAGGTGTCACAGTCCACTCCTAGTTGGGGAGGAGCCTTGGAGGGTATAAGAGCCAAAGCTAGGAGGAATAGTTGATTGAAGGCATATGAGTGGAGACCAAGAATTGGTGAAGGTATCTTGCAAAGTTGGGGTCTTGATTCTTGGAGAATTGGTGCAAAGGTGGGAGCAAAACGTTTGGGGGTTTGATTCACTTTGTTTCTAGCAAATTTACGAATTTTTAAGAGTATTTTTGTTGCAAGGTGAGTGCACTGCCAAGTTTTGCAACGAAATTGTGTGAATCCGGCTCTTGAAAAGTGAATTTTTGAAGTGAATCGAATCTGCTTCTTAGCCAAATTTTGCAAATGTTTTTGGCATAGAAAATGTCATTGTTTTTGCACTTTTCTTTTGGATGTAAGGCATTTTATTTTCGGCATTTAAGGAACTTCATATTGGTTTCTTTGGTGCTATATATGGCCCTTAATTAGAGGCTGAAATTTTGCATTTCAATGATGGAAAATCGGTTATGGTTTAAGAGTAGATTTCTTTGCATCTTACATCTGTTTTTGAGTGGTTATCCTTCTCGTTTTTCACCAAAAATCTGGTTTCTTGTCATTGTAATAAAAGCTGTCTTTTATTGACAAAGCTGGGATACTTTTTTGTAGAGCCAAAAAAGGTTCTTGAACTATTGAGCAGAAGATTGTGGACTGTAAGTGTGGGCATAAGCCTCATATACTAGTTAGTAGAAGCACTTTTGTTTGGCCTCTATCTCTGAGGCAAACAATGTGTGAACCTGCAAGAAACGTAGATAGCAAGAAAAAGATAGAAATCAGCAGGAAACTGTCGAAATCTGGAATGAAAGGTGGAAAGCTGTGACTAGAGGATTGAGATGGATGTTGCCCTGCTGCCTACTTCCCTTTCCCTCTTTGATGATAGTTTTGACTTACCACCATCTCTATTTTTTGCAAAGGTTTTTAGCTGGGTTCAGACCTGATTTTTTGCACAAAAACACAACAACTACTAAATTGGCCCGATTTGCCAACGCGCAGTTCCCATGCATCTTTAGACTGCAAAACAAGCCAGTTCTGCCCCTCTCTGGCTCATTTTGACCAAAGTTGCAGTCCGCATTCCCGGAACACGTTCACGAACGCGATCCGGGATTTCCCATTAGGGTTTTCCGGAATGCAATTTGTTTTTTTTTGGGATAGTTGCCAATATGGGTATCATGTGAAAGGAATTAAAAAAGCAATTGTTATGCAGATCTGTTGCTTGGTTTCAGATGGCTGCAGGCTACATTCATTAGAAATCTTTTTAAGAAAACTGGCTGCATTTTCATATGGTTTCAGATGGTTGGACCAATTTGGAAGAGAGTACTAGGAGACTCGTCAAGCAAGATTGACTTACAAGGTGATCAATTTGGGAGAAAGGGTACAAAGAGTGTTGATGACTTCTCTATTCGTATTGGACTTTTGTTTAGGAAAGGGAAGATATTCGTGCCCGATGTGGATGCAATTAAACAGAAAATTCTTTATGAGTGTCATGACTCACCTTGTGTGGGGCATCCAAGCATACATCGTACTTTAGATCTAGTACGACGGGATTTTTTATTTGCTTTGTTTCCATGTTTAGCTTTTGCAATAATTTAGAACTAATAAAAATGTGTGAAACGATCATCAAACAAAATTGTCACGACTTGGCCACCTACGGTCCCATTCATCTGAATTAGTTCGTGAGGGCTAAAAACCGCCGTATTAAAACAACAATGCTCACAAATTGAACTACCAAAAAAGGACAAATTAATGCTAGAAATGTTTACTTGGCGTCTTAAATGAAGCCCCTTTACCTGTTTTTCAGGCATTCCCTTGTGACATATTCTGGCTCCATGCAATGTTGCTCTTGGCCTTAGAAAAGGTCTTTTGGTCCATGGTGGACTATTTTTTTGATCCATTGGATCCAACAGGGGTATCCATTGCCTTTTCCTTTCCTTTCTTTGAAAAGAAAGCAGAATTTCACTTTGCTTGGATTGTCCACTAGGCTCAGACTTGGCCACTATATGAGGATCGTCATATAACTTGCATAGCGAACTGCATCATGGAGAGTAAGAGACTCCTCGGGCAAGCCCAAGATAAAGTGCAACTTAACTAAAATAGGGTCTATTCTAGTTGCAAGACGAGAACATACCTCTTGAAAGTCTTGTAAGTATGCATCTAGGGGCCGGTTCCCCATGTGAATTGTCGCGTATTGGCGATAGAAAGTCATCCGAAATGGGTAAGAAGGCCGCCTTAAAGGCCTTTCAAAACTCCTCCCAAGTCTTGCGGACTTGAGGCTTCCCTTGAAGATATTGCCACCATTTGAATGCCTTTCCTTGCAGGTACATAATAGCCATATTGATCTTGTGGTCATCTGTCGAATCACGCATGGAGAAATGCGCACTCCATCGATCCAACCATGGAACCACATCAGGGGACCGAGTCAAAAGTTTAAACTTTAAAGTAAAAGCATAAATATTAAGAGTTTCAAGTGTAGCCTCCAGGCTCAAGCCTCATATGTATTATGCTAGTATGCTGAGTGATGAGTGCTCTAGCCTCTGACTGCTCGCCTTGGAAGTTGTCGTTGTGTAGGCACTCGCATGGCCTCAGGGTCATCCTCCCCATCATGAGGCTCACCCTCACCCTCACCCTCATCCTCACCCTCATCCTCACCCTTAGTAGTCGATTCCTCATCTAAGTTAGAGGGATTTTTAAGAGGTGTCCGAGTCCCCAACGACATGGCTCAGACCCTCTCTTGTCCTCCTGGTCCTATGTGATGCAACAGGTCGAGTGGTAGGTCCTGCGCAGTGCCCAAGGAATCTGGATTTAGGATTGAGATTGATGATTGGACAAGGGTTACAATTTACAATCTACAAAATACTAATTTAAAGCAGTGAATTCGGAATCCGGATTCAAAATTGTTGCACACAACCCTAAGTAAATACACAGAATTACCTAGCAAATCCGTCACTTTATTAATCTCAAGCAAATGTACATAGATCAACAAGCAAACATGAGAGCTATGCTGCAAGTCTCCTCCCAACCATAGTTGCATAGGAATACCATAATGAGGAATGCCTGACAAGGCTCACACTATATCCCCTCAAACACCCCTTAACCTTGACACATCCTAACGTCGACACATGGCAAACTCCATGCACAGTCGACACTTGCCACTTGGCAGTACCCTGACACATAGGCAAGCTAGTAGGTGGACAGTTTGACACGTGTCACTCATGCATTGGACCAAGTGTCCCAATGAGCATATGACACGTCTTGTTGACCTGTCCATTGACCGTCCGACAAGTGTCACTCATGCACTGGACCAAGTGTCCCAGTGAGCATAGGACACGTGTCACATTGACCGGTCAACCCTTACTACTTTTTAGGACGTCAGTCCAGTAGACTCTCATGAGACCCAGTACCCCCTTGGCCATCTCGAATTTAGTCACTATAACCAATATTTACATTGCAATTTACAATTGTCTCCACAGGCCGGTGACTTAGCCATTTACAATTTAATAATTCCAATTTACTATAATAATTACAATTTACCATTTACATTGGGCAAAAAATTCAAAGTACATGTGACATCCCTTCCCTCCTTAGATGACATCGTCCTCAATGGCAAAGTCTGGATACTGTGCATGCAACCCATGCGTGGTCTCCCAGGTAGCATCACTAAGAGGTCGTCCATGCCATGCAACCAAGTACTCACGGAGCAAACGATTCCGCAACCGTCTATGCCTCCGGTCCAACACTCTCGCTGGTCCATGCATCACCTCCCCATGCTCCTGAAACAATACAAGGCCATCAGCCAACAAGTTATCACCGTCATGTAAAACCTTTTTTAAGCGTTAAACGTGAAAAACAAGATGAACCTTACAACCAACAGGCAAATCCAATTCATAAGCAACGTTATTAATCTTTTTAACAATTTTCCAAGGTCCACAGTATCTAGGTGACAACTTATAACACTTCCCTGTCTTTAGGGTTTTCGAGTCCTTTGGAAACTTGAGAAATACCATATCTCCTTCCTCGAACTCTCTTGGTGTACGATCCAGATCAGCATATGTCTTTGCCCGATCCATCGCCGCTTTTACATTTTCCTTTGCTAACTCCAACATCTGTTGCATGTGAGTTAGAAATTCCATAGCACTAGGTGTCCTATGAGGCATACCTCTAGTAACTGGACTGGCTGGTCTAAAACCATAATTTAGCTCGGAAGGACTCATCTTCGTAGACGCATTCTTTTTATCATTATAGGCAAACTCCAACAATGGTAGGTAACGTTCCCATTGTGTTTGCCTTTCACTCACATACGCCCTAAGCATGTCTTCCAAGGTTTGGTTAACTCTCTCAGTCTGCCCATCTGTTTCAGGATGATCAGAACTACTCGTTCCCAATTGCACCTCTAACTTCTCAAATACTGCAGTCCAAAAATTGCCAGTAAAACGAGAATCTCTGTCAGACACAATGGATCTAGATAATCCATGAAGTCTGAATACATGATGTATAAACAAATCAGCCGTACCAGGTGCATCAATCTTATTACTAGTTGGGATAAAATGAGCCATTTTCGTGAGTTTGTCAACCACAACTAGGATAGCATTATGTTGCTGCTGCGTATGCGGTAAACATGTAATAAAGTCCATGGAAATACTCTCCCATCTCCCTTCTGGTATAGGTAACAGGCATAATAGTCCAGGCACTTTAATCCTTTCAGCCTTATTAACTTGAGACTTAAAACAATTTGTCACATAATGGTTTACTTCTTTCTTAAGTCTAGACCACCAAAAGTTACGTCGTATCAACTCATAGATCCTATCCACACCAGGATGACCAGCACTAGGGCTATCGTGACAGAGATGCAAGATCCTCTTTCGCAGCACCTCACAAGCTGGAATAAGAGCCTTGCCATTTCTCATCACCATTCCATCTTCTATGGAATACTTAAGGTAAGTGCGAACCAAGGTAGAAGAGTTCTCCTCTTAAGACTTTGCATGGCCATGACTCGCCTCCTGTTCCACCTGTTCCGCTTTCTTACAATGAGGATCTTCCTGCTGAGCCTTTCTTATCTCAGACAATAAGTCATTTTCAATGACTACAAATGACATCTGATACACTACACAAGATAGTGCATCTGCCACACGATTCTCGGCACCTTTCTTGTACCAAATCTCCATTAGAAATTCCTGCATGAGCTCAGACCATCTGGCTTGCCGGCCTCTAAGGTCTGGCTGCTTACAAAAGTATCTCAAGGTATCATGATCAGTGAATACCTCAAATTCCGATCCATACAGATAATGCCTCCATGCCTTTAATGCTTGAACTGAGCAGGGTTGAGCTTCTTGCTCTCAAAGGCCACAGGCCTAACCACTTGCATCAGAACAGCTCCCACAACAATTTGTGCACTCAACAATAGCTTGCTTCAATTGATCAAAGCTTGCTTGTTGCAGTTCAGTCCAGTCACCAAATCAAATCAGTCAAAGGTGCTACAATATAGGAGTATCCCTTAACATATTTTCTATAGAATACTGCCAATCCAAGTAAAGAATGGAGTCCTGTCAAATCAGCTGGCACATGCCACACAACGATCACAGCAACCTTCTTAGGATCTGGCCTTACTCCATCAGCAGACACTACATGACCAAGATACTCAATCTCTCTTTTAAACAATTCACTTTTTTTACTATTGGCAAACAAAGTGTTCTCCCTCAAAGTAGACAACAATTCTAAGGTGAGCCATATGCTTGACCTCACCTGCACTATAAGTCAGAATGTCATCAACAAAGTTTATGACAAACTTACCCATATATGGTCCGAGTACATCATCCATCATCATCATGAATGTAGCTGGGGCATTAGTCAATCCAAATGGCATCACATGATACTCATATGACCGAACCGAGTTCTGAAGGCAGTCTTGTATACATCCTCTTCATGAACTCTAACCTGATGGTATCCACTCTTTAGGTCTATTTTACTGAACACAATGGCACCTGACAAGGCATCAAGCAAATAATCTATACGTGGCATAGGATATCGATGTTTAATCGTTATCTTGTTCAAACCTCGATAATCCACACACATACTCCATGACCCATCCTTCTTATTTACAAGAATGATCAGAGAGGCAAAAGGGGAATAACTAGGTCGTATTTGCCCCTTGGCTAGATAATCATCGACCATCCATCTCATTTTCTCTTCCTCCTTAAGACTCATTCTGTAAGGACGTCTATTGACAGGACATGATCCGGGTATTAATTCAATCTTATGTTCAACATTCCTCTTAGGAGGTAAAACAGATGGAAGATCATCTATGAACACATCTGAAAGCTCTCTCCTAATCTCTTGATCCAAATTGGCAATAGTACTGGTTTGCACACACTGCATGCTACTCTGACTAGTATTAGTAGACATATCAAGTAGAAAGCAAACACACATGTACTCACAATGGACCCTACGCAACTGCGTAGCTGAAACAAGCGGTCTAGGAGGCATCCCGCTCACCACGAAGGGAATGCATCACACCATCAAACTGGAACTCATACACATGAGTATCCCAGGCTATGTGTGGCTTCCGCATCGTGTGCCAACAAATGCCCAACACCACATCAAACCGCGCAAGCCGTGTTATCTCAAAATCCAACTCTTCTGTGTAACTTTGTATAGTTAGTGGAATGCCCACAACCCTCTTATTCCAAATCTTTGTACCCTTTCCATCCGCCATTTCCACTGTGTACTAGTACTGGGATGGTTGAGTATTCACACCTAACTTTCGTACCAAAGTTGAATTCAACACATTATGAGAGGACCCAGTGTCAAATAGAACCCGAACATCTCCACCACACAGCTGCCCTCGCATAACAATAAGAGAAGTGTTAGGAAATTGATACCCTCGACGAGCCGATTTTGACAAAAGCGCTAGTGGAGCCGTGTCCACTCTCCTAACCACCGAAACATTCATGAGGCGTGGAACATCTGGATTGGCTTCCTGCTCGATCTCTTCCACTGTCATAGGGTCATCACCTTGGTTCATCTGGTCCACCTGAAGATTATATGTGGTCCGCATCAAGTTCCGTGGACATTCCTTCCACCGATGTTGCCCCAAACATCCAAAACAGAGGTTCTCCCTCTTTGCACGTTCTTGGTCTTGAGGTGACAACATTGAAGGACGCTAGCCCTTTTGGGTATTGGGCTGCCCATACAACCCTTTGCCTTTGGGGGCCCCTGCACCCTTCTTCTTTTGGTCACCCTGAGCTTGCCACTGATTGGTTTGACCTTCAAACTTCCTCCTTTTGTTCCATTTGCCCTTGCGTCCCCAAGGTTGCTGACCACCTATACTAGCTACCGCAACAGGATCCGGGCCTCTTTTCCCAATTCTCAACGGCATCTGTAGTTCTCATAGATATTGCTCCAGTGAACTTCGGAGGTTTTAAATCTTTAATAGTAGGTAGCTTCCTCTCCCCAACTCAGCTTCATGGCCCGTTGACAGTGTCCTTTCTGCTTCCATAGTTGTACCATTGACTCTCTCAGGAACACCTTTACCTTTGAGTTGCTCCAAAATCAGCCTAAGAGTAGCTTCGATAGCATCCACTTTGGAAGACACAACATCTAATCTCTGTGAATCTTGACTGGTATTGCTTGCAGATGCCATAGTAGAAGAATAGGTAGTAGAAACAAAGCAAAACCAAGCTCTCAGCACCTCAAATCACTACACTGATAGGTTACCCTGAATTCCTAGAAGAATTGGATAGAATAGACCTCCTACAGCCAAGTTCTAACTACACATAGACTCCTCTTCTCCAAAAATCAGCAAACTAGGGTTTCAAACTGACAATTGGCAAAAAACTATGGATGATCACCGAATCAGAAGGCGAAAAGCCCTACCCTACCAGCGACCTACCACAAGAAGCTTATTGTAACTGACAGATCTGAAAAATACTGAGTATTGAAGAAGTTACAAACAGATTTACAAATCCTATGTGGGCTGGATTTTCACAAAAGCGAAGAGAATAATCAAGCCGCGTAGTAGAAAATGCTCAAAGGCTGCCAGAAGATCAGCAATCCACCATAGGGCTTCAATCTGCTATCTTATGGGCTCCAAATCTGCCAACAGATCACCTGCAGTAGGGCGCTGGCCCAAGAATGCTCCAAACCCTAACTGAAGATGCCAAATCCCACACAAGTCTTGAAAGCAACTGCTCTGATACCAAATGTTGCACACAAGCTCACAACCCTAAGTAAATACACAAAATTACCCAGCAAATCCGTCACTTTATTAATCTCAAGCAAATGTACATAGATCAACAAGCAGACAGAGAGCTCTGCTGCAAGTCTCCCCCCAACCATAGCTGCATAGAAATACCATAATGAGGAATGCCTGACAAGGCTCACCCTATATCCCCTCAAACACCCCTTAACCCTGACACATCCTAACGTCGACACATGGCAAACTCCATGCACAATCGACAATTGCCACTTGACAGTACCCTGACACATAGGCAAGCTAGTAGGTGGACAGTTTGACACGTGTCACTCATGCATTGGACTAAGTGTCCCAATGAGCATATGACACGTCCTGTTGTCCCGTCCATTGACCGTCCGACAAGTGTCACTCATGCACTGGACCAAGTGTCCCAGTGAGCATATGACACGTGCCACATTGACCGGTCAACCCTTCCTACTTTTTAGGAGGTCAGTCCAGCAGACTCTCATGAGACCCAGTCCCCCCTTGGCCATCTCGGATTTAGTCACTATAAACAAATATTTACATTGCAATTTACAACTGTCTCCACAGGCCGGTGACAGCCATTTACAAATTCATAATTACAATTTACCATTTACATTGGACAAGGGATTCAAAGTACATCTGACAAAAATCAACTTGCAACTGCTAAGGCCTCTCGATGGAGTATAGCATACACATCCTCCTCGTCAATAAAGTTTGAACATTCAACAGATTACAAATTTGAATTTACAGGCTATAGTCAACTTGGTAACTTACAAGTTACAACTTGTAAGTTACCAAGTACTTACAAGTTGTAAGTACTTGGTAACTTACAACATGTAGTTGTAAGTTAGTAGTTACCAACTCAGTAACCTACTTAAAAGTTTATAGTAAATACTAAGTACTAACTTAGACTCCATTACATAGATGAATCATGATAGTATTAACTACTAAGACTTAAGTACTAGCTTGTAATTACCAAGTACATACCTGCATACATGCTGGTCATCCATCCGCTAAAACATAAAGAAAGTCGTAAACTTGAAATTTTTTACATACAATTGTAAGTATGAATACATTTTTTTTAATGTTTTCTGATAATATTTGATAAGCCCTCTCGAGATCGTCATTTTTTTGGTCTCAGTTTGGCTACTTACTAAAATGCCAAGCTTGTGAGAGCAACATGCAGTGGTATTCTAACTTTAGATTAATGGAGGTGAGAGGAGCTAGGCTCATTTTTTGTAACTTTTGCAAAAGCTCGATCCTTTCTCACTATTGTTTACCCTAAATTTAAAGTGTTTTAGTTGCTTTCGTATAGTTGGCATGGAGGTTTGTATCCATAGTGGATGAAGTAGGGTAGCCACGACATGCAGAGATTGATGGAACCACTGCCACCTGTCTAGAAATAGGCCCCTTATTTCCTCCAGCTTAATGGACATTCAAGAACCCAAATTCCAATTTCTGATTATCAAATTCAAAATTGCAAATACTCATTACTAGTCTCATATCAATTGACAAATTACAATGAACTGAAATTTGAATGAAGAATCAACTTTCAACTTAGTAAAATACCTGTCAACATCACTGGTGCAACTCTAAAGCTACTCTCCCAGCCTATCCATGAACTCATAGAGAAGGCCTAAAGTGCAACCCTCTCTATCAGTAAGGCGCAACACACTATAGATAGGCTGCAATGATGTGACAATGGCTCGTGCATCATCCCAAAACGCAAATGAAAGCACAATCGTCTTAAATCTCTTGGACCTGGCCTCTCGTGATGCCCCCCACTCTGTTCAATGGTTTGAAACAACCATTTGCCTCAGGCTTGCATGCACTTTTATGAGTTGCTCCAAAACAAGGAACATAAAGGCAAACTTGGAATGAAATAAGAATGGTAATTGGTCATAGGTAGCAGACAAAATTCAAATTGTAATATGTATTAGACATGAAGCTTGAACAAAATTGCAAATCAAAATATCATCTAGCGGCCGTCGGCTAGACACACAATGTTGTAAATTTAAGACTTAAAAGAACATAAAAGCATTTCAAGTACTGAAAACTGGTTATCGGCTACCTGTTGGGGGCGGGCCTCAAGAGCTCCAAGATGGAATGGGACCTGAACATGCTCATGACCCTCTGTTTCTTGGTGATAAATCTCACCAAGAATCGTGCCATGGCTACAACCTCCTTGACCCAAGATATTAGGTAATCTTGCAATATCTTCAACCAGGAGGTCAAGGCAATATGCAGCACATGGAGTCCAAAAAATCCAAGGGTACTTCTCATTCACGAGCTTCCCCATGGCAACACAGTTGGATGCGTTGTTGTGCCAACCTGTACATTGGAATTCCGACTTTGGATGAATCATAACTCATGAACATTGAGCATTCAGCAAAGTCAAAACAAGTCACAACGAATGTCGAAATTCGTAAAAAAATTGTAAATGCAAATTGCAATGTTCAATGTAACTTCAATGTTGAATGTGCATTATAGACTAAAGTGCATACTTGGACAACATTTTCTTTTCTGACTTCCTCAATGGCCTGTGAGATGTACTCAAACAATCTCCTGCCATCCAATGCCAAGCCTGCCTCCAACGTATCAATGGACTTCAAAACTTGGTGCCCATGCAAGAAGACACCAATATATTCACAATATGGCATCTCCTTACATCGGTCCAACCATCTGATAGGATGGTGCATCCATACCTAGAACGTTCGACAAAAGTTTCAACTTTCAAGTAACTTGGAGGCTACTAGCTAGAGCACCAAAGAGTCAAGACTCGAGAGTCAAGAATGAAGTTGAAATTTGAAAGTTGAAAGTTTTGACTTAGTAATTACTAAGTTCAAAGTTGAAACTTGAAAGTACAAAGGTTTAAGGAACTAAGGTATACCTCGCCCATGACTTTCTGATGGGCTGTAGGTCATTTTCCACGAACTACCGCTCTCTCTTGTTCTCAATTGTGCCATGCTCGGCCCTTCCCACTCAACACCAACACGAGATACTGCTCGCATCATATTCCTCCATGCAAGGGTCATAGCCAAATGAATGGGGAGGTCGTACAAGTAAAAGCACCTCCTAACAGCAATAGCAGTTGCATCCTTATTTGACTGCTGGAAGGTTGCCACATAAACATCCCTACCTCTAAGATGTCCTCGACCCCTATCACCTCCAGCCCTACCAATAGCACTAGTGTCTGCCCCACCTACTGGCACTATCTGAGCCTCTCCACAAGAAGAAATGGGTGTGGAACTAGTGCTGGCCATAGGTGACGGTTGTGATGTGGAATCTCGGTGCTCTGCCGCACATGTAACAATGTATTATGTTGCAAATGTTTAAACTTTAATGGACTATCAATAACTCCAAGAAAACCAGGGTGTTTTACCAATTTGTAGCATTTTTACTATTTTCAAAGGATCTGAAGAGCTAGACAGGTAACTTCACAATGTTTGACTAAATGAAGATAGTTTTTTATAGGTAGCAGCGTGTTATTTCATTTGCTTCAACTAAGAAAGTTTGTGGATTCTAAATTTTGAGCAAAGATCTAGAACATCTGCTGCCTTCTTTTGCACACAACTACCTTGGTTACCATGCTTTCTATGTCTTCTTCTCAGTATTGGATTTCAATAGTCTTAGGCATAGCTATTTTTGCTGCTGAGATCATCCAGTTAAAAGGTCATGTCTACTGAGAATAATGCTCTATGAATTTCCATCCATTTTGAAGTTTATGGCTTAAGATCTAAGGACCATTCATCGCTATCTCATTTAAGGCAATCTTTAGCAATAGGTTTCCTCATCACTGAGCACTGCCAACTTTTGCCCAACTTAATCAAGCTTTCAAAGCATACTATAATATCGAGCTCTATATCCCTGGCTAAAGCTTCAAGTGGATGTGTAAAGTTCCTATGGGTTTGTATGTTGTCTACAGTCATCCATGAAGAAGTTTTGCATCAAATTTGTTCAAAGAGCTATATATGTTTGAACTTTGTCACATTTCTGCACAAATCTTTTGAATCCTCTAAAACTGGGCATGTCTTTATTTGTTTTGTTGAGTAGTTGGATAATAATATAGATGCAGAGTCATTCAGCTATAACTTTTCCATGACTATCCCAAGATTTGCTTTTCAGCCTGGCAAACTACAAGCATTGTGGCTGTTACCTTTGGCTTGGAACAATATCATAGCTTCCCTAGTGTAGTTATGTCATTCCAAATGGTGGAACAACCTGTCTTTGGAAGTTTCTTATTCTTTTATTTCAGTTAAGTCATGCTTAAATTAGCTGAAATAATGTGAGAGAGAATTTGATTCTGCTTTGCATGCCTTTACAGTAACAGACACTAGCTTTCTAAAAATACTAAATTTACGTATGCACATATCTCAGATGAAAAGCTGTTGGTGGCCGAGGAGAACCATTGTGCTTCATAATTTGGAAGCCGAGGAGTATGGGCTTGTAAGATTACAACTGGACTCTATTTGTTTTTAGTATAATCTTTAAGGTGAAAACACGCTTTTGGAAGCAGCTTTAGAAAAATCAAGAGAGTATAATTTTTTTCTGTAATTTCACTTTTTTTAGTTTATAGACCCATTAGTTTACATTGTTATGTGAAAGCTCTAGGTAGTTTTTTATTGTAAATTTGTGGTAAGATGAATTATCAAATCTAATTATCGTTTATACATGGTCTTGTTTATGTCACCTTTTGAGAAATAACTAGGCCACAAAAGTATTCTAGATAGATTTGGGCTACAAATCATTCAAAATTGCAACGCGAGTATAAACCCTAGAGTTTGAATCTGCAGGCTTAAACAGTGATATTAAAATATGGACGATTGAAGAACTCTAATCTTGCCATCAAAAGGATTTCATTCAAACCTTAGGAAGTAGGTAGGTTAATACAGCTTCCTTGTAAGATCTCTAGTTATCTAATTCAAAACTCAATATGCTTGAAGCAAAATAGCGGCTAACAAAAATACCTTTCCAAGCTTGCCAACAAAAAATCAAGTGATGGGTGAAGAGGCAATCACAAAATAGTCCAATGCCCGAACAAAATGGATGTTTGATACTACACGTCACCGTGTTATGAGTCCGTATTTTAATTGTCCCCTCAATAAGTCAAAAGGGGGAAAATATAGCAAACACCCATCCCCTTCATTCTCAACATATCATAGTTGCCAGCCCAACTTGAATATCCCTATGTAAACACAAAGGCTTAAGTAGCATAAGAAGTGAGAGATTTCAGACACTCCTGAGCTATCTACTAGATTCTTTGGCTCCATGTATTTGATATTTTCTTTTGTAGCAAGTAAGGAGAACTTTTTAGTGGATGAAGATGTGGGTCAAGTAGTGAGTGAGACATGAGGCTATAACGTGAAATTGATGATGTGGCCACACGTACATGAGATTTTTGTGAGGACCATTAGAATCAGATGGGTCACTATAAGTCATGTGCATGGTGGAGATTTAATGTTTTACTACCTTTGTTAATTTGTCCGTGAGCAAGATCAACTTGACACTACGATTGTTACTAAAGTCAACCCCACCCCAATGGAAAGCATCATGTATTGGATGGAGATGCATAGGAGCAAGTAATCAACACCTAAGTTAACATAGCTTATATTGACGATGTCAAGAATTCCAAGAAGTTCACAATGTGAGATTTTTTTCCACAAAACTTAAATTCTTTTTTTGGAGAAAAAATTCTTTTCTAACGGGGACCAAAATCATCGATGGTAATTTCAAAAGCTAACATTATTTCATTGGCCCTCCATTGAGCATGTGGACTCACATAAAATGTACAATGACCTTTATGATGAAATTGGCTGAATTAATCAATGGACATGCAATGTATCTTAATGTCTACTGAACTTAGATGTCATAGTCATGCTCATTATTGGGACTTGTGAAACTTTCATACACAAAAGGAAAAATCCTAAGCGCCAAGATTCAATCAATCTTTACCAAATAACAATGCATCAAGATTTATCCTTCAAAAGCTTAGTCAATCCACACAAAATTGATAGCATGAGTTTTGTACATGGTAAAAATCACATCCATGATAAGACATACATTTCATTCATGTACTACTATTCATCTATGGACATGGAAATTACAATACTTGAGAGAGAAACTTGACAGTGTAGTCCAAGTGTAGAACACCTCATTTTCGTAGTTTTGATCAAAACAACATCAAGATAACAAATGAGGGCTGAGCCCTATCTATAGTTTTATGGAGCTCATGTTTGGAACCTTCTAGATCGAGTTACCACTTGGCCATATGCTCATCTCAGCCATCTATTTACACCAATGCTCTAGACGCATCTAAATCTAGCCATGACCACTTAACTTTTAAACTAGGTAAATGAATGTTATTGGAGGGCATATTTTGGCCCTTTCCTTGTTGGTTTCTCGCATGTGAGGCCCTCAGTTTGGAAAGGGGTGTGTCCCCAAGTTTGGCCTCCAATATTGGTTTAAGTTGTTATTTGCATATTTTTATAGTCCCCCTCAAGTCCAACTTAGATTTTCCCGTAAGGATTGTTACCTTTTTAAGGTTTGTCCTCTTTTCTTTATCTCTATGCTTTCCAAGGGACTTGAGAAATGTATCTCAATTGATATAAAGTTGATATAAAGCTTAATGTACATATAGGATGCTTCAATATCACTTATATCGATTTTACATGCAATGAGATTACGAAATGAAAACTTCTTCTACATAGAAACTACACCACTTTCTTGCCATTGTAACTTGGTCCATCCATTCTTTTATCAAGAAGTAATGAAAATCTCCAAGATCTATCATTTGACAAAGTTCATGATTGGTTGTGCCTACACTCAAAGTAAGCATATCACATTAAAATATGAAATAGCAACAATGAACAATCAAGATAATATAAGGATAAGTAAGTGAGAACATCACGCCTTTTGTACTCCCCTCTTTTGATTTGAACTTGAAACAAATGTTAGATCCATTGACGATTCTCCAAGATTCACACCAAAAGCTCTATTGTCACAAGACTTTTTGCCAAGCACCAATGCTATATACTAAAATTTTGCATGACTTGTTGACCCAAAGCAAAGATATTACTTTGACTTTACAACACATTCCTTTGTTTGTGCAGTTTGTACATTTGACCATACCAAGCTATGAATATACTTGATAACTTACACACCTAAATGATGAGTTGATCAACTACTTAAATGCAAAATTTATTTCTACGTTAATCATTTTAGATTACATACGTGCATCTAATAACATAAAATAATAGTTGTTGCAACAATTGCTTTATGATAATAAGCACACATCACACATACGACATCCCATATGGAAATGCTAACCGATTAGCAATCTCCTTTCAAAAAGCATATTAACACAACATTGGTGAGCATGTGCTTCTACAAGAAAATTGCTAAGCATCTTCTACAATGGCGTACATAGACATAGTAGAGATTATACTTTGAAGGAAAACCTTCTAAGATATCGATTAGAATAGTTGGTGCTACACCTTGGTCATTGGTGTATTAAGTCTCAAACATTTCCATTACACTCTGCTAACAAAAACATTGTCCTATTGCAAAATATAAAACTACCAAGTAGAGATATGTTGGAGACCTTGTTTATAACGTTTTTGTCACATAGTCAATGACAAAATGCATATGCTAGAATAGTAGTTGTACATGCACAAATACCAATCAAATGCCACAACATACAATGAGTAGAATTTAATTGTTGATTAATGATAGTCATCTGCAAAAATAAAAAATATTAACCAACAACATCAAGAACCATATCAAATGTGTCTCAAGCTTTTTGTATAGACCATGAATGCTAGATAAATGTGGACATGAAGGGATCTTGATTTGAATGAAGATACTATGTTATTTCACAAAGCATCTCTAATATGGCACTAACTAAAAACATTAGTGCCATTAAAAAGTTGCAAGAAAAAATATCATTGCAATCTTGTCAATCATTCAATTTTCATATTATTTGATTGTGGTGTTTATATAGACACAATACTTTAGTCACCTTTGCTTTGCCAGCATTTTGTTGTAGTTTTGTGGCTATTAAGTCATTAACTTTGTGCTCTCCATATAGCAAAGAAGAGAACTATGAATTATAATTATCATAACAACATGATACAAAGCAATGAAAAGAAAAATAGTAGTCTTAATTAATTGAAATGTAGTAAAATGTGGACTTGATGGACGTGGTTACGAATTTGAGAGTATTTTATCAAGTTGATGGCAATAATACATGTGGTTCCTTGGGCACTTTGTCAAAACAAAAGAATATTTGACAATGTAAAAGTATAGTACTAAGGATCATGAATGAGCCTACAAAAGACTCCGAGAGTTATTGATTGATTGATACACCAATCTATTGCAAAACTAGTCATCAATTTCTTGATTTAGATTAGCAACTTTGGATCACACAATCAAGAGCAATAAAAAACAATGATCAAACATGCATATTCGGCTTTTGAATTGATCATGCTGAAATCTCAATCTTACAATACCTTCACCTTCGATAGTGTGAGTACTATCGTCACCAAGATGAACATACTTCTTTGTGCTGTAAGGCATATAAGATTGGAAAATCTCACGATGATTGGTCATATGTTAAGTAGCTCCGGAATCCTGAAATCACGAACTATTCGAATTCACGTATTTGTCTTTGATAAAAAAAAGCGCCTTCATCTATTTTGACTTCAGGAGATGCTGTAAGTGTATTTGCTTGTTGATCAAGTTGCTTGGCTGCATTCTTCGCTTTGAGAATTCAGGAATCATGGATCTCATGGTTATTGCTTTTGCAATACCTGTAAAACATCTTCTTCTTCGACGAATGTAGATTTGATGATTGTTCTTGACTTTGAGTCTGTTTTTTATTCGATGCAGACTGCTTGGAGCTTTTCGGCTTCTGTCGTTTCGAGCCCTTGTTGACGTATAGAGCATGAGACGAAGAGCTAGACGAAGTGTCTTGACTTCTTCAATTATCTTCTTGCAGCAACATAATGATAACTCTGGTAAGAGTTAAATTTGAGTGTGTCGTGATGATCATCACCCAGTTTTCATATGTAGAGAGCACACTTGAAAGTAATGTCATAATTGCGTCTTGGTCGTCTATGACTGATCCGACAACGGCCATCTGTTGCAAGAGATTCGTAAACTAGTTAACGTGATTCTGAAGAGAATCACCATTTGACATCTTGAGTGTGAAGAATTTCCTTCGAAGATGTAACTTAGTAGTTACGTCTCTCACATCATATAGTGAGCTCAAGATGTCCCACACTTCTTTGAAAGTTTTAGCTTCAACTATGTAGCCAATTTGATATATGATCTATTGAAAATAATAAACGCGAAAGCTTTACCATCTTTCGATTTCCATTTGAGTCTTTTGTGTCATCTTCAGGTTTCACTTCGATACCTGTAACAACATCCCACCACTCGTTGGTGATTGGCAAGGTCTTCATCTTAAAATTCCACAAATGATAATTGGATCCATTCAGCTTGTCTGCGATTAGACCAGCTTTACTTTGAGAATCCGTATGGAATTTTAGACTGTCGATTGTTCGATTGTCATTAAGAGAAAGATACAATGATGCGTTACAATTGGAAATCAGTTCTCTGATACCCAAACAAATTGATTCGAACCGAAGAATAATTTGATATCACGAAAGATATCAAGTATTAGAGCATTTCGCTCTAATATAGTATTAGGGCTTGAAGAAGAATCAACATTCTGATACCATGTTGGAAATAGGTGAGTAATGGAATAGCGGAAACTTCCTACCTCCAATGCATGACTACGCCTATCAAAAATTGAACAAAGCAACCTAGGCTCGTCGGACCGAAGCCTTCATCAAGTGATTCAAACCATTTCGTTTGATTGAGAGTCCATTTGTCAAATTAAGCAATATCAAAATGACAAAAGACGAAAAAGTACGTGACTATATTGAAAGATTTAAATGATTAAAAAGTCAAGTACAAGAACAATCCACCGAGTCCATGCTCATCATCCGGTTTCTAGTCGGACTTCCCAGATGGATCAGACGTGAACTTAGATCTAATTATGAATACACATCATTAAAACAAGCCATGTCTGACGCCATCTGAGAAGAGGACGAGGGATCGGATGTTGATGAACCAAGAGAACGGCGAGCACACCGTGCTATCCATTACTCTAGATCAAATGAGAAAACTCGAGAACAATTATGGAAAATCCAGATGGAGTTGCTTAACCAGCAACACCAACAGCAGATGGAGAAACTCACGAAAGAGTTTCAAAACACACTAAAGTCTATACAGAGCTCCATGCCAGGTTAGTTACCCACTGATAGGATAATACCTGGTGCCCTCATTGTAGAGGTGCGCACACTGGCAATGAGTGCCCATATTATCAACCAGTCCCAGATACTTCCTTGATTAAATGCGACATCTGCGACTTCATGGGCCATACCTCATTCTACAGCTACTACAACTCGAGGAACTAATCTCACGACTAATCAGGAGGACAATACCAGCCTCCTAGACACCAATTTGTTTCACGGAACCCATCCCAACAATATCCTCCATGAAACAATCCGCAAATTCATATCCAAGAGTTGCCAAGACAACCCAAGCATGAATCTCAATCTCAACTGGCACTCTTAGGTCCACCTCCAAGGGGACATCCAGACGTAGGAGCACAAAACATTGACACCATAAAGACTCCGCACCAATACATTTTGTCGATCACTCCTACGATTAAACATACCATCAAAATAACATACTCACTTCTGGTAATTCTCAACACTATCATGAAGATACCTCATGCTCATGCAAACAAGATGAATATTTCACAAATCTAGAAAATCCAGGACAACTAGCCATCACATGCCCGACCATCATGGCTTTTAGCTCCTCTGTCTCTTTTTCTTTTTCTTTTATTGACTTTTTCTGCTCAAGTGACAAAGCCATTATGTTGACGCTTGGTCCACTATCAAAAATAGTGAATATTGCTGGATAATCTTTATAGTGCATAGGTAAGGTGATGTTAGTCCCCTTAGCAACAGCTATATTCCTCAAATTCATCGAAATATGAGGAATTTCTGGAATCTCATCTAGTTTTTGTTGCTCATCTGGGATATTGGGCAGCTGAAAACTTTTATGGATATAGCGTTGGAGGCCGGTGAAAGATTTTATGGCACTATGGAACGACATTGTGATTTGAGCCTACAGAAGTTCGGAAAACACTTCGAGTCCCTGTAGGGGTTGCTCTGTTGTGAGGTTCGTGCTCTGTTCCTCCTGCAGAAACTCATCTCGGAATTCTTTGTATTGCCTTTGTTCCACTCGTGGGTCTAGGTAATCACATGGTAGTGTGAAAGCTGTTAAAGAGCTTCCCGTATGGTCAGCTGGTTTTTCTATGTTTAGCTATTGTTGTTGATTTTGGTGTTGAGCTCTAGTGAGGACTCTAACTGGTTCGAAAGAGATGTGACGTGCGGGTAGGATCCTGTTAGGTTGCTTTGGGCAATTTTTGAAATTGTGTTTGCGAACACAGTCCGAAAACTCAGCATGGTATTGGTTTTTAACCTTACAATCGACCATAAAATGTCCTGTTGTTGGGGGTATTCCCAACAAAGTGTAAATAAATAAAATCATCCAATAAAATGTGTTGCGAGGGCATGACATCCTACGCGTATAAGCCCATGGCCCAATGAGCACGCAAGCTAAAGTGTAAATAAAATAAAATAGACTTGGGCCTTTGTAATTAAAATAAAACTTGAGGCCCAAAGTCAATTTTAAACTTAGAGTTTACTTTTTAGAGTTGGGTCCAATTTTGGACTCACATGAATCTTGTGATTTCCAATGTACTTTTTGTGGACCCTTGGATCAAGTTGGGTCCAAGATGAATGGATAGGATCAATCTGAATATTAGCCAATAGGATTGAGGGGCAAGGGCCTTCCCCATTTTATAAAAAGGCACCATTTGTACACTATTTGCATGCTTGATAGAGAGGAGGAGACTCTACTATTTTGAGAGCTCAAGCATCCTCATTTTCTAATCAATCTTGCTTATGCTATTGTTGTGTTTTCTTGTTATTTCCATTTCTTCCATGCTTTTTGTTTGTAATTAGTTAAGGTTTCTCCATAAGCAATGACATTGAGCATTTGAGCTAACCTCCATCTCATCTCTCTCTCTCTTTCTCTCTTCTCTTCTATCTTCCTCTTCTTGTCTATCCTTTCCCCTCACTCAAAAGCATGATGAATGTTAGTGTAGAGGAGTAGAGTTAAAGGAGGGTAGTGTTAGTGGTGAATAGAGTTAAGGGAGAAAGTAGGAAATTAACTAAAAATAGCCTCTATGCATAGTTAGGTATCTATCCAGTGATCTAACCCTTGTTGACAGGCGGGAGGGCTATACTAAGCAAGATCTTAGACCCTACAGTGGCGTCATTGTTGGGGATAGGTTTTTACTAATTAGTTTAGCTGCATTATCTTCTTGCTTTTTAGAGTAGTTTTGGATAGATTTTTGGGTGTTTAGAGTTAGTTTTCTGTATTTTTTTTGTGTTTGGACTGTTCACAGCTAGAGGAGGAGGTGTGAGAGGGTAGAGGAGGCCCTGAACAGTTGCAACCCAAACCAACTAGTCAAAAAATCCAAAAAACACACCAATTTGTATTTTTGGAGGAAAAAAGAGCCTAAAATCTCATTAGATTTTTATATCTCCAGCCAGTGTGAATTAACCCTTGCATGATTGGAAGCAACTCCAGGGTATTGTCCTAGACTTGCATAGAAGCCTGCGAGAGTTAGTTTCAAGCAGATTGTAAAAATTAGAGAAAAATCATAAAAAATTCAAAAAACCCTTGAAAAAATCCAAAAAAAATCAAATCTTCATAAGAACTTGCGCAGCGCCCTCTGAAGTTCCATCTTAGTAAGACTAGGACACAAAGAAGCTTGCAAGAGTTAGTTTGATGTCTAAGTGCCTGTGCGAGAGTTCCCAGTAAAAAAAACATGGGAAAGTACCAGTGAACCCTCGCAGACAACAAAATTTTCAGTTTTAGTGGTCAAGAACTCTCATAGAGGATTCTGACGTTCCATCTCAGTGAGACCAGGACACAGAAGAGCTTGCGAGAGTTAGTTTGATTCTAATGAGCAGAAAATTGGATTTAATTGCAAAAAAATCACTAAAAAGTGAAGATCCAGCAAATCCTTCAGTAAGAACTCTCACAGACCCTCTCAATCAATTTAAAATGATAATTTCCATCAACGATGAAGCCTGCGAGAGTTAGTTTTGAGATTTGGTGAAGATCAAGCCAAAAAGGTGGTTTTGAACTCTCGCAGACAGTGAAATTTTCACTTCTTGCAAGAGTTAACTCTCGTAGAGAATTCTATAGTGAGATCTGATTCAGATCCAGCTACTGTGAGCCTTGCGAGTGTTACTTCCCAAGGATCTGAGAGATATCATGTTTTTTATTTGTAAAAACAGCTAAAGAACCCTCGCACAGCCAACCCTCGCATAAGAGAACCCTCGCAGACCAGATCAGTGGAAAGATCTGCATCAGTTCCAGCTACTGTCAAAATCTCAGGTCAATCAGTGCAAGGAGTAAGAAGTTATCAAGGAAAAACCACCGCAAAAGGCCTAAAATTCACTTCCGGCCAATCAGATCGATCAGATCCTTGAGATCCAGACTGCATCCTACTGTATAAGCAAGATCCAATCACTTTGGAACCCACCATCAGATGAGTCTAAGATCAGAACGATCAATAGCACGAAGGATAGCAAATCAAGCACCACACCTTCCCAGATTAGCAGTTGTACAACAAGAGGCAAAACCGGAACCAGCACCAATGGATCCAATGGGCCAACCCATACCTGTCGCTCCCTTGCAAGCAGTCTGGAGAGCACCACAGATGGAAATACCAAAATACGACGGATCATCAGATCCCATCCGATTCCTCCAGATCTATGAGCAAGCTTGTGAAATCTACGGCGAATGGACACCTGTGCAGAAGCTGATGTTGTTCTCCATGTCCTTATTGGCAGTGGTTCAGGATTGGTTTTTCAACCTGTCAGAGGAAGAAAAATCTACCTGGGAAGCGGTTAAAGCGGCTCTCATTACGCGCTTTAAACCAAAAAAGTTCCTAGAAGACCCATTCCTCCTGCTGAGCAAAGTCAAGACGGAAAAACAAGAAAGGGTCATGGACTATATTGAGCGGGTCAAACACTTACGATCCGAGTGCAGTGCAGCCCTAACTCCTGATTACGCGGTGATCATGTGGTTCCTAGCTGGACTACCACGAAGCATCAGAAGAGAACTGAAACGACGGGAGCAGTACGCTACTTTGCAAGAAGCTATGGAAGATGCCATCAGGGAAGAGGATGATGGATCTGACAACGAATATCCATCTACCCACACCCCTACTCCCTCGTTAGCATCATCATCATCAAATGCATCCGCTCTATCCACAGAACTGTTGTTGGAGCAAATGACGAAATTACACAAACAGTAGATGAAACAACTTACGACGTAGTTTGACCAGAAACTGAAAGCCTTACAAGGAGCTGTAGCAGTAACGCCACATCAAACGGAACCAAACCAGCTGCAGTATCGAAGACGGAAGAATTTATGGTGTTCAGTGTGCACGTAAAACCATATAGCGAACGAGTGTCCAGTCCTAAAGCAAAATCTGAGACTGACACATAGATTCTGCCATCTGTACAATGCAACATCGTACGATACAACATTTTGCTCGTTTAACTCCCAAATTGTTCAATAGAAGAGAAGTCCTTATCAGACTTCTTATCCTTACCATCAAGGGGCACCCAACGCGGCACCAAGGTACGGCGCACCGAATCAACAACAACGTATGGCCTTACATGCACCACCAGGGCCAGCCAATCAACAAGTGGCCCATGTACACCTGACATCAGCGGAACCAGAGATGCACATGCCACCTCAACCTGAGCAGCAACAATGGTACAGACCAGATGAACCATTTATGGATCCTGTCATAAATGAATATGTTGCGGCCTATGCAGCTCAAACTCAACATCAAGGTAGAAGAAATTATGGCTGCTACGGATGCGACGAAGGACACAAAATTGTGGAATGTTCCTACAAGGGACAATATACATCCTTAGGCCGAGAATGTGGTTATGGGCACTGTTACAAGAATTGTCCATTTAAACCTGGAACCAGTGCACCTCTTAACTTCATTGCAATACAACAACCAACAGTTCCAGTAGGGATGCCATCGGAAGGACGACAATTCCACGCTCCTGTGTTAGCTGTTACGCGAGCACAGAAGAGGAAGGAAGTGGCTTACTCACCACCACCATCGATCACTGGCGACCAACCCTCAACTTCCGCGCCATATCCGAATGTGAGAGAAGAAAGAAGCCAGTACTAGAAAATAAGACACTGGGTACATAAAGCACAAGCGGAGGAAAAAGAGCAAGAAAGAGACAATCCCACGGAACCTCCAGTTGGCATCGAACGGATATGGCAAGCGGGCTCACCACTGCGCACTGATCAGAATGATTGGTTGCACCAACATGAACCACCTTTTCACATGGTGAAGCCCGAGGAACCACGCACTGAAAGACTCACACTTTTACTGTCAAGCCGTGTTAGTTTACCACTCGGAGAACTACTGCGGATTGCACCACAAGCAAAAAGCCTTCTAGTTGAATGGGCCAAAGCGGATGAGGGGCCAGTAGCCCTGAACCCATATATTGTACGGGCTATGAAGAAACAAGTAACGTCCTCCACATCGGAGCAGCATGGAAAAGTGAGAAACACAACATCACTTTACCAATCAAACACAAGAGATACGAGGACGAGACAACAGTGGATGAGGACAAGGACGAGGCAACAGTGGTAGATGGAGGATTGGGTGTCAATTTGATCTCCACTACTTTGTATGAAAAATGGGGTTTGCAAGGGTTGAAGCCTGAAAGATTCGCCATCAGCAGATCAATCATGTGTGAAACCAAAAGGTGTAGTTGTCGATATCCCCGTAAGGATAGCAGGCATGCAGTTTGTGATTACTTTTGTAGTCATGGATATAGTTGAATCTCCATCTGCATATGATGGGGTCTCAAAATTCGACTAGGAGGAGGTTGAGAGGAGGAAGGTGAAGGGACTAGATAAGTTGGAATGAAAGTTTCAAAGAAATTGAAAGCAGAATATGAAAGAGGTTTGAAGGTAGGAGGGAGAAGAGAAAAAGCTCTAGATGCAGCTTTGATTCTCTTGTTGTCCGAACTCGAGCTACCATCGTAGGGTCGAAGATCTTGCTTAGTGTAGACCTCCCGCCTGTCAACAAGGGTTAGCGCGGATTGTTGGATCGGGACAGTTGATATATTGATTTGCGAACGTGGTGAGAGCCCTTCTGGCATCTACATCCATAGTCCAACCATATTCTGATGGTATGATCGGCCAATTAAAATTTTGCAGTGTGATCTTGTCTAGAGGGGTGCCGCATTCCGCCCATTTGGATTATCGTGTACATGGCAGGAAGTGCGCGTTCACCCGTAATTGTTGCGAACTCATCACGTAGGCCCTGATGGCCGAAGGGTCTCTTTCGAACAACTGCTGACGCCACTCTGGTTGTGGTTGGAGGGTGGGTAATGCTTGCAGTTTCTTGCCCTTTATTGTCTGAGCTGAAAATGATATTTTCCAGCCGCCTCTTGATGACTCGTGAGGATACTTTGATAGAAATTTGTTGATTTTCTCCTCCACGGACTTTGGTCTTCGAAAGGCCCAGTTGGCAGATATCGTGCGCGAACCTCTGGATGATGTGGCTTGGCTTTGGCTGGTATCAACACCTTGGCCCTGGTCTCGCGTCTCAGCAGCCGTATTCGTTTGTCCTTGGTCTTGGCCTTCGGACCCTTGATCTTGGGTGAATCTCCCTACTGCCTGCTGGCTTTGGTCTTGGCTAGTACTGGCCTATGCAGCGTCAAAATTAGGTGGCGGTGGAATTACCACAGGGGTGGGCTGGGCCTTCGTTTCCATGAATTTTTGGCAAGTCTTGAGGGCTTGTTTGGCCTGGGCGAGCTCGTGAGTTGCGCTTGTCCGATATTTGTTGAACTCCACCTCGTAGCTATTTAAGGTTTGGCTATAAACCTGCACCTGACGCCGAAGAAGATTCATTTCTGATTGAGAGAGCGGCCTTGAGTCTGGTGCAGGTTGGGCTAACCAGACGAGCTTTTCATCTTGTAGGGCTTTGACCTCCATCCCCAGGCGCGTATTCTCTGCTTCCAAAAGGTTTAGTTGCACATGGATGGGAGCAAGCCATTGGGATGCTTTAGATTGAAGCTCTCGCACCTTCGTGGAGGCCTCTGTCAGCGCTTTGGAGAGGCTTTGGATATAATTATTGAGGCCCTCTTCCTTTTGCTGCAGCTTGGCGATCTCCTGGTGCCCTTCTTGTTCATGTTGCCTACAGCTTGGTGAGTTCTGCTTGCAACTGTGTGTTGCTTGTTGCCAGGTGTAGTACCCTGCTTTCCAAGATAGCTTTGGCTGCTACTGCATCCAGGATGTATTTTCTCAGAGTCTGGTATGCCGTCATTAAGTCTGTGGGAGCAGCCGGTACACTGGCACTGGTAGGGGCTTGTGTTGTATCGGCCCCAACGACTTGTGGAGTACCGTCGTCATCATCTTCTATCAGGTTCTCATTGGACCTGATGCCATCTGGGGCAGTAGGATCAGCCCAATTTGGCGATGGTATGAAAACTGTTTGGACAAATGCGTCATCAAGCAACGGTTGGTTGCTCTCGACAACCTTTGTTGGCGAAGCAGGTGGGGTTTGAGAAGCAACTGTGGAAACATGGGTGAGGACGGTTTGTTCGAACGAGAGGATGGGAGGAACAGAGGGGAACTGAAGGGTGGTGTGGAGTATGGAAGAAGGTGAGGATGGAGCAGAAAGTGTCTGGCGTGGGGGTGAAAAATTGATGACTTGCATCCACGCCAGAGTGTCTGGAGACAATTGAGAATCAGAAGGATTAAATGAAATGGAAGCAACAGGAAATGAGGATGGAAACAGAAACAGTTGTGGATGAAACAGGAAGAGAGGTAGCGACAATAGAGATCGGAGTGGGGGGTTGCACGGAAGAAGAAGTGGCATTGGTTGATGGAGTGGTTAGTGCGGTCGTGGAGGCGCGTCTTCGGGTAGCAGGTGGAGATGAGGATGTAGAGGCAGTGCCACACATTTGTTTGCTGGCCGTTGTGTTAATATCAGAGCGTCAAAGGGTAAGGGCCAAATCTGTGTGGCCTCGAGGATTTCACGTTGGATCACCTGTTTGGTGCCAGTGTCTTCAGAGGATGAGGAGGCCATGTTAGCAGTGATAATTAGAGGTCGAAAAAGTAGAAAAAACGGTGGAAAAGGTAAAAAGGTATGGAAACGAGAAAAATTGTGAATTACAAGTGTTGGATGACAAGTATTGTAGTTCAAAGTGCAGATCGATGTTCACTATGAGCAGATGATAGCTGATAGGAAGTTTGGTCGCAAACGAAGAACTTGGTAATTTCAGTCTAAATTTTGGCAGAGCTTCGTTAGCAAAGGTGACAAATGACTCAAATTCAGCCCTTATATAGCGGAATTTAGAGTGCGTATTAGGTGAAATCCACTTTTCCTTGCTTAGTTCCACCCAAATTTTGGCAAGCACTTTCTTCACAAATTCTAAGACCTCGGGGAAGTCTGCGAGAGTTCAGAAGGTGATTTGACTACTATGAGAAGGTTCTGCGAGGTTTCAGGCTGTCTGCGAGGGTTCAACTCTCGTAGGAAGTGATCTCTAGCACAACTTGTTCCTGTGATTAAATTTTCAAGATCAGACCATGTAGGTAGGCTCCGATTCCATTTAGGCACCTTGCGAGAGTTGGTAAGATGATCTTGATGCTCTGTGAGGGTTCTGAAAATTCAACTTCTGAGAATCCTTGCACACACTAAAAAATGGTGATTCCTCCATCATGAACTCTCGCAGATATTTACATGGATGCATTTGGGTCAGATCTGGTGACTGTCCAAGTTTCAAGAGCTATCTCCCAGGAGATCTCAAAAAATCATTAAAAAAAGTGCTCTTTCAGAGTGTTTTTTGATGAGATCTCGAGATTTTTTTATTTTTAACTTTTGTAAACTGGTAATCAGCTTCATCCAGGCTTGATATGGCTGTTGGTAGTTCTTTGGAAGTTCTGATGGATACTTGGTAACAGATCCGTCAGTCAATCTGATGATCTGCTTCCTTCTTGATCCTATTTGGATCTGGATCCTCCTTGGATTCTGATGGATTTTTCCGATCTTGCCAGATCTGGCCGAATCTTGATGGATCTAGCTTGATTTGGCTTGATCTTCCTAGATCTAGTGGTGATGGTTTAGCTGAATAGCTTTTCGTAACGTGCCATCACCAATCTGGATCTCTCTTACTATGGTGGCCAGTACTTGTGCAACCGGCTACCGTTGATGGGTGTATCGAATGGTGTCCCATCTAGCTTTTCTAAATTCACGGCTCCATGATTAAGAATTTCCTTGATCTGATAAGGACCTTCGCCTGTGAATTTTAACTTTCCCTTGCTCGCCTTGGTTTTATACATCAGGACCAGATCTCCGGAGCGATTGTTCCTTTCTAATGTTTTAGAAGTAGTTAGTAGTGAGAACCGATTGGAATTCATTAGCATTGCATGCAGATCTGTAGATGAATGGTTTTCAATTGCATGTGTAATTGTGTGCACGTATTGGAGTGAACGATGGGCTTGATCATCCGACTAACAGGTTGGAAAACATACTACAATGAATACTAAACTTTCTGCCTGATTTGGCTTTGAACCAAGAAGATAACACCTAACAAGCCAACCGCCTGGAACGGGCAGAAACACCCGATTTCAGAGATAAGAAATCAAGAAAGGGAGTAGCTAACTGTGTTCACAGGTTCTCAGTAGGCATCTGTGAACACATCTCAAGTGAACTGAATTGCATGTTAGGCATAAGATTTGAGATATTTTGAGTGATAGGCATGAAATTTGAGCTATTTGAAGTTCGTAAGCTTGGCATTCCTCAAAAATAATCACTTAATGAACAACCTCATTAAGGGACAATTTCATCCATAAGAGATTGAATTCGAGTAATGGAAATGTCCTAAGCTTGAGATTGATCAAGTTTGATCATTCTATGTCAAGTCATGGGGACCAAAACCAAACTATTTTGCATATAGACATAAAATTGAATCTACTTGAATGTCCTAAACACAAGCTTACTCTAAGTTGATCAGTCAATTGACAACAATCTCTAGACATATATGAAGTGGTCATAAGCTCCACGTGTATTAAATGAGTTCTTCTTGCTAAAGAATTCACAATTTGCAAAAGCATTATGTACTTCTTATTGAGGCCATGTGGAGATAAGACACCCTCATTGTAGTCCACTTTTGAGTTAATTTGGTATAACTCTTCAGCCTTGCTACAATGCTCAATAGTAAAGAAAAAATTCGTAACTTCTTTATATTCTACTTTTGAACTTGAGGGTGAAATTGATGATTGTGAAAATGATTTTACCTTTCACCTTGATGTCCAAGACAAAATCTAGCCCTTGATATACTTTCAAAACGATCTTTGATGTCCATGACACATTTCAAATGTCAAGATTGTAGAGGCCTTATTCAAGGGAGTGTCCCCAATAACCCTCTACTCTTAGTAGAGTCAAAAGGTGCCTTTTGAAAAGACATCAACATGTTTTTATTTTTTTTTGAAAAAAATAAAAAGGACCAGAGATTTGTAACCTTTTGAATTAAGAAAAGGGCTACAAACCTCTAGACACCTTTTAACTCTAAAACTTATGCACATGCATTTGATCGATGTTGTAATCCCAGTAGAGGGCCGATGCAAGCAAAATACCAAACAAGGGCTAAAAATCCTTAGTCAACCTAATTTGGCTTTTTTTAATTCTAGAAGTCGTGAACATGCACCCTTGAAAAAAGCCTACAGAATTTTAATTCACCTACTAAGAAAATTTTCATTTTTATATAAATTAGTTTCTTAATTAGTTTGGCTCAAGGCTTTAATACATAATTTGATTGGCCCATAATGAAGTTTTAACAAAGTGCATGCCACTTACAAAGATCATACAGTCATTTTTAAATTCTAATATATATAAAAATGCACAATTAGAATTTGATTATTGCATCACCCTAATTTTATGAGTTTTTGAATTGCTGCCAATTGTTTTAAAATCTTGCCTTCTGCATCCTACATCTCAATTTGGACTTAATAAAGATATGTAAACGTTAAGCTTTATATGGATCTACCTACTACTTTACTACACATACATTTCTTGCATATGAAAAAAATGAACAATTTTTTTTGCTGCATTTCAAAAAAGTTGTCGATTTTTTAAAAGGCAATTTGCTGTAAGTTTCTCATGAAGACAGTTTTTGGAGAAACATGTTGGCTCCATTCCTATACTTTGCTGGCTTTTCCAAACACAGATACAAAGTCCGAATCAATTAAAATTCTAATAAAAAAGGATAAATGCCTTTTTAAGCTTTGTATGAAAATTTGAGCCTCCTTGAAAGAAATATTTTTGAGCCTTCTCCTTATAGTTGAGCCTCCTTGAAAGAAATATTTTTAAGCCTTCTCCTTATAGAATCAATAGACTTTTGGCCCAAGAGTTGCTAAAAAGCCTACAATTTTTTTTTTTTGATAGGTTTTGTGTTAAGTTGAACAAAAAATTTTAGGCAATCACTCGGACTTAATACCCATGTTAAAGACGTTAAAAAAAATCCAAGCTTGAATGTTAAGGAGTCTAAGGTCTACCTAAGAAATATGAGTGAGATTATAAGATCAAAGAAAACTATTTTATATTTCAAAATGTATTTAGAAAATAAATGTTATTAAGTTGAGACATATATTTTGAAACTAGGAAAAAAAATTCCTAAGTTAAAAATGGACAAATGTACCTAGGAAATTAAGGATTTTTCCTAGATGGAAATGAACCACATACATTTTTTAACTAGGAAAAAAGATTTCCTAGTTAAAAGGGGGGGTCTAAATCCACATTTTAACTAGGAAAAGTCATGTGAAACTAGGAACTCTGACATTTTTCCTATATAGGAACTAATCAAAAGTTCTTTGTGGTGTATTGAATTATGAAAAATGAGACATTGCATTTACATATGCGTGAGAGAGAGACGGACAGTGTAAAGTCACGGAGTTGTGCTTCAGGGACCACAACTCCTTATAATAACTAGTTATATCATCTACTATATCTAATGTGAACACGTACATTATTATTAACAACAATCCTCCTTAATGAATTGTTCACACAATTATTTACTTTCTAAATACAACATCTAAATCATAAATAGATTTCAGCAAATCTAATTCTTATGGCGGCTATGCTTCCATTGAAGCAACAACGCTTCAATTGTTGCATTTGATGACTTGCATTTGATGCTTCACTTGATGCAGTCACATCTCCTCCTTATCTTGAATGTTTTGGATCTTTGTGCAGCTTCCTCCCACATTTCTCCTCTGTTTAAGGCACAATGACCTTTGTCATCTACTAATCTTTGGCAAGGATCCAACATTTTGTACAGCACCTCTGCTCCTCTTTGAAACCCAAGAATCAGCCTCTCTTCTACTTCAAAATGTTGAAAGGCATGCCATAATTTCAGAGTTTGGCAACCTTTGATACGCATCTCTGTATCCAAGCATTTCTCTTCATTAATGGTCTGTCTGCATCTTCTCTTCTTTGCATCACCTTTCATCTGATCATTTTATGCCCAGAAGAACCCAAGCAAAGGCAGAATCAATGCCCCACTCTACCATTTCCTCACTAGCCCCACTCTGAAGATTTCAAGACTCTTCAAACGTTTCTCTCAAGAAATGACTGCTCCTCCTTACTGCTAGTCACCTCCATCTTAGAAGTCTTCACGCTGAATGAGGATATTTTTTGGTCACATTTTTTTTCAAGCGTGTGCCAAAAGCACTCCCAGCGTCAGCGGAATCAGATCATGCTTCAACGCATTCTCTGTTCGACTCCTAGAACTCGCCCTTCAGATAGCCAGCGTGAGGGGGCAGCACAAGCATGTGCGCCTCAGATCAGTGTGTCAGAATAGACTCAAACGCAGTCACTAGGATCTTCAAGAGCCCATGGCTCTGATACCATTTTGTAAATCAGAGTACAATTCATGCAGCGGAATAGAATTGCACAGAAGAAAAAGATATTATCAAAGAGAATGCGGAAGCATAAGAGAGAGAGAGAGAGAGAGAGAGAGAGAAAGGAACGATTGAATTGAATGAATTGTCAGCAGAATGCTCATACCAGAGTATATGCGTGAGAGAGAGAGGACACGCTGACGTGTTGGTGTCGTTTGGGACCCAACCTCTGGTGTCACGTGGCAAACACGTATTTAAGACATTTAGACTACCACATTCTTAATACTCCCACTAATGTCTATGACATTTTGTCATGTACAATTCTTAATTGATATCTACAATATTCAAATTTGTTCTTAGTAAGTGCTTTTGTAAATATATCAGCAACCATCTATATTGTAACTACACGTTTCTTGTGTTGGCTTGATCTCGAACATAATGATAATGGATTTCGATGTGTTTTGTGCGTGCATGAAACTTTGGGTTCTTTGTTAGAGCAATATACCTTATGCTATCACAATTGATTATTGTAGGAAGATGTTCTTTAGGATTGGATATGTCTTGAAGCGCTCTTCTTAACCATACAGCTCTTCTTAACCATATAGCTCCTTTAATGGCTTGACAAACTACAACATATTCAGATTCAACACTTGATAAGGATATTGCTATTCCATAAAATTATTCCCGTGCCAAGCATAAAACAATAACCTATAGTTGATTTTCTTTCATCTATATCACCAGCCCAATCTGCATCGCATAATCCAGTTAGAATGAGATCACAATTACTATAATTTCGAAGAGTTAATCCATAGTTTGAAGTTCCCTTTTATGCTTGCCATAGATGCAAAATGAACAGAGTGGTTGTGTTGAAGACAAATTGACATCAAAGTCTCTTAAAAGATTGAGATGCTTCATTTGGTTAAGATATTGAAAATTGACATGACCAAGACGGCGATGCCACAATAGAGGATCAAGAGTTTTGCTTGAAGAAGCAATCATGGCAGAAATAGGAACTCGGCCTTGTAATTTGAATAAGTTGCCTTCTCGATGACCTTGTGCTATGGTGTTTCTTTTATAATCCTTGACAGTGCACAATTGTGAAGAAAAATCAACAGATAATCCTTGATCAATCATGCGAGAAACAGAATGAAGATTCTTGGTTAATAAGAGAACATATAGAACGTCACGAATGTGTTTTGTTTGGCCGTTTGGTAATTGAATTGGTACTTTTCCACATCCTTGAATATCAAGGGAGCTACCGTCCCCTAAGAAATTTTTTGGTAGGATGGTGTAATGACTACTAGGGTAAACCCCTGAGATGTGAATAGGAAAACACAAGAGAGACTGTGGAGCAAAACCACCCAACCAATCCTAGATCCCTCCTGGAGAATTCTCCTGGATCTAGCCCCCCAAGCCATGCCATGTGATAGCAAGAGGAGAAGAGCTCTACAGGTAACCCAGACCAAAATCGTCGACGGAATAATCACTACCTCAATATATAGAGAGTAGGATCCTATGCATGAGCACATGCAATCCCCATGCAGGTCAACTATAAATAGGTCATAACTCTTCATGCATACCTCCTGCCTATATCAGTCACACATACATGCACTACTCCATATGTTTCGATTAGAGTGTCTGGGTCCTCTCAAGGTCATTAGTCACCAACAGGCCTCGATGTGGAAGTTTTCCACAGTAGACAACAATATCATCTAAGAATACCACTAGGCATTGACTCCGGTATGGACGAGAAACCTAGTTCATATACAGTTGAAGTAATCCAAAAGTATTCATTAAAACCCAAAAGGAAAAATTCAAAATAGTTGAAGTATATTTCAATAGATATCCAATATCTATATCCGAAATGGTACAAGAAATTCAGTTCCTTCAAGAAGATCTTTAAATCACATAATCTGATAATCTAGAGATCTAAAAATTCTATCTAGATCCAATACCAGATATGCACATCTATTCCACCAAGTACTGGAGTACCCTCATATTTGTTCCTAATGGATCCCAATAATCCAATAACAAAATTGTGATTTAACAAGAATCTGCACATGGCTTTACCATCACATAAACAACCCATCCGATTGGCACTAACTTTTCCCAAATTCCTACCTTCCAAGAGTTCCAACTTTTAGGAATAAGGCTCTTTATAGTACAAATGTGAGCCAAGTATCATTCTCGTTCCAATGTCACAATTTCCAATAACAAATAGGGTCAACTCATGGTCCTATAGATATTCAAAATAAATTCAATTTAATGAATTTCACAACCCGGTGCTATGCAATTTCCTTACAGAGATTATTAACCAATTCAAATTACACAACACTATCACATTTACCTACTCAGGTTTCTCAATTTCTTCCTACCTTAGATTTTTCGATTATCCAAATAATTCATTAGCGAAGGCCCCCGAAAACTCCTTAGACACAAGTAAATGCTAGGTTGCTTCCTCTTTTACGACATTAGCTTAAGTATTACTTTGTTGAAGTTGCCTGAACTAATGAAAATTCAATAAAATTTGGATCCAAGTACTCTTTACGATATTCGATAGACCTGTTTTTTAATCGAATATAGAGCTACCTCTCACAGTTAGGATAATAAAATTATTCTCCAAAGATTCAAGCTTGCACAACGAGCCAGCCTCCATACCTCCAGGTCCTCTACACTTACAAGCGCTCCTCCACGCTAGGATCAAATGCTGAAAGAGAAGGAGGGGGGTGACATCGTGGCTCACGAGCGGCTGCCAACGCTCCAATAAGTGGTTTGCAACATTTGCACCCAACAATAGTAAGAATTGAAGAGATTCCAACAAGAACAATAGCTCACATTCAAACATGCATCAGTCCACAAGACTAGCCAACGACTTCACAACCAACCACTGTTGACTTCCAGGTCAGATGGTGCGTTTCACAAGCTTAAATGGAGCGCATCAACAGCTTGAATGGAAACTATCATGTCTCTGATCAGTAATTTCACGAATCACAGATGGGCATACCCCTTCACCGTAGAACAACAAATAGAGGTTCATCCATCTACATGATCTGTTTTTGCAGGTTACACTTCTCCAATCCTACAAGGGCAGCAAGCCACTCACCAAGAAAGGTTTTTCGGGGGGTCTCAACTGCATGTCTTAAACTGTTCCAAACAATTGGATCAATATAACATCAACAACATTGTTTCCACAGGAACTGTTTAATCACACCCATATAGTTCTACATACATTACTGAAAGCATTCCGCTGCAGATTAGCAAATAACATCGTATCCAATTTCTATCCACATGCATGCTAATCAGAGGATCTTAAAAAGTTTCCAATTCTCACGTGCAACTATTAGAATCCAGGAACTCATTTACTTTCAACTCATTCTGCAAGATAAATTGATACACAATCAATTCGTCAATAAATAAAAGTTACATATAGAGATTCAGGACAATTGGAACACATGCGAGTTATTCAACTATTTAGCCAAGCAGAATTTTGCCATCAAGCAAGTAACAAGATCCAACAAAGTAGATCAAACAAAAGCAATTGGAAGATTCCTCAACAAACATGGAATCACAAAGGAATTCAAGCTAATTCACAACTACTTTACCGAAATCACCAAGTAGAAATGCACTCTACCAATTTCAAAAAGTATGTTCCAAACCAAAATTAGTGAATCCACTTCCTTTGAGAAAATAGCACTCCAACCAAGACGTGAATCCAAGTGCATTCCAATTCCGATTTGATGTAGAACTAGTCTCCATCCCATCCAAAACCACATCTTAGCCGAGCTCTGATACCAATGTAATGATCACTAGGGAAAACCCCTGAGATGAGGATAGGAAAACACAAGTGAGATTGTGGAGCAAAACCACCCAATCAATCCTAGATCCCTCCTGGAGAATCCTCCTGGATCTAGCCCCCCAAGCCATGCCATGTGATAGCAAGAGGAGAAGAGCTCTACAGATAACTTAGACCAAAATCGTCGACGAAATAATCACTACCTCAATATATAGAGAGCAGGATCCTGTGCATGAGCACATGCAATCCCCATGCAGGTCAATTATAAATAGGTCACAACTCTTCATGCATACCCCCTATATCAGTCACACATACATGCACTAGTCCATATGTCTCGATTAGAGTGTCTGGGTCCTCTCAAGGTCATTAGTCACCAACAGGCCTTGATGTGGAATAAAATCTAGGCGTGACCAATAATCTCGAACACTGGAGGGCCGGTCTACCATATTAGGACTATTTCATGTCCTTAGCTGAATATGGCCATAACAGATAGGAAATTTCATTTAAGGATGAAAACCAATTTTTATTGGAAGTCATATGTTGAGAAGCACCGAAATCAATGTACCAACAAAAATTGTCACCAGTATAGAGGCAAGTCTGTTATGAAGTAACAATAAATAATTCCTCTTGAGCAGGTGGAGGTTCTGAAGCAACATTTGCTTGGGCCTTTTTCTTTTCATTATAGATAATGTTTACAACATGCTTTTATGTGATGTCCCATTTTCTTGCAATAACTGCACTTAATATTCTTTTTATTAAGTGGTTTATTTTTTGAATTATCTTTTTCTTGTCATTGTTTTTAGAAACCTCTTAAAATCTTTTATTTGAACTAAAAGGGTTTAGGAGGTTTAAAGTCTCTTAAAGATAACTCACTTAATAAAAAGAATTTTAAGTGCATATTTGCAAGAAAATGGGACATCAGATAAAAGAATGTCGTAAACATTTTATATAGAGGTTGTGTTAAGAAATCAAAAACACATTTTATTGTCATTGTTTTTAAAAACCTCTTAAAGTAGGTAGTTAAATAGTAAGCATTTAGATAGTTGTGGATCTGGATAAACGGAAGCATTGATTGTAAAAAGAAAAAAAATGTTTAGATTTCTCCCTTTTAGTTGTGGACCAAGCACGTGGTGACTCGTCGCACAACGTTGCTGCCAGGCAGCGCTGCAGATTGAAGGGCAAATTGCCCGTCCGGGGTCATTTGCCATTCAAATGAGAGCTTGTTGGTCCATTATTTCCTTCAAGGGTGAAGGACAAATGTTTTTAAATGTCTGTCATTTTGAAGGTTACACAATATAATGCCCGTCATCAAAGGGTAGCCGAAGCTTAAACCTTTCAACAGATTCATAGCGGCCAATTGTTAACTTTCAAGGCTCAAGAGTCATGGGCAGTGTACTGTGTGGGAGCTCATCAATTGGCCTGGGCTACATTTTAGCAATTAGCATTGGCAATGGGCATGGGCAGTAGGCAGCGTAGACGGTAGAGTGCCAATTTGGCAGCGGACAGTAGGCAGCGTAGTCTGTAGAGTGCCAATTTGGCAGCGATGAGCGATGTAGCAAACTGGCGCAAACTGGGCAGCGTTGATTGAGGGGGCTGGGCAGTTGGCAGCGTGCTGAGTCACGGCTGTTGGAGTGATGTGTTCACACTTCACAGTTCAATGATGTACATTCTGCCAGCAGGGCATCGTCTTGCTGCGTGCATCGCATGACCTCTTTGCGACCAGTTCTTCTCTTGCTTACTCTGAAACTCAGGACTTAGGAGTCAGGCTTCAGCGCTAGCTAAGCTTTATGCAATTTGATTAGTTTGAACGCGTGGAGTGTGCTCAGTGCTCACTGCTGACTCTGCTGAGACTTAAAAGTGGAGAGCATATACAATGTACATTGTAATCTATTCATCTCATCTACAATGTGCATTACAGAACAATGTTGCCTATCATGCTGAATCGCTAATGATGATACTGGTAACTGAAGTCTGGATCTTGAAAGGAGAAGCCTGAAGCCCACATACGAGTACTCCTAAGAAGGATCGAGGGCAGCACTCAGAGCAGGCGCGACAGGCAGCAGTCTTGTTTGTGGGTGTTGCTGGAAGGCTGCAGCTGAATACTGAAGCCTGGATTTCATTCTAAGCAATCACTTGATTTACTGAGCTCTTTGTGCATAACATGCAGCAGCCAAGACACAAAAAGTGACATGAAGTTGGACAGTGGATACAAGCAACCACAACATCTGAGTAGCTCAGGTTACTTATCTACAAACTTTGTCAATGATAGAAATGAAAAAACGTTTTTGAGATGGAAAAAAATTTATGCACCTTAGTGATTCAATTGTTAGTTGAGCTGCTTGCTTGCAAACAAAATTAACACAAACAAAAATTGAGAAAAACCACAATATAGGAGTTTTAACATTGATCTTGACCTTGTGTATGTTGTCATCTATCCTTTGTTATTGTTGCAAGTCCATTCAGTAGAATTAATTGCTGCAATGAGTTGTGTCGGTCATGACTTATTGTTGAATGACAAAAGTATTAGCTAAACTTTGATAAGACCTATCCTTTCAGCCCTCATCCATCATTTTCAAGTTGCTAGGAGGCAAGCAACATTGGACAACATTATCATAGTCAAGCTGCAACACTATGGGCCTTGCCGACAGGTATGTTTCAAAGATATAAAATTTATAGAATAGAGACTAGTTGGTTAGCTGTTTTTTTGAGACTTGTAATGATGTGGAAAAACTATTCATTTTCCCATACCTAAAAACTATTCATTCTCCCATAACTCACTATAAATTTTATTTTGAAAGTTTGTTTGTGAAATTTTTTCCCTTGTCAATGATCTATGTGTTGTGTTCTTATGCATTAGACTTTTTAACTTTATTAGTTCTCGAGAGCCTTAGAAGAACTATGCTCAATGCTAATGCTCACAAATAACATTGTTTACAATCTAATACAAAACCCATTAGACCCAATCTAATGATATTATGTAATGTGGTTAATAGGTTCTTATTGTATTGTTACTTCACTAGCACCATTCATGGCTCCAAAGAGAAAGCTATCAATTTTCGACAAGTGGATTCAACAAAGAAGTATCCCCTCTATCTCAGGGTCTTCACTAGATGTTGGTACAAATACTGGCATTGGTCTACAAAATGATGATCTGAGTGGCCAAACCAATGATGAATCCAATATTGAAAATGTGCCATTGCATAATCCTTTGGAAGAGGGGGTAACACTAAAAGTCAAAAAGCTAGACATTTTTCAGATGAGTGGAAAAGAAAATACCCTTGGGTTCGTCATACTTTTGTTGATGGAACAAGTCTATTTAAATGTAAGTGGTGTCAACAATATGGCATGAAGGGACCATGGGGAAAAGGAAAAGGATGTAGAACCATGCAATTTTCTGCTATAAGGGATCATGCTGAGTCAAATGAGCATAAAACAACAAGAACTTTTTTTTTTTGGCTTCTTTGCAAATAGCATCAAAGCCATCTTCAAGTATCAACAGCCTTGTGTCAAGAGCTCATGATGCATGTAAAGAGAGAGTGCTCACAACCATGGAAATATTGTACTTCACATCTCTACATCACTTTAGCCTCAATTCATTTCCTGATTGTTGTGAATTTTTACAAGACATGGAGCTTCCACGAATTCCAATTTCAGACTAGTACGGGTGTTATACAAATAGGCTTGCTGGAACTGAATTTGTGAGATGTATATCTCAATATTTAGAATCATGTTTGGTTAGAGATATTTTGGCATCACCATTCTTTTCTTTGATGCTTAATGAGAGTACAGATATTACGATGGAGTGTCATCTAATTTTTTATGTGAGGTACTTGGAAAATCATGATTTTGGAAAGCCTAGGACTATGTTCTTGCAAATGGTAGAAATTGAAGAAGGTTCTGCTCAATCAATCTATACACTTGGAAAAGTGTACAAAGTCATCTTATATTTGAAGATAGAAAAATTTGTGGTGTTGGATCTAATGGGGCATCAACTATAATAGGTTGTAATGATGATTTTGTAACCAAATTAAAAAGGGATATTCCTCATCTTGTAAATGTCCATTGTATTGGACATCGTGAGGCATTAGTGGCACGTGATGCTGCTGAAGCATTTCCTGAGTAACGTTCATTGATGCATTGGCAAATCAGGTATATTCTTGGTTGCATGACTCATATAAGAGATCTTATGCATTCAAGAAACTTCTTGGAATCAGGAACATTGAAGGAGGTCAAGCCTTAAGAATGCATGATGTCCTATGGTTGTCTCGTGGGAATGTGATGAAAAGACTTGTCAAATTGTTGCCCGCAATTTTGACAAACTGGAAAGAAGATAATCCTCCATGGTATGAAAAAACAAAAAATTTCAAAGTTCTATTTGTCATCCATATGTTAGCTGACATATTAAAAGACATGAATGCCTTGAATTTATCATTTCAAAAGGATGAATTTGATTTGTCAGACATCGCAACAAATCTAGAAAAACTAACAAATGGTATGTTGTGGCGATACACTATTTCTGATCTATTTGCATCTCATACTAAATATTTACTTCCATTTTTGAAATCTGTGGAAGATGGCTATTACGTGCATCGTGCTGAAAATGGTACAACTTACGAGCACTAGCATATCTTTGCAGGTTAGTATCTTTCGAAACTATATCCTTTTATTTTTTTCAAAGTTGTGCTCAGAGTTATTGCAAAACAATGTGCTCATTCGATGAAGTGTTATTGACATATATATTTGCTTATGTGCATTTTGCTTTTCAGCAACTCCTACTATGCCCAAGCAGAAAAAAAAAAGACAAAAAGGTGATAAAGTATGTCATTGATGTTAATGATGATGGATCATTGAATCATTGTAAAGAGTTTGCAGAGAGATTCGTTTTGAAGATTATTGCAGCATTAAAGTGAAATACAAAACAGCCATGTTATGGTTGGACAAGCTCTTAAGCCATTTTCACTGCACAGGTTCAAAGCAGCATGATCGTTTTGATGTTAATGGCTGTAAGCAAGAGCTCTTTAATTTTGTTGACACTCTAAGTAGTGCTTGCAGTGGATTGAAGATGCATGAAGCATGGCTCGTCATCTCTTGGACTGAAGACTTCCATCATTTGTTTTCTCACATGATACATTTGTGGCAAGCTGTTCTTGTACTTCCTGTTGGTACGTCATGTTGCGAATGAGGTTTTTCATGTCAAAACATGATTAAAACTGAGCGACGGAATTCTCTTAAAGTAGACACTTTGAACGCTTTAATGCGTATAGCTTTGGAAAAGCGTAATCACAAAGACATAGATTGGGATGAAGTTTGGTTGATTTGGAATGCTAAAAATGTTCGTAGAGTTGCAAAAGAAGTAGCAACTTGAGGCCCAAGATCATTATAGATCTAGCAATGCCTTAAAAATGCTTATTAATCTTTATTGTTTTGTGACAGCTTAGTAAAATTGTTAATGCAATGTTCTCAATCACTTACATGTTTGATATTATCGTTGACACTCATTTTTTGCAAAAATTATTTAAGGTTATAGTGAATTCTTGTGTGATATACAATGTTGACACTCTCCTTTTTGCAACACATATAGTGAATTCTTGTGCGGAGAGGTTGAAGAATGTTTCTATTCAAATTGTTAAACTGCTCTAATACCAAGTGGTGAAGTAGTAAAACATCATCACAAACTTATTGAGGTACCAAATTTGAATAAAATAGAGTAATTGCAGTTCATTTGCAATAAGTGAAAAAGTGAAAGTGTCTTTTGTATCTTTTAAAATAATTTGGTTGTTGTGTGTGTCTTGACTACAAAATATGTTTTTTAGGATGGAAAAAAAAAAATTCGCTCAAAGGAAGGAAATTTTTTGAGACAATCTTGCATTCGAAGAACAAGATTTTAAGTATCTTGTCATGGAATATTCTTTTGAAGGAAAAGGTTACCCTTCAATCTGCAGCACTGCTGCCAGCCAGTTCTTAAAGTAGGAAAGTATGGTCTGAAGTGAAGTAGCCGTCAGACGTTGTGAGGTCGTTGCTTCATATTGTAGAAACAACCGTTTGACAGGCAGCAATCGCTTGAAGTGTGGCTGTTGGCGCATAAGATGAGCGCTCGTAAGCAGTGCTGCAGATTGAAGGGCAAAATGCCCGTCCTAGGCCTTTTGCCCTTCAAATGAAGGGCATTTAAATCATGCACCCTTCAAATATCAAACTAAATAAATGAGCATTCCTTCACTTTTAACATAAACCTATTTTTTTAAGGGTAGAGTTGCCCTTATGCTCATAAGATTCGTATTAGATGTGCGTTAGCCGCGCCGCGCAAGAAGTGTGGGTTCTGTCACCTGTGCATCGTTGCAGAGAAAACGGGGCGACAGAAGCATTCATCTTTCTGGCTGCAGGCTGCCTTAGAACGCGTCATGCAGCAGGTCAGATATCAGGCACTTTAATAAAATCTGCACGTGGGCAGCTGTTAGCTGTGGTTGGTATACGATATGCAATGCCAAACACTTTTTCAATTGGCTTACACTACATGACGAAGTTCCTAATCTGGAAGAGGTAATCTTCAATTAATAATATTTAATTGTGTTTTTGTTTTTTTTTTCATAATCAAATTTCTAATAACTAATCTTTGATTAATAACATTTACTGTATTTATCCTCTTCAGAGATTGGCAACAAGTTGGATCGAGCCATAATCCTAGCAGATGGGAAGCAAAGTGTTGGAAAGGCTTTTTGTCCGAAGAACTCTACTCTAAGTCCGATCAGCTGATTTTATAAGTGGAGGGGAACTATCACACACCTCTCTCTCTTGGGGCAAATTTTGAATGAAAGTTGATCAAAATGGTGGCAAATTCAAGGTGACCTAGCCATACTCACACGAGGAGACTGGCGAACTTTGGACCTAATAAGTTGACAAGTTTTTGTTGTGGAAGGGAAAGTTTGTTATAGGCTTTCTCTGGACCAGCAATGATGAGGAAACATATGAGTACGCTGGCTTGTGTAACGTGTAAGGCAGCTGATCAACGAAGGAACTGTGAAAGTTGAGTCTTGATGAGAGACTTGGTATTTCGAACGGACGCTAAGGGACAGTTCGCGTTGAGATCGGACTAGTGCAAACTCTGGGTACATGTGTTTGATTCAAAGAGAGCTACTTGAAGCCAAGCTCGATGTACACTTTTTGTTTTGACTGTGAGGCAACTGACCAGTGATGGAATTGTGAAAGCAAGTTTTGCGCGACGGACATGGTGTTTCAAACAAACGCGAAGAGAGAGTTTGGATACAGATCAAACTGGTGCGACCCTTTGGCTTTCCACGAGGTCAATGGTTACATTTGGGCTAATTCAAAGAGCTACTTCAAGCTAAGTGAGAGGTGCATTGCGGAGTACTCAATCTTTGCCTACCTTAAAGAGCCAAGATGGAAAAGTATCAAGATCAGGCTGGGACAAGGAGAGAAATCAAGGTGCAGAAGCAACAAGGCACGGAGTGGACCATAAAGTGGGCAATCAAACGATAAATCCTTCGGCTCAGGGAGCCTTGATACCTGTGCGGAACTGAACAAATCTGGAGCTCAGGGAGCTCAACACAAAGTGCATCAAGGACAAATCAGGAGCTCAAAGGAGTTTCAAAGTCGAAAGTCAGAAGCGACAGGGGCGAATATTTTAAAGAAAGGCCTTTATCACCAGTTAATAAGGATCTTGGGTTTTACAAAAGCGATAGCAAATCTACGCTTTTCCCAGACCAAGATATATTTTCAAGTTATGTAATTTTTCAGTACAAAGAGCTGAGCCTCCGACTTGTGGTGTGCCAACTTCAATGTTAATAAAAAGTGGCCAGTAAATTGAGTACTGTGCCAAGTAGCGTAAATGTATAGTTATTTTAATTGGGAGACACCTTTACTTTAATCTGACATCTGATGAGGACATCAGATTTTATAAAGGTATGGTGAATGTTGTAAAGCTACCTTTACAAGCTTTACTTCCGGCGCCATCGGCGCCAGCTATGTCCCCGGCGTCAACAGGCGCCACTGTGACCAGAATCCAGCCGGCGCCAAGTTCCTATGGCTGAAATTTTTGATCGGTTCTAGCGAAGTCCAGAGAGCTCAGATCGATGTGCAATCACCTCACACGATCTAGGCATGGTTAAAGGAAGCCTGGGGATCAATAAAATCTAGAGAGAGAAAATAACTTTCTAGAAAGAGAAAATCCTAGAGAGAGAAAAATGTGCTTTACCAGCTTGGGTAGAGTGCTTGGTATGAGGGGGGGTGCCGAATCACACCAATACTATAAGGGAGTGCAGGTTGCGACTCAGGGCGAGCTCCAACCAAGTCTCAGCCTCCCTTGCTGGAATGTTGTCATGGCTCTCGCCTTGGCATGCTGGCACCCCGGAGACTAGGGTCGGTCACACACTTGAAATGTAACCTTCTCAGATTTATCAATAAAGTGGGATTTTCCTCAAACTGACTCTGATTACCTTCTGGGTTTCAGTGTTCGGTAAAAGCGCCAGTTGTAAGGCCGCTTCCAAATTTTTAAGTTGGCACATAGCTGAGGGTCGTATCCCGGGACGCCAGCGGTATGCCGTCGGGACCATTCGGTCCGTGGCGCCAGCGGTATGCTGTCGGGACCATTTGGTCCAGGAACTGGTTGTTTCCATATCTGTCGCGGCTTGTGGTTCTGAGTGTTCCTTGCATGAACGTGAATGGGTTAAGCTCTTGGGGAACGGGCTCTAACCTGTCGGCTGAGTTGGATGGCTTGCTTGGGTGGAAGTTACCTGTTTATGGCTGTCCAGTCTGGCGTGGCGCCAGGTTGGCTTCCAGCGCTTGTGACGAAGCTTTCAGTTGGTTAAGTGTGATGTAAGTCAGACCGCTTGCTTGGAATGGATGTTACTCGTTTGTAACGAATCTTCGAGTTGGTTAAGTTTGATGTATGTCGGGCGGCTTGCTTGGAGGGAAGTCACCCACATCGGGACCCCCGATCTGGCATGGCGCCAGGTTGGATCTCAATGTTAGTTTTCGGAACTTCAAGTTGGTTAAGTCTGATCGTTGTTGGCGAGTTGGCTGCTTGTATGTCAAGTGGGTTTGGATGGCAAGAGTTGAAGGCTGGGAAGCTAAGTCGTGGTTCCCGGCTCCCTTTGGGATGCCTACGCTACATTTGGCCTTCCCTTACGTAATGCCATTGTGCGAAGGTTTTTTTTTTTTTTTTGGCCCTACGGTACGACCGTACGTGTGGACCAATTTTTTTTTTTTTTTCGAATTTTTGGCCGTTTTTTTTTTTCGCAAATTTTTTTACATTTGTGGTGGAATGTGAATGTGGGCTGCCACATAACAGATGCACATTTCACCGGAGAGAGGAGAGAGAACGTGCATTCCACCGGAGAGAGGAGAGAGAACCTGCATTCCACCGGAGAGAGAACGTGCATTCACCATAGAGAGGAAAGAGAAAGTGAATTCCATTGGAGAGGAGAGAGAATGACAGATTCCGAGGAAAGAAAAAATTGGATGGACATTATGCTCCTTGAGGTGATCCCAAAATACAAAGTACACACCTCAGCACAAGGCATTACTCCTTAAAAAAGTTGGCAACTTGGACTTTAGTGCATCGATGCTTGAGAAAGGGCACGTTAACTTATGAGTTTCAGATGCGCCCATCAGAGGCGCACTTCGTCAGCATCCGTCAGGTCGTGATAGGCTCTGAAGACTGATACCATATTATCAGAGAGAATGCGGAAGCTGCAAGCATAAGAGAGAGAAGGGAACGATTGAATTGAATGAATTGTGAGCAGAATGCTCATACAAGAGTATGTGCGTGAGACAGAAGACATGTTGACGTGTTGGTGTCGTTTGGGGACCCAACCAACCTCTGGTGTGACGTGACAAACACGTATTTATGAAATTTACAATACTACATTCTTAATAAGAGAGCATTTTACTAACTACATCGTATATTGAATTATGACAAATAACGCATTGCCTCTCCATTCTCCATACTGCGTGAGAGAGAGAGAGACGAGAGACGGACAGCGTAAAGTGACGTCGCTTCAGGACCCACAAATCCTTATAATAAGTAGTTATATCATCTACTATATCTAGTGTGAACACGTACATTATTATTACCAACATGAACTCCGTTCCAAAGAGCTGTAAATATTTGATCAGTCTCAAACTGAGAGACTCTCAAATGTGCTGTAGTGATAGGTCCTCGCGACACGATCTTTTTATATGTTTTGTGCTTCGCACATGTAACATTCACAGCATACTCTCTGATGCAGATGCAAGAGCCTGTGTCAGCAGCAAGATAACAATGTAATACATAAACCCGATTTTGGAAGAGGTAGCAAATTAGCAATTGGTGTTGCTCTCTGATCCTTATCACCTGCATCATGACTGCAGACTGATTCACGTGGCCTTCAGGTGGCTTTGTACACGTCCAATATCATGGAAAATGGCTTTCGTCCCCAAATGAACGTTATGCCAACACGTCATCACGTGGTGAAACTGCCACACTGTCCCTGCCCAATAAGAGTGGTATGAATTTATCCATGGATAATTTATCAACACATGTACATTATAGGAAAAAGTATATTGTGCGCCGTTTTAGCTTGCAACCAGCTATAAGTAAGAGACAGAGAGAGAGAGAGAGATCTTGTGGGAGCTGATTAGTTGAGACAGAGAAGGGAAGCAGATCTGCACCATGCACTTTGTGTTGATCCATGGCTTCTGTCACGGCTCCTGGTGCTGGTACAAAACTGTAGATCTTCTTGAGAGATCAGGCCACCGAGCCACAGCTGTGGATTTGGCCAGTGCTGGCACTAGCACAGCTTCTGCTGACAGCATCTTGACGTTGGATCAATACGATGAACCCCTTGTCGAGCTGTTGGAATCCCTAGACAGAACAGAAAAGGTAAACAATGTTGAGAGGTAGAGAATGTTGAGAATCCCCCTCGTTGATTTGATTGTTCAGCTCGTTAGCAAAACAAAATATGATTATTCTGTCCTGTATTGTAAGTTTTTCAGGTTATTCTAGTCGGCCACAGCGCGGCTGGGTGTAGTGTTACCCATGCAGTCGAGCTCTTCCCTGAGAAGATTGCTGTAGCTGTCTATATTTCAGCTTTCATGGGATATGAAGGCTTCCAGCCAGATCAGATTAAGCAGGTAAATGTTTTGCGGCGTCTTTGTATTAGCATAGTCGCGGCAAGGGATCGTAACAAGCATAACTTTGAACTTTCTACAAGTTGGTTGTTGAGATATTGGAATGTAATGTATACAGCTGCTCAGAATCGTTGGGGCTGAGTCTGATAAGCCACCAAAAGAATTTATTTTCTCCATCGAGAATGCTAGATCCAGTCTTTATGGATTATGTCCTTCTCAGGTACTAAAGCGCTTACGAGAGAGAGAGAGAGAGAGAGAGAGAGAGAGAGAGAGAGAGAGAGAGAGAGAGAGAGAGAGATTCTCTAGATACATGGAAACAGTGGCCGGGTCTCGTAAATATGCGTAGAATGATGATATGATATAATTAACAAAGAAATATCAAAATGATCATGATCTAACCTGCTTCGGGTGCAGGACATCATCCTTGCGTCGATGCTCCTTAGGCGTGGACCGCTGGCCACCGTTCTAGATGCTAAATCGGGCATTACGGCTGCAAAGTACAAATCCGTACCCAGGGTATTCATCAAGCTTCTCAGAGACAAGCTACTCCCTCCTTTATTACAGGATGCTTTTATCAACGCAAACCCACCTCAAGCAGTATTCCACATTGATACAGATCACAGTCCTTTTTTTTCGGCACCTGAAGAGCTTCACCAGATGCTTCTGCTGGCAGCAGCCAGATTTACTACCGCAAACTCATGAAGGCATACACATTATTAGTGACAAACAAGCTTTTGTTTGTGATGGATGCTGAGCGATTATTGCAGCAGTTCAATCTTTCGACCATGCTGCAGATTAACCAGTTAAAGCAGCAGGACCAGATCGAATTTTACAAGTTGAATTTTACAAGTTGTCTTGTATCTACATACAGCAATCCATCGCTGGAGTGCATCAATATAAGTCTACTATGATCATGAATGAGAGGTAGACAATATGGATGAAACTGTCCAAGTAAAGTAAGAGAGACTATGTGCAAGAAAATCTTTTTCTTGATTTTCTTGCACATATTGCTACAGAGTTTTAGATGTTAACAACCACTGCAGATCATGTTCATCAAGCCCATTACAAAATTTACGTTTCCTTGTACTAACCTGTATGTCAATCAAGGTGTATCAATGTGCATTTGCAATACCGTATCCATGTGTGTGTGTGTGTGTGTGTGTGTGTGTGTGTGTGTGAGTGAGAGAGAGAGAGAGAGAGAGAGAGAGAGAGAGAGAGAGATGTCACATGCATGTTCAGGAGTACATCTAGTGGGTGGGCGATAGACGCACCATCCCTCCACATGAGGCATCACAATATAAAACGAGATTTGTATTTGGATTCTGCCTCCCGAGTCCCACAACAGCATGTGAGTTGACAATTGAGTGTATGGCTGGGGAGGAAGTGGGCCAGATCCCAGGTGACAATGTTATTTATACTCAAACAAATGGTTATAGGGCATGCTCTCAAACAAAATCTTAGGATCAAGTTGCTCACCTACAACATTTCATGAAAATGACTCACCACTAGAATTACTTACTCAACCAACTTATCCACACGGTTGCTTTTTCATGTAGCAAATAAATTGGTAAAAAGCAAGTTGATTAAAGCCCCATCTTCCCAAGCTTAATATGACAAGCAGCAAGATGAGAAAACAATAGATGGTGCCCTTGCTTGACCCACATCTATAGTATTCAATTTGCATGTATTGTTCAGATTTAGTCTAATATCTTATTTGAATTTGTATAGAGCAAAACTAGATTTTAAATAGTGTCATATTATATAATCCAAATGGATGGACGTTCACTACAAAAAAAAGGTGGTTAAAATGATGGACAACATGTGCCATAGTATTTTTGGATTTCACTATAAGTATCCTATGTTTGTTTTCTACGATGTTAAATGAATTGCCTTAAAATTCACAAAATTGATAGTTCACAAGATTATCCTTAATACCATGTAAATGTCAACCTATAAACGTTAGTAGTTTCTAGGAAATGACAGTCCCAAGCCATCATTTACAAAACCATAGGAAAAGATGACCTCGAGTTGTCATTTTATGTCGACCATGAAATGAGGACTTGTGTTTTTTCTTTTGTTTTTCAAAGACAAATTGGAAACAATTGTCAAGGCCATAATGACACAAAGCGAGTTTATATTTCATTTTTAAGATGTTACTAATGCAATGTGAGGTGTTTTCTTAGATTTTAATATGTAGAATTAGTATTTTATGTCGAACATCATCTACCTAGTACACAATTGCTAATATGAAATGAAAGTGTAATGGCATATGTAAGCTTAAGCTATTTTGTGGATGCTATTGAATCGTGTAAGGCTCCACCATTTGAACGTTTTATGGCTTCAGAGGCTCAAGCCTACTATATTTGGTGAGAAAACTCAACGATATGTATTCTCAAGTATAAATGCACAATTGTGAGATGCATTGTTTACTTCATTTCATGGACAATGTCCATAAAAACATTGACAAATACCTTAAGTTGGAGGCCGTAGATGTTTATGTGGCCATGTGTATTTCAAAGGAGAATTATTCATACCAACGACAATGCCATACAAAATTTACAATAAAAATAGAAGATGGTGGGAAAAATAAATGCATTTAAGAAAAACTATCAAGAGCTAGAGAGCTAGTTGTTTGGGTGGAGTAACATTAAGATGCTAAGTTGGGTAAATTAATTGTGATGGAGAGCCATGTTTTGTTTCCTTCATATTATTAAAATTTGTGAAGATCAAACCAATGACCCAAGTCAAAAATATTTTTCTCGACTTTATCATCATTGACTTTCTTAGACCAGGTCTTTATTGTTGTGCTTGACCAACCATGTTTCTACACATAGTTACTAAAGCATGATGTATAGGCCTAATTGCATAGTGTGTCATGTCTTGACTAATTGGTGAGTAATGTTATTTTGGGTACATTTTGGATTTTTTAAACAACTGATGTCATTTGAGAGCGAACTTCTGCGGACCTCAAAGAATGCTCTACTCGTCACACCATAGTCCTTGTTCAATAAAGGTTTTTCAAGTCTTTAAATGCACAACCTGAAAAGAGTGTGTCAATCATCCTTGATCAACATTCTTTACTCATAACAATCTTCTTTTATCATATTTGAATTTTTATGTTGATCCTAGGGATATGATACACATGAGGACAAATGAATATTTTCAATGTGCATAAGATATTATGATAGGTAGCAAGATGAGAAAATAGTGAATGGTGCCTTTTGCTCGAGACATGTATTCAATTTGCATGTATTGTTTAGATTTAGTGAATATGCATGTATTGTTTAGATTTAGTTTGATATCTTATTCAAATTTGTATAGAGCAAACATGAATTTTGAATAGTGTCATATGACATAAATGCAAATGAATAGATATTCACAACCAAAAAAGGTGATTAAATATAATTTTAGGTTTTGCTATAAATATGTTATGTCCGTTTTCTATAATGTTGAATGAATTCGCATAAAATTCACAAAAGTGACAGCGCATAAAACAATCAACAATACCATGTAAATGCCATCCTCCAACCATTAGTTTCTAGGAAATGACTTGTGTTTCTTCTTTTGTTTTTCAAAGACAAATTGAAAACAACCGTCAAGGATGTAAAACAACAAAGTGACATTATATTCTGATTTTAAAGATATCAATATTGCAATGTAAGGTGTTTTCTTAAATTTTGTGTTGTAGAGATGATGTCTTATGTAGAATAGCATCTACGTACGAAATCGCTAATGTGAAATTAAAGTGGAGCACATATGAGCCTAAACTATTTTGTGGATGCTATTGAATCATGTCAGGCTCCACCACTCGAATGTTTTATGGCTTCATGTTTGAATAATTGGTGAATGATGTTATTTTATATACATTTTGAATTTTTAAACAAGTCATTACGAGAGTGTTGAGTCACTTTTGAGGGCCTATCCCTCTAGTATTTTGATCCAAAGCATGCTCTACTTGCCACACCCTAATTCCTGATCAATAAAGGTTTTCCAAGCCTTTAGATGGACAACCTGAGAAAAGTGTGTCGATCATCTTTTATCAACATTTTCCACTCGTAGAAATTTTCTTATCATATCTAGTTTGTTAGATTGATCCTAGTGGAACCTAATCCACCTTTGAGAATCATTGGCCACTTCAATTTCATACTCAACTTTGGAATCCCTTTATGCACTTTTAACTTAGATGTGCTAAATCCTCTAGAGAATACTCATGGAAAGGATATGGGATCCTTGGACGTAACTCAATGCATCTATTGGTGACTACACCTTCTTGCCTCCATCTTAATGTATTAGTCAATACATAGAACTCTAATATACTTTCATTCATGTTATGTCTTGCTTTAAATGATCTATCACTACCTTGTAGATGTTTTTAAAAGTCTAGAGTGTATAAATGGTATCGTGATATCCCTCTATGGTCCAACTAGTTTAAATATCCTAGCAATGACAATTATAATAGATCTAGATATGCTAAGATAGCTCATATCACACTTTGTAGTTGGAGTGTATGAGTGGTAAAATGGATTCAAGTTGTCGTGATTGTCATATATATGGAGACTTTAAACCTAAATTTGTTATTGTTTACATCTATAGCTAGGTCATCATCCCATAAAGTCCTTGTAGTTTTGTTGATTGATATCAACTATATACATGCCCAACCCATTAATTAGGCAGTACTATGTGGAATTGGAAATGTATGCCATGTCATCGTTGGATCATCTTGCATCTAGTTCTCGATCAAATAATCTAAGCCTAATTCTAATCCCAAATGTCTTAGAAAGTTGTTTATGAATGTCCTATAAGAAAATCGACATATTGACATCCCTAGTTTTTCCATAATCAATGACTGAAAACCTAAAAGTGGTTTGAAGGCTTCTCTCGATTTCTCTGCACCACGGTGATACACATAAAGTGAGTGTACATAAGTTATATCAATTGTTGGATTCTCTCATGATTAAGTGCAGAATAGGAAAGAGATCTCAACATATAGATTATAATAGGACCTTTACCAAACTATAGTTTTGAACCTTAACTTAGATCGATAGGAGGAATGTCTTGTAGGTGTCGAAGTCAACCATGAAGGGAGCAAAATAGTTAGACGTCTAAGATAGCCATACTTCCTTTGAGATTAGACATTCCAAATGGAGCGAGTATCAATGAGAGAGAAAATAGTATAAAGCATTCATAGTGGAACATAGATAAGAAAATAGAGAATCAGAATTAAGCTATTGTGAATACAACGACCAAATCACAATCATGTGACCTCGAATGGTTCACAGTAATAGTGCACTATGTGGTGCGATCTCACTGAGCTAGCTACAAATTGAATAACTATCTCTACTTCTTGAATAGCTTTCACTCTCTTGAATGTCTCTGATCCTAAGGAATCAGATAATTAAGATACAATGGAGTTCGCGGAGGAACTTTGAATCACGCTAAATTACTACTTCTATTCCATACATTCATCACTCTTCTCATAGCCAGATGTGGATTTTCTTGTGTCCACATTTTCAGCCCAATCGGAGTTGGAATAAGTACGTAATGTCAAGGCATCCTCTATATTTCCATTCTAACACAATGCATAGTGCTTAGTGGCTTGAATGCATCTTAGTGCTCTAAGTAGAGCTTTCCAGTGAGGTAGGCCAGGATTTGTTGACATGAACTATGACAATGTGTTGACTATAAATGCTAGATCAAGTCAAGTGTAGACCATGGCTTATATGATCGATCCGACTATCGACTGATAGGGGTATTTGCACGTCTCTTTCTTCTCTGCATCAGTTGTCGGGCACATATCCTTTGACAGTTTGAATTCTGGGTCCATAGGCAAGTCTATTGATTTGCAGTTTTCCATGCCATACCTATAGAGTACACTAGTTTAGATACCTTGCTTGGCTTATCGTGATACTTCTGTTCGCTTTGTCTCTAGTTATCTCAATTCCCATAAGGTAGTGCAGAGGGCCTGAATCGGTCATTTTGAATTCCTTCGACAAAAGTGACTTCGTCTCATGAAACAATTGATTTGAATTGTTGATGATCACAGAGTCATCAACATTTAGAGCTATTATGACATAGCTTGAGCCTCTATGTTTGAGATAAACATTAGAGTCAACAGAGTTAGGAATGCAGTTGTGCTGCAACAAGAATCGATGATTATATCGAAAAAGGCCCTTGGAGCTTGCTTTAGCCCGTAGAGAGCTCTTTGCAGCTTACATACCTGATGTTCTTGTCCTTGAAGGACATAACCTTCAGGTTGATAGATGTAGATGTCTTCTTGTATATATCCATTCAGAAAAGTTGTCTGAACATCCATCTCGTGAACTTCTAGTTCTTCAGTAGCTGTGATAGCAGATAAAAATTGAATTGACTAGAGTTTTATGACTAGACTATACATCTCAGTGTAGTCAATCCCATAGGTTTGTTTGTATCCTTTGACAACTAGTTGAGATTTCCATTTGGTTATCGAACCATCTAGATTGAGCTTCAACTTGAAGATCCACTTAGTGTCGATGATCTTTGCATCAGGAGGAGGTTCGACAAGATGTCAGGTCTTGTTCTTCATCAATGAATTGTACTCAGCATGCATGGTAGAACACCAGTTGTCTGCAATCAAACTTGACGATGCTTCTGCTACTGAGGCAGGTTTGTCGTTGCTGATGAATGTCTGAGGGGTGAAACAATCAGATTCTTGTCGATGTCGAGCAGATCTTCGAACAATACTCGGTTGCTAAGATGATCATTTTCCTTGGTATATGACATTGGTACCTTCGATGTTTGTTAGGACACAGTGGCAGGTCGAGGCTTGTCGATGGTGATGGGAGTCATTGGAACGAACTCTTGTACTGGTTGCTTCTGCTTGAAGTTGAAGAATCTGTCTTCAAGGAAGATGACATCTTGACTAACTAAGATATGGCTTGACTCAATATCGTAGATCCGATAGGCTTTGTGTGATGTCGAGTATCTAATGAAGATACTCCTGTAGCTAATAGGGTCAAGCTTCTTTCTCAGATCAGAGAGAATCTGTACATAACAAAGATAGGCAAACACTCGAAGGTGTCTTAGACTCGGTTTGTAGCCATAGAAAGCTTCAAAGGGAGTCAACTACTTTGGTACTTGAATAATTCTGTAGATAGCAAGCTATTGAAACAGCTTCAGCCCAAAAATTATTGGTGAGCTGAGCGTTTGACATCATTGATCATGCTGCATTGAGTAATGTTCAGTTCTTCCTTTCGGCTGCTCCATTCTGTTGTGGTGTGTAGCTAGTGGTGAACTAATGATGAATGCCTAATGATGTCAGATATTCAGACATTCCATCCGACAAGAACTCTCCACCACTATTTGTACATAGGGCCTTGAGTCGTTGACTAGTATGTGTCTCAACAAATAGTTTGAAATCTTTGAAATTGTTGAATGCCTCAGACTTGTTCTTGATGAACATAATGCTGGTAAATCTCGAATAATCATTGATAAAAGTGATAAAATATAGTGTTGAACCCAGAGAGGGAGTACTCATAGGGCCACACAGATCTCTATGTATCAATTCTAGAATGGGCTTAGCTCTATTGGCTTGTCCCTTTGGGAATCTTGATCTAGGCTTTTTGCCTAGTAGGCACATCTCATAGACATGTCGAATGTCAGTGGAGGCAGCAATATTAAAGTTTAGATCCTTGACCATACTATTATGATGCATATACAAGATTGATCTCATGTTTAAGTGTCCTAATCTTCGATGCCATAATTGGGCATTTGAAGTACTCACATTAGTAGAAAGTCATTAGGGCCCTTTTTGAGCTCAAAAAGGGCCTCTTCCTTGCCTAAACATGTTTGCTAATTATGATTAATTAACTCATTTATCATGGGTTAACTTAGATTTCAATAGGCCTCACTTGAACCTAGTATAATGTAGCAAGGACACACAATTTTAGTGAATTTTCAAATTTTGAATCCAATATAATCTTGATTTTTTCAAGCCCTTCAAAACTCATTTTTATTAACTTAGATTGACTAAAACGGGGGCCCAATATTTCTTTGGTCCCCCATTTTGAAAAAAAAATGAGGGGAGGGGGGATGGGAGTACATTCCCCCCCCCCCCCCCCCCCCTTCCCCCCTTGTACCCCTCTATACCATAGCTAAGCCCCCCTCCCCTCTCCCTCGTACTCCCTCCCCCACCCCGCTGGCACGCTCCCTCCCCCCCTGTACTTTCCGCTAGCACGCTCCACTCCATGTTCTCACTTGGAGCCGCAACAAGAGGTGGGCGCGCGCTGTGCATGCCCCCAACAACACCTCCCTCCCTGACGAGTACTCGTACAGGAGAGGAGAGAGGAAACAAATGGCGCCGTTCGGGCCCTACGCGCAAATAAAAGTCCGCGGCCCGGAGGGAGGGAGCGGGCCAGCGTGGGAGAGGAAGTGGGCCAGCGGGGGGGGGACTCCCATCCCCCTCCCCTCATTTTTTTTCAATTTTTTTTTTCAAAATGGGGGGCCGAAGAAATATTGGGCCCCCTTTTTAGCCAATCTAAGTTAATAAAAATGATATTTGAAGGGTTTGAAAAAATCAAGGTATAGCTTTACAATTCAAATTTTAGACTTGTCATATCATCATTACTATGTGTTGAGGAAGTAGAGTTAGAGGAGGGTTAGTGGGTGGGTTAGAATTTGGAGATCTAATTTACACCATTGGATGTGCCATGTCATATGGACCATTCCATCTCAATTGTCACTCTCTCATTGGTAGAAAATGTCGTCATTAGCACTAATTATAATTAGTGAAGAGGCCTTTTTTGAGTCCAAAAAGGGCCCTAATGGCATATTCGTGATCCAGAATGTACAAGTTACCTTCTCTGTTTACAAAGAGGACTTCTTTTACAGTTCTTATCCAAAATAGTACATTGCTTTGAATTGAACAAGGCTCTGCAGCCCTGATTAGTGAGTTTGCTGACAGACAATAGATTTTTGGTCAGTTTGCGCACGTTAAGTGCATCCTTGAGCAAGGTCAATTAGCCATTTGGAAGATAAAGGCATATAGATCCTTTGCCTTCAATCTGTAGTGCACTTGAGTCACAACACAAAAATTCGAGATTGCCAATTTGCTCTCAAATCTCTATCTTGCATGTATGGAATTATAGATTGATAGTACAATAGGGCTCTTTCTCTTTGAAGTTAGGTGAAAATCTAGCATGTTTCAAGGAGACTAATTGACATTTTTTTGTCCTAATATGTCAATCTTACCTAATCCTAGAACTATGCCAATTTGATGGTTGTTACTTAACTATTTCCATGATTTGAGGAGTTTGGTCCTATAATTTAGAAATCATGACCAAAATACCTAAGTAACTCTAGGAATGAGATCTAACCTCTCTAGGCTAGCCTTCACACTTGGCAGCATGGATTGACACATGTAAATTACAATGCTCACAAAAACTATGTACAAACCAAGCTAAAATTTGTCAATTTTCACACTCCTCAAATCTAGCTTGAAAAATTATGGTACATTTATCAATTATTCCAAGTAGTGATCTTAGCTTAATAAAATAATCCTTAGACAAGGATTTAGTAAGCAAATCAGCCAAGCATATCTTGAGTGATCATCAATGAATGATATATATACTTTAACACCACCATTATATTCATGTGAGAAGCTATGCGCATCTGAATGATTGACTTCAAGAGGAGTGATAGATCTTGGGAAACAAAGATTACGAGTCTTTGAGAGACTACAAGCCTTACAAAGCTTGCCACATCTTGACAACTTCTTGGGGAGGCTGAGAGCAGCTCCTTTGCACACATTGATTCCATTGCCTTGAAGTTGGGGTGGCCCAACCTCTTGTGCCATAGCTCCAATTGGGTGATCTCCTCCTTTTCCAAGTTTGTTGAATTTCACATGTGTGGGGGTACCATGAAGTGTGATAATGATCTCGTAAGACTTGGTGATTGCACAAAGATCAAGCATAGATTGATAATCAAGATCTATTTTAAAAAATTAAGGCAAGAGCACTTGGTTACATGCATATATCAATCAAACAAGTACATACACACGTGTGGAGACTTGTACTTGAAAAAACTAAGTATGGAAAAGCCTTGCTCTCGAGTAGAGAGAGAATCCAACTATCAAGCCTCAAGTAGAGAGAGAATGCCAATATGACTCAAAATGTTGTATCTCACATTAACTCCAAAAAACATAAGTACAAATAAACCAACACCACTCTCTAATAGGAACTCGAGGCAGGGGATGCTTGATTCTCATTAGACCTCTTTTTCTCCTCATCTAAATATGATTGACTTATGACTCCTCTAATTTGATTGGACCAATTTGATGAAAATCTCTCTTTTGATTGGTCACTAGATCTCATGCCAATGTGAAAGATTCAACTAGTTTAGTCATATTTGCTACATTTCTATATTTGGCAAATTGAGGCCAATCTCATATTAGACTTAGAGTTTGACTTTTCAAAGTTCTATTAGTCTAAATTGCATTTGAATAAACACTTTTTGGAAAGTGTGGAAAAGTTAGAAGTCGATTTTGAGTAGCTTCAAATTTAAATGTTGGGTACATTGAATCTAGACCAAAAAGAGTAGGGTTGACATTTTGGAGGGAAAGCCAAGTGGCCAAATAGGGTTTGGACCTGTTATAAAAGGATGTAACTCGTGGAGAGACATATCTTCTCTCTTCTCTATCTCATTTCATGCTTATACATGGTTCTCTTGGGTTCTACTATCCATTGGTGCACTATACTTGTGCTTTACTGGCAATTCTATGTGTAGAATGATCTATATTTGTTATTTTTGGATCCACACATGTGAAATAAAGTAGCTTGCTGGTTTTGTATGAACAACAATAGTAACTTTATGTTTTGATACATGTTTGATCAAGTTCTATTAGAGTTTGCATTCTATTTTGTGTGTAGATGCTGATTTTTCTACATTGGCAAGATTGGTGGAGTAGCTTTCTTTGTAACCAAAGATCTTTAGATGATTTGGATCTGAATTGGTCCCAAATCTTTCACATAGTATTAGAGCTTGTGTTTCAGGTTATGAAGGAGGAAATTATATCCATCAACGATTTGGTGAAGACATCAAGGCTAGGGCATGCTAGAGAGGATTCTACACCAAAATCAAGTTTCTTGCATTTGTAGATTGGATATTTTGTAAATCAAAACCCTATATAGATTTATAAACTTGATCACTTCCGATTTTTGAATTCACATGTTGGATTTGGTCGATTTTTGGATCATTAGATCACAGATTGCATATCAAATTTTCAGCATTTGCATGTAGATATTGAAATATTCAATTTTTTTGTGATTTTCTCAAAACCCTAATTTTCATTGGATCTCTAGATAGTGAGGTTGCTGGACTTTATTTGAGTGTGTTTCAATCTTAGGAAGTGGCAAGAGTATTATATTGAGGATAGATCATAGGTTGATCAATATTTCATGATTCTATGTGTTGATTTGCTTGGTATAAGTGCTAGAAGAGAATTGAGTAGTTTAAAATATTTGTGATTTCTAGTTGAAAAAATTTGTTGTTGTTCAAAGGAGTGCTTTGTGCATTGAAACAGTTTGAAAGAGAAGAGCGGGTAATTTCTACATGGCAAGATCAAGTGGAGTCATGTTGGAAGCCAATGATAGGCTTACCTCAAGTAACTATTCATTGTGGAAAGTGAAGATCGAATCACTTCTTGAGATGAATGATGTTTTGGATATTGTTGTAGGTTTGGAGGAGAGACTAGCAACACAACAAGATCAAATGAGGTATGATAAGAGGGCCAAAAGGGCTCTACACATGAGCAAGATGAATGTTACCAATGAGCTTCTTAAGGAAGTTGGTAAGAGTACTTCATCTAAGGATGCTTGGGATTCATTGAAGAAGCTTTATGAGTCCAAGTCTACTTTTAGAGTGTTGACTTTAAGAAGACAAATCTTTTCTTGTTTGCAAAAAAATGAAGAAAGTCTAAGTACTATTATTTTGAGAGTGAAAGCATTGAATGATGACTTAGAGTTATTAGCTTGCATTGATGAGAACATTAAGGAAGGAGAGCTTGTTCAAGTTATTCTTAATGGTTTGTTGGATGGTCATGCTAACATTGTTCAAAGTTTTGATATTCAAAAGACTTTGCCAAGTTTGATTGATCTTCAAGAGATCTTGATCATTGAAGAATATAGGCTTCAAGCAAGAGGTGGATCTACATCAACACTTCAAGAGGAGGCTATGTTCACAAAAGAAAAATTCAAGGGAAAAAGCAAAAGTAAGTGGTCTAGATCA